>CM019163.1:3385800-3618483 GCA_009733165.1 Naja naja
GGGGACCCCAGCGCCTCCCATTGCAGCAGGTGAGCACGTGCCCCTTTGCGGAGGCCGGGCTGGGGGAGAAGGGGCAAGGCGGGAAGAGCAAGCACGAGCCAGGGGGCCCCACTCCACCGCCCCCACCCCCGGCCCGGGGACTCGGAGGCCGATGGAGAGGTACCTGCTGCTGCTGCTGCTGCTGCTGCTGCAACCGAGGAGTCTCCTCCTCCTCCTCCTCGCCGGGCTCCGCTCTGCTGCAAGAGGCAAGCGGGCAGGCGAGGGAAGCGAGCGGGGGCGCGCATGCGCGTTCTCTCTCTCTCTCTCTCTCTCTCCTGAGCCTCCTCCGAAGGCGCGCGCCCGGGCCCCCTCCCCTCCGGGGGCGGGCCCGCTCCCTCCCTCCCTCCCTCCCTCCGCCTCCTCCTCTTCCCTGTCATGAGCCTCGCTCTCCTTCCTCCTCCTCCTCCTCCCTTCCTTCCTTCCTCCTTCCTCTTCCTCCTGCGGTCGCCTTGGAAACCGACCAGGCAGAGGCGCGCGGGCGCGGGCGCGCGCGGCCAGCCGCTCTTTGGGCTCGAGATCGCCGCCTCCCTCCCCCCACTCTCTCGTCACGTGACACGCTCGCGCTCGCTCTCGGGGCGCCGGCCAATCGAGGCGGACGGATGAGTACGCCGGGCGGGGGGGACTGAAGGGGGGGTGAAGGGAGGGAGGGGACTTTGTAGTAATAGTGAGGGAGAGTGGGGGAGGTTGTGAGGGAAGGGATATATTAGGATTCTGTGTAATTGTGATCGTCTCATTAATACGTATTAATAAAATATGTATTAAAACTATTTGTATTTAATGTTAGTATTTATCCATCTTACATAGTGCTGTAATAATAAAAGTTCCTCGTTCTTCAACTTTGTAATATAAAACGCAGGAAACATTTTATACATAATATATAAAATACATTAAGCTAATCTTTCAGGGGTTACCTTACCCTAGTAATATATAAAAGGCTATAATATCTACTCTCTCTAAAAAATGCATAACATTGATGTTATCTGATGTTACATATGGCATAGATGATGTAAATAATCTATAAAACAAAGGTGGAATTTTGTGTATTAAATTTTTTAAACCGCCCAAGTCCCTCTGAGAGGGAACCCTCTGCACAGAAACAAATGATCTTTTTGTAGCTGACAATAAATACATAAAATAATAATAATAATAATAGCAGGAGGAAGGAATTCCTTCACATTCACACTAGAATCACCAAGAATTGGGCAAGATTGAATGGGTAGCATCATGATCGTCAATGAAACCCAATAAAATGCAAAATAAAAGCCCCACAGAAGCCCTAATCTAAACTGATAATACTAATTAAATTACGATAACAAAGGGATTAAAATAGGGTAACAAAAAAAGCTTGGGAAAATGAAAAAAGTAAAAAAAAACAAACCAGAAATAGGATTAATTGTAATCACTAGATTTTGTTATTAGGACAACTAATTGCCTCTCAAGATAAAAGGCCAAAATGGGTTCCATAGCCATGAATAGAATATTTCAGATTATATTCTGAGGTATAAATAGTTCTGCAGTACACCTGGTGGTATGTCTAGTTTTATTATGGAATTTCAGGATGGATGGTAGCCATGCAACAAATCTTGTTTTGGTGTCCATGAAGTTTCAGGTCTTCTTGTAAAATTTTATGTTTTCCATAAATGCAAATGCCTATCTCCAACCATCGTCTGTCCCAATTAATTCTTTACCTGAGGCAGGAAAATGAATAAAATGCTATAAAAAGAATAGTGAGTTAGTCATGTTTTAGACAAGTGGATGTTGCAATGTTTAAGCAAACATAGAAAATCTGGCCAAATACACTTTACAGTGAAAAGAACAAAGGGCTGGTGTACTAAAAATGGTTTTAAAAAAATTAACTGGAATTTGCTATGCAAACGAGAATTATTAAAATTGCTACATTCATGTCAGTATTCAGGATCTGTATGAGTATTGGGACTATAGTATCAAATAAAACAATAACAACAAATTGACTTATTTGTTGCAATTTATTTTTTTGCTTCACTACGTAGAGCAAAACTGTTTTATTTATTTATAAATAAGGAAACGTGTACTGGAATATTAGAAACTATGTTGAATAGTAGCTATAAAATTATGGGCAATGCAATATTAGCTTTTTAGAAAGCAAACCACAGAGGCCTGTCTCTCTGGGAAAGAATTTGTGAAATGAGAAACCACAACCGAGATTGTCATTTCTTGTGATCTGTAACAGCATCATATGAAACTTAAATCGCAAGGCAGATTGATGCAAAAAGAAGTCTTTTATACCGAGTGTAAGAATTGAGTTTATAACCCTTGTATAATTTATAAGAATATCTCTGGGGAATCTTCCAAGCCAAGATATGCATTTATTTATGCCTTTATTAATTTCTAATACGATACATTCATTTTGGCCAGCCTGTCATCCGCAATACTCTCTTACGTTCAAGTTTGAAATTTCAAAAAAACAAAACAAAAAAACCCTGAATAAAATAAGAATGGGTGAAATTAGCTGCAGTGCTAATTCATCAGGCTTACTTTGGAATAAACGAGATTCAAAAAGTTTTAAAAAACCAGAATCTTAACAGTGTTCTCTCTTGAATGGTAATGGGTTTTCCTTAGTTTGATGTTACATCTAAAGACATGTATACAAACTACTGTATGCCATCAAAGGCTTCCTGGTTAGTGTTCCTATGATTTTATATATCTGTGGACAGATTTACAGTTTTGAAAATAGTGTGACAGCTGTTCTCAACTGCAATTCATGCATTTTTGCTGCATCTGGTTTTCTGGACCATATTTAGTTGGTTATCTGCTCATTGACAGAATGTCCATTTATCAGTTACAAAAGGCCACACTGCTGGATTTGCACCTATACAGGTAGTCCTCAACGTACACAACAGTTCATTTAGTGACCATTGAGGCATCCCCATGGTGATTTACATTCGAACGCTTGACAACTGGTTCACATTTATGACGGTTGCAGTATCCCGGGTCATTTGATCCCCTTTTGTGACCTTCTGACAAGCAAAGTCAATGGGGAAGCCAGATTCACTTAACAACCCAGTTGCCAATTTAACAACTGCAGTGATTCACTTAACAAACGGGGCAAGAAAAGTCATAAAATGGGACAAAACTCACTTAAACAAATTTCTTACTTAGCAACATAAAATTCTTGGCTCAATTGTGGTCATAAGTCAAATGTACAATACAAATGTATTGTATTATGCCAATACATTTATGACATCCTAGGTTCTTGGGAAGAATTTGATGTGTATGAAAGCCAATGCCAGCTGAAGAACTGGCAGCTGCGATTTCACATTGTTGTGTACATTATAATAATAATAATTCTCCTTGTATATGACATGTGCTATTGCTAACACGATGAATATTTCATATCCAAAATTAAAGTTATGCTTTTTCTACTCGATATTATTTTGATTATGCTAAAGCACAACTAACTGTGCAGTTTAATGCTTCATGGCAGACAAAACTCCATCTGCATGTATTTCTGTCTCATTTAGCTTGCCAGCAGTGATCAAATCTACATATTTGAATTATGACTTTACAGGCTTATTTGAAAATATGTCTTGCACTCCGGTAGCACAGACTGTAACGATGTACAGTACTTTATGCACACTAGTTTGAAGTCAAATCCTTAATCGGGTTCAGTGGAACTAAATCCTTAATCAAAAAAAGGAGACATAATTTGGAACCCAAAAGACTATTCCTGAAATCATATTCACACTTATTGAAGCTGTTTATATATTGGCTTCAACGTTGGAAATCAGATTAACCCCTTTTAAAATAAATAGTAAAAATCATCCCCTCTTCAAAAAAGGGACTATTTTAACAGAGGTACTATTTTAAAGCAAGAATGAGTCACCAATATTTCCACCTGCATACCTTTTTTGAAGCAAAACTTTAAAGTAGGCAGGTAAATTAGAGAAGAAAGTGACAATAGGAATATCGTACCTTGAAATTCAGAGGAAGTTTATCCCTCATTTTCATTGGTTGGGCAACAATTAGCAGCAAAGAGCAGTTGCTATGTTGTTCTCAGCTGTTTCTTGACCTAGGTGTAAAATAAGAGGAGGGAGCAGCTACATTTTTGGTCCACTTTTAAGTTCTCAACTATTAACAGTGACCATTCAAGATGAATTTTTTAAAATTTTTTTGTTTAAGTACATTATCAAAAATGAATTTCCGATAGATCCCTTCTGCCTTGGACATTGAGCTGTAAAACAATTAACAATTGAAACACTTTGTGCCAAAATTTGCCAAAAGATGGGAAATCTAAGATTGAATTCCAATTTATACATGGCAATTTTAAAGTCTTAATAAATTTCCTTCCTTCCTTTAGGCAGGAAGACCACGGGCATCAACTTTGCACGGAGAACAATTTCTGTCATCCCAGCAAAAAGATGAATAATTGCAGGTAAGTTGTCATCTCCCATCTATTAAACATCATTTGGGCCCACCATGAGCCACTTGCTGAGCCACGAAACCAAAAAGATTTCTCCTACTGCAAAATCAGTGAAATTGCCACAGACTCCAAAACTGGGAACTGACCACCTGGATTCAAAGTTACGACCTCTGCCCCCATCTTGTGACCACATTTTGCGCGCTCGGCAACCGGCCCATGTTAATAGCTGTTTGCAGTGCCCCGCAGACCATGATTGACACTATTTTTGCCATAAACCAGCATGTAGGTCCAAATTTCCAGCAAAAACGGCCCCATAGCAAACAACAGGTTTGCCTAATGACCGTGGTGGTCGTTTAAAGACTGCTGCTCTCTCTGTATAATGCTGCAAAAAAAAAAAGGTCTTACAATTGTGTCAGGTCACATGGTGATGCTTTACAACTGTCCTGATTTATGGCCAAGACCGTGGCTCAATTGTGGGTACTAATACCACTCTATAAAGCCTTAGAATCCTGCCTCCAGTTTTGGTCGCCACACCATAAAAAAGATGTTGAGACTCTAGAAAAAGTGCAGAGAAGAGCAACCAGGATGATGAGGGGACTGGAGGTCTTCCAATATTTGAGGGGCTGCCACAGAGAGGAAGAGGGGGTCAAGCTATTTTCCAAGGCAGCCGAAGGCCAGACAAGGAATAATGGATGGAAAGTGAACAAGGAGAGATTCAACCTGGAAATAAGGAGAAACTTTCTGACAGTGAGAACAATCAACCCATGGAACAGAAGTTGCCTTCAGAAGTTGTGGGAGCTTCATCCCTGGAAGCTTTCAAGAAGAGACTGGACTGCCATCTGTCAAAAATGGTGTAGGGTCTCCTGCTTGGGCGTGGGGTTGGACTAGATGACCTACAAGGTCCCTTCCAACTCCGATGATCCGTTAGGGTCATAAGTTGTCTTCAACTTACAACCGTTCATTTGGTGACTGTTCGGAGTTACAACAGCACTGAAAAAAAGTGGCAGGACCATTTTTTCACACTTAACCACCGTTGCAGCATCCCTGTGGTCATGCAATCAAAATTCGGACGTTTGGCAACTGACATGTACTTACGATGGTTGCAGCATAATTCCCTTTTGCGACCTTCTGACAAGCAAAGTCAACGGGGGAGCCGGATTCGCTTAGTGTCGCTAATTGAACAGCAAGAAATATCGTAAAATGGGGGCAAAGCTCACTTAATCAAATGTTTCACTTAGCAGCATAAATGTTGGGCTCGGCTGTGGGCCGTAAGTCGAGGACTCCTTGCACTGTGGGAATATCTTAACATACGGCGGGGAGGGGGGGGTCAGCTTCCTGCTTTCATTGCAAGCTGCACCAGCTTGGAAGGGAAATTCTTGGCTTCCCAGAGTCTCTTCTTTCTGTTTCCAGATCATTACTATTGTGCCGAGTCAGGAATATTGAGCATTTGCTGCACAAGCATACTTTCAGTGGCACGTTGCAGTGGGAATCACATTATTCTGTGCTCCCAACAGATTATGTGCTAAAGGACCATAAAAAAACAACAGCAGCTCGTCTTTGCTATAGGAAATAGAGATATTTGCTTTGACGCCACTTCAGCGTATCAAGAGTTCTCCATGAGGAACATCACAGGGCTGTCTTTTTTAAGCTTGACAGATGTACCCAACTTCAGGGAAATACTGCAACTTTTGTTCAGGCAGGCTTTGTCCAATTCATTTGTGATCAGTGTGGAATCCAAGGAGCGCATAGTTTGTTAAATTATTTCATCCCACCGGATAAAAAGCATCCACGAAACAAGATGGATTGGCGACATCACCAAGGATGGCAGGACCAACTGGCAAAAGGAAACTCAGGACTGTATAGGTTGGAAACATGCAGATGAAAGCCTTCGCCCTTCAGTGGATAGAAAATTGCTAAAGTCATGATGATGGAGGAGGAGGAGGGGGGGAAGAAGAAGAAAGAAGGAGAAAGAAAGAAAGAAAGAGAAAGAAAGAAAGAAAGAAAGAAGGAAAAAGAGGAGGAGGAGGAGCAGAAGAGGAGGAGGAGGAGAAGAAGAAGAAGAAGAAGAAGAAGAAGAAGAAGAAGAAGAAGAAGAAGAAGAAGAAGAAAATTGTTAATTAGGGTGCAGCTTTGTTAATTTCAGCTTAATTAAAATTAAATTAAAATCCTATGGGGTGTATATCGTAAACAGAATATTGTTCATTAATTGGGAGAGTATATCTTACCCTCTTGCTTGAAATTCAACAATGGTACAATATCTTAAAGATGAGAAAAAATATTAATACGGCACAAAGGCACTAAAAAGGACAGCAATTCGTTTTTGATCGATCGGTTCTAGGACTTAATAAGATTTAAGTCTTAAAAGTGTTTAAAAGTTCTTTTCTGCTTTATTCTAAATTAAATGTTTGGGGTGTTGTGTGGAATGTTTCCAGAATGCAAACTTGGTAGCTTGAACATGCCTGGTGAACTAATCAATCACATTTTTTTTTGCTGGTTAACTGAAATAATTTTACCGCTATTTTAGTATATTGCTTTCTCAGACACACAGAAAATTCTCCACACAGACCATTAATTTCGGTGTTGATCTACACAGCGTACTTGTAAATCAATTATTGTACAATGCATTTGCATTTGCTTAGATCATCTGATTTTCCAAACTGCATTTAGCATGTTTCAAATTATTTGCTGAGTCTCGCCCTTCTGGATTTAGTCTTAATTTAAACAGTATAGTAGCTCCTTCATAAATTAGAATTATGGTTGTAGGCTACCTTCCTGCCTCATACTAGAAACCAGGTTTCAGCGTTTCTCAAAATCTTTTTTTTTTTTAATCCAGTTTTCAAGCCTATAGAAAAAAGTGATGGGATTGATAATTTGGGGCCATCAGCAGCCCCTACAAATAGAAGTAGGCGGCCTTGGAGGGCACCAGCTGGGTCGTTCTCCTGCCAGCTTCTCCCATCTCCTCCCTTAGGCGTGATTTCAATAATGGAAAGAGCATTTTGAGACGATCCACCAAATAAAACCCTATTTATTGTGTTACGATTGTTCAGGTAGAGTTTTGTCATGTTGTTTATTGTGTTATTAAAAACAACAACCCAGTTCTGTCATTAAAGGCAGGGTTTGGTCCTAAGCACATTTACTTAGATGTTAGCTAAAACATACTTTAATAAAACAACAGAGTAAGTACAGTTAAGGTTATAATAATGGATATTTACATATGCACTTCAACTTTCAAGAGGCAGAAACTTAGCTAAATAGGAACCATCCAGTTTTTACTTTTCTCTTGTTGTCTTCATGTTTCTTAACAATTGTCCTTTCTGCTTTGAGAAGCAATAACAACCCATTGACAGAGAGAAATGGCTGACGTGTAGTAGAAACTATCTACACGAGGCTTTCTCGCTCTAGTAAAACCTGCCTGTAATCAGTTGATATAATCTTGTCGCAATACACGGTCCTGAAAGTCTCAAGAGGCCTCAGGGATGGGTTTTTTTCTCCCACCCCTACGGCAACCAGAGTGAACATCTCAGGAAAACAAAACTATACCGAAAACAACACGAATCTGCATAAATTAAACCTGTACTTCACAGCACTTCTAGCCATTATAGGTGGTTGATATGAAAGAGGAAGTTGGATAGATCGCACAGAAGTCCAGAAATAAGTTTTGCCTCAACAGCATGAATTAGCAAAATATTTCTCCTATGACTGTGTTTCTCAGCCTTGGCAAATTGGAGATGGATAGAAGGTGGGTAGACTTCAACTTCCGGAACTCCCCGCGCTAGCAGGGGAATTCTGGGAGTTGAAGTCCACCTATTTACATCTTGCCACGGTTAAGAAAACGTTGTCCTATGATATCGAAGGTATCGAAGCCTCCAAATTGGCACCCTTTCTTATCCATGCCAGGGTTGACCCAAATATACCCACCCACATCTGACTAAAGAATAAACAAGCTGCAGTCTTCAAGGAGAAATATAGGATGGTGTCCCTCACTGAGGTTCGGCGTTAAACAAGCTGCACTTATTGGCCAGGGGAGATCTTGTTGCAAATATTTCATATTTTTCACCTATTATTGGTTTACCAATCTCTTGAGTCAAGTCTTGGGGACGATATCCCTGTAGGCTTTTTTTTGTGGGCAACAGTAGGGCATTGCCCTGTCTTCCAAGGTTTTTTAAAAAGTATCTATTTATTTCAGTACAGCTTGGAGGGACCTCAGAGGTCTTCTAGTCCAGCCCCCAGCTGAAGCAGGAGACCCCACACCACTTCAGAGGCTGCCCAGTCTCTTCTTAAAAGCCTCCAGTGATGGAACACCCACAACTTCTAGTAGCAGGCTGTTCCACTGGTTAATTGTCCTCTCTGTTAGGAAGTTTCTCCTTAACTTCCAGGTTGCTTCTCTCCTGGATGAGTTTCCATCCATTTTTTTTTCTTGTCTGGCCTTCTGCTACCTTGGAAAAATAAGTTGACACACCCCCCCTCTTCGTTGTGGCAGTCTGTCATTCTTTATTTTAGTGCCCTATCTGTCTCTTTTTTCCTCGTGGCATTTTTCGGGGAGGGGGGAACCTCTAAATCAGGGGGCCTCCAACCTTGGTCACTTTAAAACTTGTGGGCTTCAACTCCCAGCTGGCTGAGGCATTCTGGGAGTTGAAGTCCACAAGTCTTAAAGTGGCCAAGGTTGGAGGCCCCTGCTCTAAACCATGCAGCAGATAACAGATCATCAGAGTTGGAAGGGACCTTGTAGGTCTAGTCCAACCCCCCACCCAAGCAGGAGACCCTACACCATTTCTGACCGATGGCAGTCCAGTCTCTTCTTGAAAGCCTCCAGGAATGGCACTCCCACAACTTCCGAGGGCAACTTCTGTTCCATGGGTTGATTTTTCTCAACTGTCAGAAAGTTTCTCCTTATTTCCAGGTTGAATCTCTCCTTGTTCAGTTTCCATCCATTGTTCCTTGTCTGGCCTTCGGGTGCTTTGAAAAATAGCTTGGCCCCTTCCTCCTCTCTGTTGCAGCCCCTCGAATATTGGAAGGCTGCTCTCCTGTCTCCCCTGGTCCTTCTCTTCCCTAGACTAGCCATGCCCAGTTCCTGCAACCGTTCTTCATATGCCTTAGTCTTCAGTCCCCTCATCATCCTGGCTGCTCTTCTCTGTACTTGCAAGCTTTTGCAAAATAAATAAATAACCCTGTATGGATGTAACCCTGTATGGATGCTCCTTCCCACCCACCCACCCACCCCCCACAAGTTTAGGCCAGTGGTACCAAAGATCCTTCATGAATTTTCGTGCCCTCTCCCGCGGCCTTCGTTTTCACAAGTGCTCCGAAAAGCCCTTACCTTTGGTTTTTGCTCCCCTCGGCACCGAAAGGTTGGAAATGCTTCTGTCGAAACGCTGGGATAGCAGCCGGGATTCGTTGGTGGTGCACGAGAGGAGCCTTCACCCAGAGCTCTCTGCCTTGAGCCCTTTTGTCCATGCTGGGTTCATTAATCAGCCTTGAAGGTCAGGGTTCTTCCAAGGTTGTAGCCACAAAAACAAAGGAAGGCCTTCGTAAGATGAGAAGCTCCTCCTGAGGCAAAAAAACAGTGTTTACCTCGCTAGCCTCCTCCCAGCCACCCAATAACACTCCCCCCCCCCACAGCCCTCTATTTTAGATTAGATTAACAGAGTTGGAAGGGACCCTTGTAGGTCATCTAGTCCAACCTCCCCCCCACCCAAGAACGAGGCCCTGCCTACACCCACACCATTTCCTCAATGGCTCAAAGGGAAGAAGGGATGAAGCTCTCACAACCCCAGTCCTTGCATGGCTAGGTCCCCGTTGTTTCAACCCCAAATGGGGAAATTAAGATAATAAATTGTATTGACCTACCGTGTTTCCCCGAAAATAAGACACTGTCTTATATTTTTTTTGGCTCCCAAAAACACACTAGGTCTTATTTTCGGGGTAGGTCTTATACACACACACACATATATATATATATATATATATATATAATGAAAAAAAACACTTACCATATTCATGTAGAACAATGTACATTTATTCATGTACTAAAACCACCTAACAAATCGATACCGAGTTTCCCTAACATAAGACACTGTCTTATTTTTTTTTTTTGGCTCCCAAAAACACACTAGGTCTTATTTTCAGGGTAGGTCTTATTTTCGGGGTAGGTCTTATTTTTGGGGTAGGTCTTATTTTCGGGGAAACACGGTAGTATTTGCTTGGCCAGCGCCATCGAGCAAACCGCTACGAAACCGCAACTTCCCTCCCAAAATAAGCAGAATGCCACCTTTTATCTCTCTCTCTCTTCAGCCAAATATATTACTTTGCAGGTAGTCCTTAAAGCCAGAATGCCCATTGCTAAGCAAGAATGGTTGTTAAGTGACACAGGCCCAATTCCGCAACTTTTGCCAAGGATGTTAAGCAAATCGTTGCGGTTCTCATGCAAATCCTGTGGTCGCTGAGCGCGTCCAGCTTCCTCCATTGACTTTGCTTATTGACAGCTGGCTGGGAAGGGCGTGGCACAGTGGATACTGCTGCTGTGATAAATATATGCTGCTTGCAAAGAGAGAGAGGGAGGGGGAGAGGGAGGGAGGGAGAGAGAGAGTGGGAGAGAGATGAAGAAAGAGAAAGAGAGAAAGAGAGGAGAGAGGGAGGGGGAGACAGGGGGAGAGAGATGGAAGAAAGAGAGAGAAGAGAGAGAAGGGAGGGAAGGGGGAAAGATAAAGAGAGAGATAAATTTTTTAGGATTTAATTAGAAGCACCCACTTTTTTGTTTCTAATAAGTGTTGCTCTCATGCAGATTTTAGTTCCAGATTTAAACAGTAACAGTGAAAGGTTTAAAACCCAAACCATTTAATTGGTTAGTTCACTAAACTATGAAGTGGACCAAGAAGTAGCAGGTAACAAAAATGAAAACGGTGCCCTAAGCTATAGGAAATTTATTCATTTATTTGTTTTGACTTGTATGCCGCCACTCTCCAGAAAGGACTCGGGGCGGCTCACAGATAAAAACACAGAACAATAAATTAGTTAAAAAGAAATTAAACCAAACAAGCCAAAATACAAGTATAAAACCGAATTAAAATCGAATTTAAAAGCCACCCTCTCCCCTAGGAAATCAGTCCAGCCTAGAAAAGGTTTGAGGAAACCACAGACTTTGCCAAGAAAATCTTTTGGCTAAGAGATCAGTTCCATCTTTCCCCATGACAATGTCTTGGGTATTTAAAGATCAACACCATTATCAACACGAGTTGATCTGTCTCTGCCCTGAAATTTTCGGAGTCTGAAAGGATGGAGCCAGTAGGACAGGCTAGAATAAGAGAGTGGTATCACATTAAAAAATTTTTTAAAAAATTCTGAATACTCCACTAACTATGTCAGCAGATGTGTCACTGTATTTTTATGACAAGGCTTCAAGTAAAGTGGTATCGTTTTGCAAACAAAGTGAATCACCCTGTCAGTTCCAGATAGGAAGATTATTTCCCACACCATGTCACAAAATATTTCAGCGAAAGAAAACAGTTGCTGGGAGAGATTCAGGAACCATATATCCCCACCCCCCACATATCAGCGTAGCATTCCTATCTGTGATGCAAAAACCAAGGTTTGGTCTGTAGGGGCAGTTACCATAGCTGCACTTCCAAAATGCAGGATATATATTATTTTTCCCACGGCTTCGTCTAGAATTCTGGAAGATGCTTCAACAAATCCGATTAGGAGTAGTAGGTTTAGGGAAAATTAATCTTGGGATAAGTTCCATGCCCCTGGGTTTATGGGAAATACAAGTGGACCTCAACTTAAAACACTTCATTTAAGTGACGGCACTGAAAAAAGTGACTTATGACCATTTTTCACACTTATGACCATTGTAGCATCCCTGTGGTCAATGATCAAAATTCGGTTGCTTGGCAACTGGCTCATATTTATAGTGTCCTGGACAGAGTTGGTATTCAACCGGTTCTGACTGGTTCTGGAGAACCGGTAGCTGAAATTTTGAGTAGTTCAGAGAACTGGCAAATGCCACCTCTGACTGGCCCCTCCAACCCCATCTCTTCTCTGCCTCCCATTGAGTCCCAGCTGATCGGGGCGGGTCTTCTTTGGTTGCCCTGCACAGGAGAACGGAGCTGAAAAGCAGGTTAGTGGGGTGGGGAGGGAAGGGGGATTTTGCAGTATCCTTTCCCTGCCACGCCTAAGCCAAGCCACACCCACAGAACATCACACCCACCAAGCCATGGCCACAGCTGATCAGCTGGGTCTTCTTTCATTGCCCTACACAGGAGAATGGAGCTGGAAAGCAGGTTAGTGGGGTGGGGAGGGAACAGGGATTTTGCAATAACCTTCCCCTGCCACGCCCACCAAGCCACGCCCACAGGACCGGTAGTAAAAAAAAAATCTGAATCCCACCACTGGTTCTAGAGTCACATGATCCCCTTTCAATTTCATTGTACACATGTTGTGCATTGACAATAAACATTTGACGGATTGATTTTGCGACCTTCTGAGGAGCAAAGCCAATGGGGAAGCCAGATTCGCTTCATGGGGCGCTAACTTAAGAACTGCACTGATTCACTTAACAACTGTGGCAAGAAAGGTCATAAAATGGGGCCAAGCTCACTTAACAGATGTCTCACTTATTAGTACTTTATTCCATATCTCATTGGGTGGGTGAGGAAGTTAAACGGCCCAAACCCCTCACCTTTACGCTTCTGTCTCGGGCAAGATTTTTTGTCTCTCCCTTCCCCCAGCTCAGTATATGTTTTATTTTTATTCATAGACATTTTGAATATAATGTATTGTCAGGGCATATCATTTATGAAAAAGCAAAAGACAAACAAACAGAAGTATCAACATGTATACTACTAACATATTTACGAGAACGACTCCTCCCAGTTTCAAGTACCAACCGCCCGTTACGGGCGCATAGACAGGGCCTCCTCAGGGTGCCGTCCATGACTCAATGTCGCATGGGACTCGGGAGAGCCTATTCTGGCGGCCCCCACTTTATGGAATCTCCTTCCACTGGAGCTCCGCTTGCTCCTGATCTCCACCTTCCGCCACGAGCTAAAAACCTGGCTGTTTTTACAATCTGGGCTGTGCTGACTCCTTGGGTTTTCTTGATTTTAATCTTTGGGGGTTTTAATGTTAATTCGGCTTAGTTTGTTTAATATGGTTTTTAGGTAATTTATTGTTGTATTTCCTTTTAATCTGTGAGCCGCCCCAAGTCCTTTGGGAGAGGGGGCGGCATATAAGTTGAATTAATAAATAAATAAATAATAAATAAATAAATAAACATTGCCCAGAGGATCATGGGTTGCCTTCTCCCCTCTTTGGAAGAGCCTTATAGCTCCAGCTGCCTTAAGAAAGTTCACAACATCCTCAAAGATCCATCTCATCCTGGGAACCCTTTTTTTGAACTATTACCATCTGGCAGACGGTACAGGATAATAATAAAAACAAGGTCAAACAGGCTGAAAAACAGCTTCTATCCCAGGGCAGTAGCTCTGTTGAATTCTACTGTATAGTGCAGTGTTGGTGCGGTATTGGGGGTTTTCGGTTCAATGTATGGAATGTGAAAGATGTGTGTTTGTGTTTATTTTCATAGTCATGATGTGCAGTGAGGATGGTATTTAATTTCATTGTACAAGGTGCAATGACAACTAAACAATAGTAATAGTGTAACAAATTAATTTTAACTAAATTTCTCAAGATTTTTGTGTCTCGCTCTCTTCAAAACGCATATGCAATGCAAGAAAAAAAAACCACAACCCTGTCGGTCTCAGAATCCGGCTGTGTCAGATGTGAAAAAACAGGTGGTAAAAATGTCCTTGTCACATAAATAACACCGAGGCTATCCTAAGGGCAGTGACCTTAATGCTGGAACCGCTCATGGGAAGGATTTGCACATAAGGGCTATTGTAGAATTGCACGCAGGGGCTTTCTCGGGAGCCTGGGACCCTCCCAAGGGCACTCAAAGCCTGTCCCAACCTGGTAACTAGGGAACTCGTCGGCCGGTTTGTGTTGTGTCGTTTGTGTTGCTATTTGGGCGCTGCACCGAAGTTCACTCCAGTGTGAGTGACAGGGCATTTTCACTTTACGATCAAAGTCTCTTCGGGAGATTGACAGGCCTTCAGTTCCCGGAGAAGGAATGGGCGGTCTTCCTCCCTGCCCATACTTGGCCTCCGTGTATACTTCGGAGCGTCTGTCAACCTCACCCACGTTCCACGAGGCTGTCCTATAAATCCTCGGCTTTCGAAGCATCAGGTGCATAATGTCAAACCTCGTGGGTGAGCCAAGAGCTTGGCCTTTTTGGAGGTGCATGGTTCTTGATTTGGGGGAGAGAGTCAGTCAGTCTTTGGGATATTCACACCCACCCCACCCCCAGGTAAGCCTCTTTCCACTTGTTTTGTTTCCTTCTGACCGATGCCGCTCGCTGTTTTGAAAACGGCTGCTATCTCACCTATCCAGAAGGTCGATGAGGCATAAGAAAAAGCCACGAGGCGAAACAGGGGCCAGACTTACATAACACAAGGAATTGTATTTCCATCTTTTGTATTGCAGAATCAGCAGTCGCACAGGAACAACGAAGGCATCAAATCACCTTGCAAGGAGCACCCGTATTTGGTTATAGTGATAGAGTAAGTATAGATACTGCTCGCCTGCTTTGTTTGGATGTTTAGATTAACAGAGATGGAAGGGACCCTTGCAGGTCATCCAATCCAACCCCCCTCTCACCCAAACAGGAGACCCTATACCATTTCTGACGAATGATTGATAAATCTCTTATTGATAAATCCGTACTTGATTATCCTTCGCTGATAAGCAGAGTGGTCGTTTCAAGCATTTTATTTTCACAAGGATGCCATGCACTTAGCTTCTTTGAGGCAAATGTGGCAATACTTCAAGTGAAGAATTAAATATCGACCATTCAGGGTCCACAAAAGAAAAATGTAATCCGATGATTAAGTAAGTTAGCGAGAGGCAGTTCCGGTGTAAATGTCTTGCAGCAAAGTTTATACAAAGAGAAAGGTTATATGGTGTTATTCTGTTTACCTTATTCCATTTTTCAAAATGTTACTGCAGAAATAAGGAAAATATTTTTTTTTTTTAAAAAAAAACCAGACAAATATATATTTGAGGAAAACAGCATGTAAGTTAATATGTTGTTTAGCAGAGTATAAAACTGGTTACTTTGCCAAGAACTCCCTCAGGCTAAAATATTATATACCTGAAAATGAGTTCTCTTACAACCAGTTCATTCTATTTGGGACTATATTTGCGTAGAATTGCTTTTTAAATGTGTATTGCGGTTTTGTAACTAGGTTTTAAAATACTTTGAACCTACAATTTATCCAATCTTAGAAGTTCCTTGTAAATATCGTTTCAAATTTTATTTCCCTATATAGCTTGCAAGAAGTAATCGTTGGAAATGACAATAGAGTGAGCATTCTTGATATGTTTTCATCCTTCCAGCTTGTGTAAAACACATATTTCTCCAGCCTGATTCAATGTTATAACTAAATAAAGGGGATTACATTTATGTGCTCATTTATTCGCTGAATCTCTATCCCACTGCAGTCTTGCGATTCTCAGTGGGTCCCAGGATTTATAAAAAATATTAAAACACCTACAATGCCATTCAAATAAAATAAAATAAAATCTTATGCATGCCTATGTAGAAGTAAATTCCTTTGTGAGCTTGACTTTGGAGAGTGAAGTTCCTTCATGCTGCCTTTCTCATCCTTCAGTGTTTCTCCACTTTGGCAACTTTAAGTGCGTGGACCTCAATTCCCAGATATTTCCCAAACCAGCATGCAGATTGGGAATTCCCCAAGGGAGTTACTAGGGAAGGCTGGCTAGGCAATTCTGGAAACTGAAGTCCACACAGCTTCAATTCCCCAAAGTTGAGTAACACTCTCCTCCTAGGTGTTTCCTGGGGATTTTGTGTTATGAACTTAGGAAATATTCCCGTACATTAAAAATTCCTTAAGCGGATGTCAGAAATTGTGATTTCCTAACGCTCACATTCTCTCGCAACAACTGGCATGAGAAAACTAGGTCCATCCAGTGTTTGCTAAAGCAGCTGCAAAGGTCTTTCAGGGCTAGGAGAAGCCACACAATGACTTTTCTGAGGGACATGACTGAACAGAGGTTGCTTTTAGCCAGCTTCTTGCCCTGTAGGAAGAGGACTAAAATAGCCAAGAGCTGGTGTACAATGCTACCTGCAGTTGTGTGCTGCAAAAGATCACTTGGCATTTCTTTAAAGAGTTCTTCGGGAGGTGTGTACAAAAGTTATTCATTTATTTATTAAACTTATACGCTGCTCATCATGCCGGAGGTCTTTCTAAATTAGAATGATGTTCGGAGATGCAGTCAAATTATGAGCAGTCCTTGCACGCTCATATTTGATTTTTTTAAAAAAATAATGTCTATAGTGGTGTTGCTTAACCTCTGAAAAAATAATAAAAACACATAAAATGTTAAATGTACAAAAACTGGGTAGCTTAGGAGAGTCAGGAGCCCTGTCCAAATTGGTTCCAAAGTTTTGTTCTTTGTTGTGACAGTGCCAGCCTTGTAACACTGTAAAGTTTGAGAACTCCGGCAATAAAGAAGATTGATAATTAATATAACCTACATGCATTGAATTATGAAAAGGGAATCTTTTATTTATTACTCAACCTTAACTTTGGGAAAAAAACATTTGTTTTATATCTGGAGGGGGGGAAAGGGAGAGAAGATATTACTGCAGATGTATTATTTTAAGGTTTGGGAAACCTTCTGCGAACTTTTTCATTTCTTTTTTTTTTTAAGTCCCACTGCAATCTTAGCAGTTATGTCATGACACTCGCCCAGCCCATGATCTTGGCATACAGGTGGTCCTTGACTTACAACTGTTCGTTTAGTGACCGTTCGAAGTTAATAACGGCCCTGAAAAAAGAGACTTAGGACCAGGGATGGGATTCAAATTTTTTAACAGCCGGTTCTGTGGGCGTGGCTTAGGTTGTGGGCGTGGCTTGGTGGTCATGTGACTGGGTGGACATGGCTTGGTGGTCATGTTATTGGCTGGGCATGGCCAACTCAATATCACTCACATCGAGGCACGCATCTCCTCGCCTGGCCTCTCGTGACTGTGGGGATGCTGCAACAGTCGTAAGTGTGAAAAATGGTCATAAGTCACTTTTCTCAGTGCCATTGTAACTTTGAATGGTCACTCCACACAAGCAAAGTACCAGCAAAGGAGGGAAAAATAACTCCAGAGAGGTTCCTGAGACAGGCAGTCTAGTTCTGCCAAGAATGGAATAAGGGTTAACAGAGAGGCAGTTTCTGTAAGCAACACCAGAATGTTTCCCTCCTGCCTTCCTTACAGGATTAGGCCAGTAATTTCTTCTAACAACCGGTTCTCCGAACTGCTTAGAATGTTAACAACCAGTTCTAGTGAATAGGTGCGAACTGGTAGAATCCCACCCCTGCTTATGACCATTTCCCACACTTATGACCACTGCAGCATCCCCAATGGCCACAAATTCCATCAAAATTCAGACACTTGGCAATTGGTTCACATTTATGACCGTCGCAGCTTCATGCGATCCCCTTTCGCGACCTTCTGACAAGCAAAGTCAACGGGGAAGACAGGCTCGCTTAATGACCGTGTGACTTACTTAACAACTGCAGTGATTCTCTTAACAACAGTGGCAAGAAAGATCGTAAAACGGGACAAAACGCACTGCACAACTGACTCACTTAGCAACCAAAATTCAGGGCTCAATTATGGTCATAAGTCGAGAACTAACTGTAACTTAGCTGGGCAGATTTTAGATAAGACAGAACAGTAATTGAAACGGGATGGAAATGACCATAGAGAGTCATTTCCATCCCGTTTCAATCACTAACTATAAAGTTGTAGAAGCTAGAGGGCCCTGAAGCTTAAGCTGTGTTGCAGCCTCAGATTTTTAGGTCCTCTCTCTTTTTAAACTTAAAATATAGTTAATATTTTGCTCCCTTAAATCTTATGGGTATTTTTTTCTGTTTAGCACAAGCAAATGCTAACACCAAGTTGGAAATGGTAATGTGACCTCCTCCACACACATTCAGAAATGGATATTAAGATAATTAAGTGGGTCATTTAACAGGGTCAACTTTACCCACTTATTAGAAAACAACAAAATAGGATTTAATTGCAAGCAGAAATATTTAATTAAGGGTCTCATGTAGTTCTTTAAAGTCTTAATACAGTAGATCTTAGATGAGATCAGTGATGCAATTCTGATTTCAAAATCAAAGGATTATCTCAAATAACATGAAATGATGACACCACGCACTAACATGGCATCATCAGGACATGCTCTACCGCAAAAAATTCACCTCCCAGAAAAGGGTTATTGTAAAGCAACTAAAACACAGGGTTAAGTTCTAACTTGGTGCATTTAATTCATCTGATTATTGGAAGAATCTCCACAGTGTTTGAACATGTTCATTTTTTCTTGCAAGATTTCCAGGAATCTAACAATTCTGTTGAAACAAGGTAACCTACAAAAAAATCAGGTTCTTTTTTTTCAAATTAGTACCAGTAAGCCAACAAAGTTTTGCCAAGTGCAAGGAAGATTTGCCATTATATTTAAAATTAATTGAGTTCATGTAGAACATTAAAGTAATTCATTATCTATAGAGAGTAAGGTAATGTATTCCATTTTGATGTTTAACCCAAGTAGCAGTTAATCATTTGGATTAAAATAAGGTGTTTTTTTCTCTCTCCCTCTCTAGGGCAATTTTTGAAGAATAGCCTGTGTCCAAGAATTACAAATTGTGGTCAGAATAATATGCCAACAGGTAATTCCATGGATCTTTTTGTTTATTGTAACATTAAGTTATATCTATTTGGAATAACATATACTTTACATAGCTTGATGTTCATGTATTTTGATTGTTTTGAAGGCTGGTCAGCATGTGATGCTAATAATAATCCTTAGAGAATTCAATATACTGGATGAACTCAAATATATTCCAATTATGATTTGGTGGATATGGACAAGTGTGTTGTTTATATTGGTTTTCTCGTTACACATGGGGCATAATTCATTTTTGCCTTTTAAAATCAGTGCAATTGATTTCCAACAGCCAAATCAACCAATTATAATTTGAGGCATCCTTCAGAACCCAGAATCAAACTGTGAATTGCAGTCTAGTTTTGATAATTACAGAATAACAGAGTTGGAAGGGACCTTGGAGGTCCTCTAGTCCAATCCCCTGCCTAGGCAGGAAGCCCTACACCACTTCAGACAAATGGTTGTCCAATCTCTTCTTAAAAACTTCCAGTGTTGGAGCATTCCCAACTTCTGGAGGCCAGTTGTTCCACTGATTAATTGCTCTTAAAATCCTTACATTAAGTAAATTTCCTTTTGTGGCTCACTATGAATTTACTTTTCAAGCCTCTTGTGATTCAAATCCTCTGCATTTTAATTCTGTTGTCTGATTTAATGATTTTAACTGGAGGGTTCTCAGATTGCCTTGCTAGTCTGGTTTTGAGCTTCTCACCTTGTCTGTCCCCTCAGCCTACATGTAGAACAATCACAAAAACCCAGCAGCAGGCAGGTTTTCCTCACTCGTAAGACCTAAACCTTTAACTTATGAATTGTAAACCATCATATTCATTTTGTCCAAATTTTAAAACACACGAGCGGAACTTTTTAAAACAGGTCAAATCTAGGCCCTCAAGTCATAAAGAGTTGCGGGCGTGTTGCAAACTTCCTCCTAGGCAGGGTATTAAAAATAATAAATCATTTATTTTGGCCCAAAAGCATTTGGAATTGTTTAGAAACCACTGGCTTCAATCCTTTGAGGGCGAGCAGATGTTTTAGATCAATTGCCATCAAGACTGGATTTCAAAACGACGAAATTTTCTTGGTTTTGTGAGATGAAAAACGAACAGGGAAAGTGGCTGGGAGACCCCCATATAGAGGGCCTCATTAGATTTCATTTCCTTTAATTGTGGAATTCTCTGGATGGGTTGTCTGAACTCCAGGGAAGTTAAATGGTCTTTTGCAATTATTCCACTCTGTTTTGTTCCTATTTCGTTCCTCATATGGATGGGTATTTGCTAAGATACTGTCACTTTCTATTTATGGGAGGTATGAATTCTAGACATTACCTCTAACAAATCACTAAACCATTAAGTTGGTTATCTAACTTGACCGGGAGACAAATTGAGGTCTTAATCTCACATCTGTCGTGTCCAAAACATGAACTTCTGGCAAAAATCTATCCTTTTGCCTCTAAAAATCTGAAGCAAACGTCTTCACTAAAGCAAAAGCCTTCAGAGTAAAAACAGAAATTCTGGTTGGTTGAGTTTAGTCTGTTAGCAGAGAGCAGTACTGGATAGACCAGCTGGTCAGGTTATGAGTTTATAAACCAAACTTATTGATGCTGGGAACCCTCTACTGGCACAGCTCCCTCCTGACTTATGGAAAAACAGCCAGGATGGAAGATCCCAGTGGGTATAGCTGCCGTGAACAACCATCGTCGGAGAGACAGTGGCATCGAGGATAGGGAAAATATCAGGCTCTGAATAAGCTTTGCTTTTCAGAATTTGGGCAAGGGGAAATTGCCAGAGGTCCCCCTTCCACCTCCAGTTTGCAGGGGGGGGTCAACTTTCCCTGCAGCAGCTTCTTTGCTTCCAAATAAGGATATTTATGGCCCCATTTTCAGGGAGAGCAGAAACAGCCAGGACTCTCAAACACCTAATGTGCAAGATAGCACCACTTTCAACTCCATTGTGATGCTCCGTTTTTCATGGGAGACGGCTTCAGTGTTCAAAACTTAACGAAATAACGTTCGAGGTTATATTATACGGCTTTGGGTGAAACATTTATTCAGAGCAAGCAATAGATGTGGTTATTTTCCTTTTTTTTCTTTCCTGTTCGTTCATGTCCGATTCTGGGAGATTTGCCTGGACGAGACCGTGAAGTTTTCTCAGTGAAGTTTTTCAGAAGTTCTTCCTTTCTCCCCCCCCCCATTTTAGATCATGAGGAGCTCTGTGGCAGCACTTATGGGTCTTTCTGCCTGAATGGTGGGATCTGTTACACCATACCTTCCGCTTCCAATCCGTTTTGCAGGTAGGATAAACGTTGACTACCATGCTTTGTGGCTTAAGGGCAGCGGCTTTTCCAAAACCACACCGACTGCCCCTTTGCTGGTGCATTAGCCGAAGGGTAGGACTTTCAAACGACAGAAATACTTCCACCCCACCCCACCCCCCACCCCCTTTTAGAGCTGCCCTTGCTGATTTGACCCAGTGTGATGTTTTATTTACTTGAACAAATGTGATACCCAGCCACAAAAGTGCTGGTTTAAGGGAAGTCTTTTAGAGCCTCTGCATCAGCTAATTTCCCAGGCACGAAGCCTCTGGGAAGTCCCTGGAGAGAGAGAGAGAGAGACAGAACAGTAGGAAATACCAAGTCATATTGGTATTAATTGTAGACTGGCAGTTAGTGGCCGGAAAAGGGACACCATATTGAGAGGCGATGTCTAAATCCGATCGTTTTGGAGACCTGTGATGCAAGAAAACCTTATGTAACCAGAGTGACACCGTGCTGTTGTCTAAAGCACACAAGATGGAAATCAATAATCCCCGTTTACTTTTCAGCACTAAACAGTTATTGCACTTTACAGTCAAAGTGGGCATTTCAGCGGGAGAGGAAATATTTCCTGAGTAAAAAGAGAGGCTTTTTTAAAATCAGTAGCAAATCCCACGGAGACAGGAAAAGACGAGTATCTCAGCCCTGGCTGTATATTATTTGTGTACAGGTAATCCTCGGGTTATGACCGCAACTGAGCCCAAAATGTATGCTGCTAAGTGAAACATTTGTCCAGTGAGTTTGCCCCACTTTACGACTTTTCTTGCCGCAGCTTTTAAGTGAATCCCTGCAGTTGTTAAGTTAGCGACACGGCTGTTAAGTGAAACTGGCTTCCCTGTTGACTCTACTTGTCCAAAGGTCGTAAAAGGAGATCACGTGACCCCCTGCAACCGTCATAAGTACGAGTCTATTACCAAGCATCTCTAAAAATGTAGATTTTCTTTCCTGATCAGCCTGCAAAGCACAAATAGGGTTTACCTTCATTACAGCGCTAAATATATGTATACATACACGCCACAGTCCCGTAGAATAGGCGATTCTCACAGGATGACCTGGCTAGTATCTGCTGGGCCAGAGTGCAAATAGGATGTTCTCATGTTCCTGAAATCTTCCCTGCAACAAATGGAAAGCAGATTTCATTGTAAGGTGGCCATTTAACATTCAATTCTGGGAATTTCGTGCCTGTTACTCCATTACAGACAGATAAGACTACGTTCCGGTGCACTCTGTAATTACAAATGTCGTTAGGGAATCTTTCAAAGATCCTAACCTCTCCTCAGTTCACGTCACAATGCCATGAAAATCCCACAATAAATGTTTCCCCCTTCCTTCGATAGAAGAAAAGCCTCAATTTCTGCCAGCATCCTTGCAATGACCTTCATTCTGGTTGGGGTGCAGTTTAAGTAGTTGTGTTATTCAAACCTGGCAAAATGCAAGCTTCTCTTCGAGCCCGATTCTCAAAGTGTGAGATTCATTCCTGAGAGATTCTCAATCTGTCATATCCCATGATTTGCTGATTCAGACATTCCCCTCAGTCGCCACACTGGGTTATTTTATTATTAAGATTTTTCAGTCCTTCTAAGTAGCCAGAATCTTTGGTTAGATTTGCACATCAACATTTCCTTACACGGTGGAGATTTATATTTTCAATGACCAAACCTGCACATTTGAGATCGTGCATAGGTGTCCGTAAAAAACACTGGGCCTCACCAGCATTTTAACTGCATGGTGACACCATGACACATGCAGTGCTGCTGAACCCTAGTCCCCAGACTCCGTGGTCCTTGAGTCTACGCAAAACAACCACCATGCACAAAAGGAAAGGACTGTCAGGACTCCGACATGCACCCCCATTCAGCTCATAAGTCTCCAGCCGCATCTCTCAAGAGTGAAAAAGATCGATTAGGAGCCATACAATCTTCAGCCTGGAAGAATTAGGACTGTCTCTAACCCAGTTTTTCTCAACTCGGGCAACTGGAAGACATATGGACTCCAAGTCCCAGAAGGCCCCAACCAGCGTTCTGAGTATTGAAGTCCATGCAAGTTGGTTGGGGCATTCTGGAACTTGAAGTCCACTTGACTTCAAGTTGCCACGGGTGAGAAACACATTTCTAATGACTCAGGATTGGTAAAACAGGGGGAAGGAATATTGAATTCTTGCAGAACAGGGCGTGAACCAAATATTTCAAGCAACCTACCTGCACTGCACGAAGTACACTTTCCACAACTCCTTGAGTTCTTTGCTCTAATACTCATTGTAGTGGGAGACAACCGAGGAAGCTAAGTGGGAGAGGCAGCAGAGACCAACCTGGGGGTGGGGGGGTGGGGTGGAAATGTGGCTTTCTTTCAGCTCACAAACTAACTCATCTTTATCCTCAGGTGCGTTGACAACTACACAGGAGCACGTTGCGAAGCAATCTTGCTCCCCAGCATCAAGAGCCACCCAAGAGGAGAATTGTTTGTCGCCGTGTTGGCTTCGGTGGTTGTTCTGAGCGTCCTGGTAGCCGGAGCGTTTTTTTTCCTCTGCAGGTAAAGCAGATGAGATTAGTTATCCAAAGAAAGGAGATTCGGGCTCTTTGAATTGGAGGAATAAAGGTCCACATATTTACCGTATGTGCCGTTTGCTCTTTAGCACCGACCAGGAGAATTGTTTGTCACTGTGTTGGCTTCGGTGGTTGTCCTGAGCGTCCTGGAATTTCCCCTCGTCTCTTTCTAAAAGGGAGCTCAGACCGTTCCATTCCCAGATAAACTCTACTAAGCTGAGATAACCGTGTGTTTGTGGGCCGCTGACTCACAATCGGCCGGTGCTGCTTCAGTTCCCCAGCTTAAAAAAAGTGAAATAAAACCTCAGAGAAGCTGTAAAGCTGAGTCATTGGAAGCTGGCACACATATCTTCAGACAAGGCAAACTGCATCATCCCGAGAGTAGCATTTATAAGGGTGTTTCGTTGAGAAGAGCCAGCACAAAGAGCGCCAACAATCACCACTTATCCTCCGTTTCAGGCCATTCATAGCTTTAAGCCACTTCCATCGAGAAGCGGGAGAGGGGAAGCTAAAACCCACCGGCCTTCTCGGATTATCCGTCTTCTGTCTCTTTGCTGTCTCATTCCCTTTATCCCTTCTTGCCAGGAAAGGCCAGATCCCACGGGCCAGTGCCCTGGAGCGTGGCGAACACCTGATTGAGGGAAACGGCAGTGATGCTTGCAACAGTGAGTACTTCTCCGGTGAATACCTGGTGCAAGGAGGCGGGTGGGTGGGGGGGACACAGGTGTAGGGAAGCTGCCTGCAGCCTCTAAATCAGGGGCATCCAACCTTGGCCACTGTTAAGACTTGTGGACTTCAACTCCCAGAATTCCCCAGCCAGCGATGCCAGTTCCGTAATGCAAGCTATGCTGGCTGGGAAATTCTGGGAGTTGATGTCCACAGGTGTTAAAAGTGGCCAAGGTTGGACGCCCCTGCTCTAAATCCACATTTTTTGTAGTCATAGCCCTTGAATCAGCATCGGCCTCGATTTATTTAAGTTTACAGGCCGTTCATCTCACTATCCAAAGCGACTGAAAGCATGGGTAGTTTCCCCTGACTCCTGTTTTGGAAATAGGAAGTGGAGTCAAAACTGAAAGGTAACTCTCTAACTTAAACAAGGTCGCTGTAGATGACCAGGCTGAGCCTGAGGGAGGGAAGGGTCAAGCGTGTCATTAGTCTCGAGTCCCTGTGTGCTCACAACAGTGCACTCCTGCCAACCTTGAATTCCGTTGACTCTTATCTGCCGCCAATTTGCCTTGACTGTTAGTAGTTCAGATTCTTGTCGAGAGGATAAACTCGCAATAAACCTGTATTTATTTAAACTGCCTGGGTTTCCTGATTTCCCTTGCTTGACAGTCACACCTCCAATCCCTCATCCCAAGTCCTGGACCACTGCAGACCCCAACTCCCAAGACAATACGTACACCCCCATAAAAGATTGCCCTGTGGATCTGATGGAAGTGGTGTCTTTTCAGAAATAACCGAATAAAGAAACCCAAAGAAGAAATTATGGACCAGCTGCAAGAGAAGTGGAAAAGCTGAAACCACGTTGGAGAAGATGGTAAGAGGATGGAGCGGATATCTGTGACAAGTGTTGTGCTAATTAAAGATTTATCAGGCCAGTTAAATTTAGGATCTCATTTCAAAGGAAGAGGGGCTCGTGCAGAGAAGTCTGATGTGTCATGTGCACAACTTCTCTGATTTTTTTCGGACTTTTTAAACTTTTTCATTTTTTATTATGGGAGGGTAATTTTATGCAAAAGCAGCGAGATCACAAGATTCTAATACATTATTCTCCTGATAAAAGGGAAAAAAAATTAAGAACGTCTGCTTAGGCAGTGTCCAGTAATTTTGGCCTGCTGCAAAACCGCACGGTGAGAACAAAGAAGCTGTGAATTATTATAGACACCTATTTAGGCTTGCTTGAATAATGCAATTTTTCTTAGCCAAAAATTATGAACAGATCACACGGGCCCGTATTTTTCCACAAAGGGTTCTTTTAATGTATGAAAGGAGAAAAAGAAGGGATAAGAACTGCAATAATCCTGTATTTATTTGAACTGCCTGGGTTTCCTGATTTCCCGTGCTTGACAGTCACACCTCCAATCCCTCATCCCAAATCCTGGACCACTGCAGACCCCAACTCCCAAGACAATACGTACACCCCCCATAAAAGATTGCCCTGTGGATCTGATGGAAGTGGTGTCTTTTCAGAAATAACCAAATAAAGAAATACAAAGAAGACATTATGGACCAGCTGCAAAAGAAGCGGAACGCCTGTGCACGCCTATAAATGTAAAAATAAACAAACAGATTATCAGGAAAATGGGAATTCACAGGTTTTTCCTTCCATCTTTCTTCTGTCTTCTGTTCAGAGCCCCAAACTGATGCTATGTTCTAGGGATAACGCTGCAGCCTATGCAATTTCTCTTGATGTTGACTCTATATGTCTGTTGATGATCCAAGCACTACCCTTCCTTTTCTGTAGCCGCCGTACATTGTTCGTTCACGTCCCATTGTGATCCACCCAGATCCTTTTTGCTGCCCAATATTGTCTCGGGGACAAACGAAAATGTTACCGGACGAAGAATAAATGTTAAAAAGAATTCCATGCACTTAGGACAGACCCCAAAATAAATACTGCTATGTTAATGCCAGAACATTTTTTCCCCCCTCCCTGAACAATCATTCAATGAGATCTTCAAAACGGATTCCTAGGATGAGCCAATGAACGAGTTAAAATTCCTCCTTGTATTCTTGAGGATGTTCAGTTCCTCATTTTTGATGTGCTTAATTCCTGCGGGTACAAGACCAGTGTGCTACTTTTAATACCTTTGCAAGCTGCCTCGACAGAAATGATGGGAAAGATAATACGTACTTTGACGTTAAAGAAAAAAAAAGAACGAAAGAGAAGTCTAATAAAGCCACTGTCTTCTGTGATTTTCAGGAATCTGTGTCAGCGTTCCGAGATACCCTGAACGAAGAACGTGATTTACAGGACCAAATATCTATGCAGAAATATGCACAGCTTATGTTCTTACTGTTCCCAGACTCAGGAGGTCAGAGGTATGTGAAGATGCTGAGAGAGACATTAGAGTCAACTCCATCCTTGGTAATTAAAATAGACAAAATGCTTTCAAAGTATTTCCGAACATTAGTAGATAGTATTGAAAAGCTGTTGGATCCCTTCCATCCATTTTTACTGAAGGTGAAATCAGCTTTACGGTTTAGTATCCTCCAACGGATTTTCCATGCCAGGAGCAAGCTTTGGTGAACAAAATAAGAGCCGTTTTATGTAAAGGTTTCCACAACTTACAGCGGTGACATCGGGCGCGCCTTTTTAGGGTCGTGATGTAGTCACTATATTCCTTTTTTTTTTCCTTTTTGTTTGAAACATTTCCATTTGTAAATAAAGTTTATCCTTTTCAAACACGTATCTGAGGTCTCTCGAAATATTCTGTGTTTAAAGTTCGTCCACGTGTTATCAGTTGGTCGTAAAAGGCAACTAATTAAGAAATAATATCTGACCAAGCCGGAGTAGAGTAATAGTTAAGGACGAGGATGGGGGAGACTCAGGTTTGGGGGTCACCTTGGTCCTGGGAGTAACTTACTCTCAGTCCAGTCTACTCACAAAGTTGTTTCAGAAAGAGAGTTGGAAGAGTTCTAGAGTTGGAAGCATAGTTTCAATTTTGTACATTTGAAATATTATATTAAAAATTACTTTCCTGAAACTTTTGAATTACTGGCTTCGTGAATCACGTTGGCAAAAGTACCCTGAAACTTGGCCCATAAAAAAACTTGGTCCCATTATTATGGTTTTTATTATGTATTTATGTAATTATATTTCAGTGGGGCTTGTTAGTTTAATTCTTTTTTAATTATTTATTGTTCTTGTTGTTTTAGTTGTGAGCCGCCCCGAGTCTTCGGAGATGGGACGGCATACAAATCTCATTAATAAATAATAATAAATAAATAAATAAACCTGCAGCAACCTATAGTACACTAACCAATCTTTTGTATCCCTGCCTCTAAATATTTCCCTAAGGTTTAATATTTTGGAGGTATTGCATTAACATTACCAAATCAAACCAGAAGAAAGATAACCAGGGACTCTCAGTGTTAGGCCAGGACTTCAGCTACGTGAGGAATTCGGTCCTGAAGCTGGATTAGCATCCTTCATGTATTCAAAAACAGCACGAACAGCGTAATGAAGTAGGTCATTAAAGCTAGTCCAGCAAACACAGTTTCTCCCAGGCATTAAAAGCAGTCAAGTCTGCAACGACTCCCAAAATACATCATACGGACACTTGTCTCTACAAAGAAAAACGGCACTTCCTTGCACCGCGGTTTTCAATTTTTCATGGAAAAGACAAGCACATTTTGGAGAGGAAAATTAAAAAACCAACACTCAAAACAACATTCTTGGCACTCTGCTTTTGGGGGAAGACAGAAAGAATATAACTTGCAGTTGAGAGGGGAAAAAAATCACATATTTAATTCTCTGTTACCTTATTTTACACTCGCCCGACTTCCCCAGTACAACCTTAGGACATTAAACCGAATCATAAATATCTTCAGTAGCTTTAATGTCAGAGAAAAAGCTGAATATCAAGTTAACATCCTGCAGTCATATAATTCGGCTGCCATTCATCTTTCCTACATTGATAAAAGCAGTGAGCTGAAGGGTTGTTGTTGTTTTTTTTGCACAGGAAGAAAACCGCATTAGTGTATGCTTTCAGATTGTTGTCATTTAGACAGTTCCAGATCCCGAGGATTCATATTTAAAACACTCAACAGTAGAACTCAAACCAAATCAGACGAATCTTGAGGTTCCTCCATATATTTGAGAACTCCAAGGAATATTTTCCTACAACCAAAGCGATTAAGAAGCAGGCAACTAGTACAATTTATAATATAAACTAGTTAGTGAACAAGATGGCCCGACTTGCAGTGTTTTATCAAGATGAGCCCAAGAATCCAGACCATCTAATCCTCTCTGGACCAAAACGATGAATATTCAGTGCAAACGTGGTTTCAAATTTGACTAGGCCTCCGTGGGCTACTTTGCCCCTTAATAGATGATTTAAAGCAAGGGGTCTCCAACCTTGGCAACTTTAAGACTTGTGGACTTCAACTCTCAGAATTCCTCAGCCAGCTGGCAGTTGAAGTCCACAAGTCTTAAAGCTGCTAAGGTTGCAGGCCCCTGCTTTAAAGAGCTCAGTTCAGACC
This sequence comes from Naja naja, assembly GCA_009733165.1. Lineage (NCBI taxonomy): Eukaryota > Metazoa > Chordata > Lepidosauria > Squamata > Elapidae > Naja > Naja naja. Next base: position 3,415,098 of record CM019163.1, read on the forward strand.
TGAAGCTTTGCGTTGCCAGAGACAAACAATAACAGGCTTAGCTTAAGACAGGCTTAGTTCATGGGCTGACTAGTTCAGTAATCCACTAACAGCAAGGAAAAAAAAGGGATATTTTTTTCCCCAGTATGAAATCACCAGTGATGCTTAAACCACTATCATTTGCAACTATTGGAATGAAGTAAAAAAAAAAAATCTAACCATATATATACGAAACACTTTCCGTTTCAGAAAACAGGGGGAATTTAAAAAAAACAACTCATCTTTAATTTAAAGATCACGTCATCAGGGAGGGCGAAAGTTGACAGGGCAGCTTTCCTGTTTTGTTTTGGGAGGGACTCTGAGCGGCGTGCCCAGAATGGCCTGCTCCTCGTCGTACGTTGCAGCCTGGAGACAACTGCCAGTGCACAATGGCAGAAGAGAAAAGGGAGGGAGGGAGGGAGGGAGGGAGAGAGAGAGAGAGAGAGAGAGAGATATGTTTAAGCTTGATTGCCTTTAGCCGAACCGAAGTGCAGAAGCATCACCACCGTGGTGTAGCTGTGCAAGAGGTTGTCCTTGGCCTCGCGACATTCCCGGAGGACGAAATTCCCCGTCACGATTCGGTCGCATCCGATCTCCCCGTGCCCGAAGAAGCCGAACAGCGGCACGGCGGGGAAGTACTTCCGGAAAGTGTCGGCCTCCAGGTTCGCTTTGTTCTGGTAATACTGGCATCCCCTGCCCACGCAGGCGAACATGAAGGCCAGGCTGTGGTGCTCGGGAATGTTGGCCGCCTTCAGGCGCCGCATGGCCGCTTCGGCTAACTTCTCGTCTGTGACGTCCTGGTCCAGCAGGACGGAGGCGCACTGGATCTGGGCACCGCTGAACGCCAGGCTGACCACGCCACACGACTCGGAAGGCTGGGTGTGACTGAAAGAGAAGGGATGATGGGGGGGGGGGAAACGAGTCAGAAGCAGCTGGGAGGCACGCAGATGCGCAGTACAGGTAAGGGGGCAGGGGGTGTTGCAAGTGCATGTGCAGGGAGGCGGGACGCCTTGCATTTCGGCACGCCACAGCAAAAAGGTTCGCCATCACTGCCCTACGCCATTTCTGACAGATGCCGGTCCAGTCTCTGCTTGAAAGCTTCCAGGGATGAAGCTCCAAGTTCCATTGGTTGATGGCTCACACTGCTTGGCACATCTGCTGTGCATTTGCGATGGTCGCTGTGTCAGGCAATGTCCCTCCGTGACCTTCCCAACCAGCTCCCAGCGAGCAGAGTCAATGGGGGAAGCCAGGTTCGCTTATACTGTATCCACAGCAAACAAGGTTGTAAAACTGGGTGCCAAACTCACTTAAACAAGTGCCTCCATTAGCGATGGCCCCAACTGTCATAAGGTGGGGATTACCTTACGAACCCAATACGCTACTCTCGGCTCCCAAATGTGCAGTTTTAGGAATCACAAATTTCTCCGGTTTCTCCCAACACAAAACTACTCCGATGAAAAGCAGCGAATCAACCTGGCCACTTCCCTGAGAAAATTCCCCGAAAGCATTAAGAGGTTCAAATATTGAAAATCTCCAGCTTCTTGTTTAAAAAAAAAGTCTCTTAATCCACAGTTGCTGGTTAAAAGCCAATGTCATGCCCCTGTCGGAATCTGATTCGGAGGGGGAGGCCGAGCAGCTGACAGGGAGGGGGAGGGTGGCTCCATTGGCTGTGGAAGAAACTGGGGAAGGGCAAAGTCTGCTTGGGCAGAGCAGGTGAGAGGTAGAACAAGGGAGAGGGAATTCAGAAGAAGACCCAGGCCCAACTCCTCTTCATCCTAGGGCACGCAGGGAGGAACGGAGAAGGGAGCAACATGGGTTGCGTGGCTTACGGGGGAGGAAAGGGCCCTGATTCCCTTCATTAGCTGCAGCTGGGAACACAGTGTTTAACAAGGGAAGCTGCACACAGCAAACTGTTGAGAGCAAATCGTGAGTTATCTTTTATTGTCAGGCTTATCTGTGTTCCTGGCGTCTTCCCAACTGTGTGTGTTTTGCTGGCCTTTCAAGTCTGCAATTCCTTCTCCTGCCCTGTCCAGTTAACTGCTGCAGCGTGGTTTGTGCGGATTTTTAGTTACAGTTTGTATGTACTTTGTTTTCGGACTGAATTTCCTCCACTTAAAGACTGTTCCTGGGAGAGTTTTTTTTCTCCAGCCGAAGGTAACCTGGACATTGGGGGCAAATTTGGAGGTACTAAAGGGATTCTTCTTACTTATGTGACTGTGTTGCCTTTGTGCCACACCCCGGGTCATCACAGCCAAAGAGCTAAGGAGCTCAGAAGTGCGTTATCCAACTTACGTAAAGGAAGTCGCTCAAATAAGGTAAGGAGTGAAGTGCAAACGGGGGGGAGAAAAAAAGATGATGAAAGGACTGTAACACACATCATTAGCACTTCTAATTTTAGACAAACAAATGATCACTTGGCAGAACACGAAGCGTTTTGAAAGTGGCTCGCTTGTACAAGGAGTTGCGGAAATCTCTCTTTTCGCTTAACGCTAGGATCGAAAGAAAGCGGCCCTGGATCTACAACCGTGAAGGAGCCTGGAATTTTCCCCGTAAGTCGCGACAGTCGTAAGTCAAGGCTGTCGGGCTCCCGAGTTCACTACGGCTGAGAGAGGCACTCATGTGACTGGAGCCAATATGGTGGCTTGTTTTTTGAGGCGGTTGTTAGGTGAATGGGACGGTCATTCAGCTTATGTCCGTGATGGCAAACCTATGGCACGTGCGCCAGAGGTGGCACGCAGAGCCCTCTCTGTGGGCATGCACACCGTTGCCAGCTGCTCTTCTGGTTTCTGCCAGCCAGCTGGTTTTTGTGGGCGCCAGAGCAATGGAAAGCAGCTTGAAAAACAGCCAAAAAAAAAACCCAGGCCATTTTTGGGGGCCTTTCTCAGGCTGTTTTTCAGGCCATAACCACCCCCCAAAATGGCCCAAAACAACCCCAAAATGGCCTGAAAATGACCCCCTAAAATGCCCCCCAAATAGGCATGCGTGCACCGGCCAGCTGGTCTTTGGGTTTCCGGCACTCCGGCATGCACACGTGCTCCGGTTTGGGCACTTGGTGCCGAAAAGGTTCGCCATCATTGGCATACGTCATTCCATTAAGCAAATCAACGTATTCTTATGTGTGTGGGGGTTTTTTTTGCCAAAATCTGGACAAAAAGAGCTGGAAACCAGCAAAAACACAAAAAAAACCATTGTAAACTGTGATCACATGATTGCAGAAGTCTGCAATCGCCCATAAAGGGGAGCGTGAAGGCCTGATCCAACCCATCTTTTCTTCACTTTATCAGCCCAAGAGATCTGAGCAGGCCGGGAAAATCAGGACTTTCCTTTATCACAACAGAGAAGCTGAGATTTTCAGAAGCAGATAAAAGCTGAGCACGCTGAACCCTACGCGCGGTCCTCGACTTACAACCGTTCCATTTAGTGGCCGTTCGAAGGTACGACGGCACTGAAAAAAATGACTTATGACTAGCTCCCACCGTTACAGCAGCATCCCCGTGGTCACGTGGTCAAAATCCCGGCGCTTGGCAACTGGCTCGTATTTATGACGGTCACAGTGTCCCGAAGTCTGCGACCCCAGAGTCAATGGGGAGGCCATCTTCCCTTTAACGACCAAGTTACTAAGTTAACGGCTGTGATTCATTAAACAACAGCAGGAGAGAAAGGTGGTAAGGTGGGGGCAAGCCCTCCCCTTAACCACTGTTTTGCTTAGCGATACAGAAATTTCGGGCTCAGCGGTGGCTGTAAGTCGGGGACCACCTGTTAACCAGAGAAACCTATCAAAACGAGACACCCACCAAGTCAGGGAGGTAATGCTCTCCACGTATCCGCCCGCTAAGATGATGCTTTTTTCGTTCAGGCGATTGACAATTTGGCGGAAGAATCGTGTCGATCCCGTCTTCCAGCTGTTGTATCCAAAGAGAAGCACGGCTCTAAGGTCGGGGTTGTTCTTAAGGCCTGGTTGGAGTAAAAGGGGAGAGGGGGGGGGAGAGAGGGAGGGAGAGAGAGAGAGAGACGATAGGAAAGAGAGAGACAGAGACAGACACGATAGGAAAGAGAGACACACAATAGGAAAGAGAAAGAGACAGAGACAGAGAGATACACAATAGGAAAGAGAGAGACAGAGGGAGGGGGAGGGGGAGAGAGAGGGAGAGAGAGAGTAGAAATAGAGAGAGAGAGAGAGAAAGAGAGGGGAAAGAAAAGAGAGAGAAATATATATGTATATAATTAATCTCTGTCTTTCTGCTGATAACAAGAAGATGCCATGCATCGTCTAGTTTACGAACTGAATCTGTTTGTTTCCTGACCTACTTTCCCTAAAGGTACACATACCAAAAGCAGAGATTCCCACGAGGTGTTGTTGTTGTCATAACAGCCCTGCAGCAAATTTCTGACCTCTCGGGTACATAATCCTGGAGGTCTTATTTTTCTCTTCTGTAAGGCTCTAATCATAATGGTTTGTATTGGACAAACTTAACCAGCGGTTTTAACCCTTTACGTATCAGAATACAGGGAGCCCAGCAAGGAAAGCGGCAAACGACACGTATAGCTAGGAAAAAAGGACTCCGTATTCCTTCTGTTATATAAAAACCCTGTTAAAAACTACGGGAACCAGATGTGGTTTAGCAGGGAGGTGCACGAAGTTGGACAACAAACTAGTTGACTTAAGTTTATTGTGCGTGTTTACTGGAGGGTTTACTTTGCTCTCTTGCTTGGTGCTTGGTGGTTAAGGGTGGAGAAAACATTTATCTATTTCTATCCTGCCTTTATTATCTATTTTTATAAATAACTCGAGGTAGCTAACATTATGTAATGCACCTTCCTCTTCTTTTCCCCGAAACAACAACCCTGGAAGATGAGTTGTGCTGAAAGAGACTGATTGGTCCAAAGTCACCCAGTGGGCTTTTATGGTTAAGGCTAAGAACTCACTCTCTCCCTGTGCTTGGCCCAAAGTCACCCATTGCCTTGAACTCTCCATCTGCCAGTTTCCAGCTTGGTGCCTTGGTGGGAGGATGACTTAGAAAATATGATTTGGTTCGAAGAATCACTAAGTTTCTTCTAGTCTCTGCAGACAAACACTACATCACAAATCACAACCTTCCAATCATCACCATCATCATTTAAGGACCCCATAATCCCTTGCGGGGTGGAGTCTGGGCAGCTGAATGGAGCTAGCAGAAAGTTTTAATGGCCGGATGCCTTTCCTGTCACCGGAGTGGAGTTTTGTTCAGCAGATAAATTCTCATTGTGCCCAGAGAGAGAAATATCTGCCTCTATCTAGAATCGAACTAACAGCCTCTGGATTGTGAAGTGAGAGCTCCACCTTAGGCCGCCGCACCACTCTACCCAAATCACAACCTTCCTACTATGAAAAATATCTTCAAAGCAACTCCCACGTTGCGCCGTTTAAGCCCATGTTCGTCTTATGACTGTATCAACTTTTACAATCGTGTTGTGATGTCCCAAAGGGGCGTGACACAAAAATAACAAAGTCACAAACGTAGAATAAATTCCCTTTAATGCCTCCAACTTGGCCCCCAATGCCCAGTTATCCTCGGCTGGAGACCAAACTTTTCCAAAAACAGTCTACAAAGTGAAGAAATGCAGTCCGAACCCAAAGTACAGATAAATTAGAAATAAAAAAACCCAACACAAACCACGCTGAAGTAATTAACATGACAGGCCAGGATAATAAATTGCAGACTTTCAAAAGATAATGAAGCACCCACAGTTGGGAGGACGCCAAAACCCAGATAAACCTCGACAAAGATAATGCACCCTTTGCTTCCAGCAAGGAGCTGTGTGCAAATGCCCTTCTTATATCCTGTTCTCCCAGCTGCAACTAATGAAAGGGATCAGGGCCCTTTTCTCTCCCGTAAGCCATGTTGCTCCCTTCTCTGTTTCTCCCTGCGTTCCCTAGGATGAAGAGGGGGTGGCCCTGGGTCTTCCTCTGAATGCCCAGACGGACTGTGCCCTTCCCCCGTTTCTTCCACAGTCACCGGCGCCACACTCCCACTCCCTGTCAGCTGCTCAATCTCCCCCTCAGCACCAGACTCCAACAAGGGCAGGACACTTGTGAATTACCATTGTGAAATAAAAATCCAACACTGTGATAGCTTTAAAAAAAAAAAAAAGCACGAGTTCAAAGACAGCCGCCAAACAACCACCCCACTTCGACTTGCCTGCTTCAGCAAACTGTCCTTCGTCGATGCCTTGGCTCTTCAGGTCTTTAAAAAAATGGAAGGTCTGAATCTTCACCCCATCGATTTTGGGGAAGAGCAGGGCGAAGCCGGCCTCTCCTTCTTCAACCTCCAAGGGACGATGGCTGCCAGAGCCTTTGGGAGTAACTGAAAAGCGACACTCCGTGCAGTTAAAAAGGGTTCATCTCATTTTCAAGACTGCGACAATCATTTTGAAACGTGCTCTCATTTCCCACAAAGCACATTCAATCGCAAAACACTCTCCCCATTATTCTTTGCTATTTTTAAAGGTAGTCCTTGACTTACGACCACAATTGAGTCTCCCCCCCCCTCATTTTTGTTGCTAAGTGAAACATTTGTTAAGTGAATTTTGCAACTGTGGATTTGAAAGCCGTTTCATTCAAGGCAAACTTGAGAGAGAACCAGGGATCTGCCAGGCCCCAGGAACTTATTCAGGACTTGTGAGCACCTGGGAACGGTTTCCATTTTAATCATCTTCTTTTAACGACCCCATAATCCCTTGCCGGGTGGAGCCTGGACAACTGAATGGAGCTGAGCGTTTACTGGCCGAATGCCCTTCCTGTTGCCAATGCGGAGTTTTGTTCAGCAGATACATTCTCATTGTGCCCAGAGAGAGAAATATCTGCCTGTACCTAGGATCCAACACACAGCCTCCTGATTGTGAGGCAAGAACTCCACCTCTGGGCCACCGCACCACTACAGTTTCCATTCTAATCAGAAGTCCAAATTCTAAGTTTATTTGCAATTAATTTCTACAGAAAGTTGCTTCCTTTGAGCAGGTGGAAAGACCCCGTTTGGATATACAGCCATACCGAGGGAAAAACTCAGGGAGGCTCATTTTGCTGAGGTTGTTCTCCTTACCTACAACTCCAGGTGTTGCAAGACCAAGCACCTGGCATCGTGCGGGGAGCAGTTTTTCCAGGGCGGCTGCAATTTCTTTACTATATCTTCGCCGTGCTATAATTACAGGAAAAAAAAACGGTTAGTCCAAGTTCCTGCAGGATCAATAATAACCTTGGGGGCGGCATCCAGTTTTCAAAAATATTTTAATTAGCAGCTGCAGTAAGCATGGAGTTCCCTAGGAATAAAGAGAGCTGCTTGAAAGTCACATATCCATCATTGGTTGGTCTTCACCATTTTCAGGAAATTTTTTGGATAATTCATGGGTCATCGGGACAGGCTTCCAGCAGGAACAAAGGGACAAGAGATAAAAATGAGGTTTGAATTTAGGCTGATGGTGTTTCCTAGTTTGAGTAATGAAACATCTGCAAGACAACTGCCAAGCGCAGAGAGCACCAAGGACCCCTTGTTGAGTTGCAAATATTTTCCTCTATCAATTTACGTTTGTTACAAGGAAGGGTGGTTTGTATAATCTAATCTATCCTCCAGGAATTTAACTGTGCCTTTCCAAATGTATGGACAAACAAGGAAAGATCTTATTATTTTCAAAGTTCTTCAGAAGGCTACCTGGTCAAAAGTTGTTGAGAGTCTGCAAAGCAGCAGCAGCAGCCTGTTCCCAAGGTCAAGATTGGAGCAGAAGATCAAGATAAATCCTGCCTCCACAAAACAATGTTTTCCAAACTCGGCAACTTTTCAGATTTTGTAGACTTCAACTCCCATAATTCTCCAGCCGTTGTGAACTTCTGAGAAAATTTGAAGTCCCAGAATCCTGGGAGTTGAAGTCCACACTTTAAAGTTGCCAAGTTTGAAAAATACTGCTCTGTAGGATTCTTCCAGCAATATACTTTCGTGCTCCTGCAACTGAGATTCTGATAAGTTAAAGAGTTCAATTACTCAGGTCAACTAAATCCACAGACCCACGTCAACACTCCTTCGTTACTGCCAAACAATATTTCACTAAAGTTGTCTACTTAAATCATAACAGAGCAGAGAGCTCCATTCAAGGCTATCATTTTGTCTGCAGAACCCAATCAGAAGACTGTTTTCTCGCCCTGGGTGTATAAATCAGTGGCTAAAAAAACATCTTGCTGGCCACTTACCTTTCTTCAGACCAGAAATCTCTCTGTTTTCACTGAACGTCTCTGCATCTGATATTATATACAACACTGTCTGGGGGAGGACTTGAACTTTCTGTAATGTAAACACAAAACACAACATGATGGACAACAGATAGTCACACATCAGGAACTTGTCTTGTATATGAAAAACAAGCACAGCTACAAATACAACTTGGGGTCCTTGGTGCTCTTGACTGAGTCCGATTGTTGGCTTGCAAATATTTCATGTCCCAGCTAGGTAACCTCGTCAGTGTTCTGATGATGTTGATAGTGCTCTGATGGTAATGGTAATAATCAGATACTGATCATGTTCCCTAGTTGGGTAATGAAACATCCGCAAGAAAACCACAAAGCTCAGAGAGCACAAAAGGTTCCCAGGGTCCAACCTGAGCTGCAGGTATTTCTTCAACTAGAACCAAATAAAACTTGAATAAACACAACTGCTTCTTGACTTGTCACTGAAAAAAAGATATAATTGCACAAAGGGCTGCTTTTTAACCATCATTATTCTGTTTAGAAAAAAAACAGAACAGTAAATGTGATAATTTAACAAACATGACCAAAGTTTGCCAAATAGATGAGGTTTCAAAGTTGCAACCTTAAGAATGAAGCTCAACAACAATAGGCAAACACCTGCTTCTGTCCAAACTGCTTACCTCAATGTCTTCTGCTAACGTGTGGACCAGAATGTGACTGTTGGATGGGTCTGGCTCCAGGGCAGAGACCCAGGTGATACTCTGCTGTGTTCGCAGGATTCTGCGGGAACACTCCCGCCATAGCTGGCACACGCTGCAACAGAAATATAAATATAAATATAAATATAAATATAGATAGATAGATAGATAGATAGATATACACACACATACATACATACATACACATACATATATATTATATATTATAGACAGACAGAGATAGATGTAGACAGATGATAGAGACAGATGACAGATAGATGATAGAGATGAGATATAGATGATAGATAGATGGATAGATGATATAGAGACAGATGATAGATGATAGAGACAGATGACAGACAGATGATATAGATAGATGATAGACAGATGACAGACAGATGGATAGATGATATAGAGGCAGATGACAGATGATATATAATAGATTATAGACAGATGGATAGACAGATAGATGATAGAGGCAGATGACAGATGATATAGATGATAGATGGATAGACAGATGACAGACAGATAGATATAAGATGGATACATAGATATAGAGGCAGATGACAGATGATATAGATTATAGATAGATGGATAGACAGATAGATGAGAGAGGCAGATGACAGATGATATAGATTATAGATGGATAGCCAGATGATAGAGGCAGATGACAGATAGATATAGATAGATGATAGATGGATAGACAGATGATAGTGAGACAGATGACAGATAGATATAGATGATAGATGGATAGACAGACATATAGATAGATGATAGATGATATAGAGACATATCACAGATATAGATGATGGATAGACAGATGACAGAGACAGATGACAGACAGATATATAGATAGATGATAGATATAGGTAGATGGATGGATAGATAGATAGAATCACATTGCAGGGGGGGGGGCAATTGCAGCCTCCTCCACCTGAGGCCCAGCCCTCCTCCTGAAAGCCCCTCCCTCCCAGGGATGCCAGTTGCTCCCTTCGGACTTCTGCCTGCCTCCGCTGCCACCGCCCCCCTCGTACCCTCCCCCGCCCGCCCGCTTCCCTCCGTGGCTGTGACTACCGGCTCTCTCCCCTCCCCCCAATTCGAGGGGCGGTTCCTCTCTCGTCGCTCCTCGGGGTCTACTGGCGTCCCGGGCACTCCCTTGCGGCCCTCCGGCTGCTCACCAGGCCGCCCGCAGGAGGGCCTTGGTGGGCAGGAAGCCGAGGATCCGCTCCACCACCTCGGCGAGGCTGCTCAGCACGTAGCCGCTCTTGGGGTCGGGCTCCATGACAACCGCAGGCCGCGCGTGCCCCCCCCTCCGAAAAAGCGCCAGCAGAGTCCCGGAAGCTCCGGCGCGCTGCTGACGCCATCGACGACGCGACGCTCTCCGTTGCCGTGGAGACCGACGCGCGCGGGGGTGGGGCGAAGAGGAACCCGGACAACCCTCCCTCGGTCCCGAGTGATCAAAGGGTAGCCGCTCTAGCCTTCGGTATCTCTATGATGAGCATTCCCGAAGGTCGGAACGGGACTCGGAAAAACGAAATCTGTCGACCTTCCTTGCTACTTTTTTCCTATCTCTATGAGCTCACAGTTTGAGGTCAGAGGGGAGACCATAGATGTAGAATAGTACAGATAGCCCTCGACCAGATAGCCCTCGACTTTACAACAGTTCATTTAGTGACCAAAGTTACACCGGCAGTGAAAAAAGTGACTTATGACCGTTTTTCATACTTATGACCATTTTATGATGGTTGCAATGTCTCCCGGGGTCTTGCAATCCCCTTTTGCGACCTACTGAAAAGCAAAATTAACGAGGAAGCCACATTCACTTAACAACCAGGTTCCTAACAATTGCAATGATTCACTTAACAACCGTGGCAAGAAAAGTGGTAAAATGGAGCAAAACTCAACAAATGTTTCACTTAGCAACATAAATTTGGGGCTTAATTTGCAGTCGTAACTCGAGGACTACCTGTATAGAGCAAGATTTTTAAAAAAAGTTTAGGGAGAAATCTTGACGGCATGAAGCAGGAAAAGGCCACGGTGGCTGGAACCTGGGAAAATACTTACGGCTGCAAACTCTTGAATAATCAGTTCCTTTCATTGCATTTCCTCCTGATTTCTTAAAGTTTCCAGTGGTTTTGCAAAATCTTCAGCTGATGGTTTGCAGCTGCCGCATGTTGGATTTCGCTGCCCAGCTTCAGTTACAGATGTTCAGGGTGATGGGACAGATGCAAGAGAGAGGAGCCACAAGGATGGAGACAAGAATGAGAGGAAGTCTCATTACCTTTTTGGGAGCATCTTAATTTAGGGGAATAAAAAGTCAAAAGTGGGATGGAAAAACTATAAAAAGACAGGATGTGAAGAAACCAGAAAGGAGACAGTCTCTCTGCCAGTCTGGAAGAAAATTGGGGTGGTTCCAAAATAGTTAATAAAGTAATAAATACAGTACAGCAGGGCTAGTAGGGCTACAAGCAAACCTCAGCTTACGATGATTTCTTTTGTGACCATTCTAAGTTACAACGGCACTGAAAAAAAGTGAATTAACCAGTCCACGCTCATTCAACTTTCACCACCTCCCTGGGGTCATGTGTTCAAAATTAGGATAATTAGCAACTAGTGTGTATTTACAATGGTTATAGCGTCCCAGAGTTATGTGATCACAATTTACCACCTTGCTTAGCAACAGAAATTTTGGCTGCAAGCGGAGGAGCACCTGTAAATACCTGAAGAGCTTCCAATTAATGTTGTGTACCAATAACATTTTTATGTCTTTTATCATTACTAAACATTCAGTCAGTCCAGCTTTTTAACACTGCTTTGATAAGTTATACGAGCTTAAGATCACACTCAAACCCCCAAAAATGCCTCTGCCAGAAACACTGAGTAGTGACAGGATTCTTAAAATGGTTCATTTTATTCATAAACTTGATGCAAGTTTACAGATTATTGTACGCTGCTAAGTACTTCTGAATTTAAAAACAACAACAAAACTCCCAATAAAATAAAAGAGAAGCTGAGGGTGTGCACCTGTCCATTGTGCTAGTCCATTAGAAATATGAAACAATGTGATAAGGTATCCAAAATATTAGCCTCAGGTTTTCAAATGAGCTACAGGAAACTCATAAAATTTGTCCTCTGATTTAAGGCGGCTAAGACAGTTCGATAGAAACAATATGTACAGCAGAGTAGCCAAAATCCTGGAAATGTTCTGGAGAATGTCTTCAAAAGATCATAAGAATTTAAGGTCCACCAGGCAGAAGTCTTGTCTTTCAAACTGAAGTCCAGCATCTATGATCATCTTTTGGGTATCAGAGAAAGTACAGATGTAACTTTGGAGGTGACAATGGTGGGGCACAGGAGAACCTGTCCATTTCTGGTCTTGGAAAGAAAAATGCCAATTCCTTTAATACAATTCCAATGAACAAAAAGAAAGTGACCCCAAATTCAGCTCTAAAAATTAAAACACCTGATTTTTTTTAATTAAAGTAAGGCAATGATAAAGCAGTTTACTGGCTCACAGCAGTTTCCAATCCAAATTGGTTTTCTAAAAAAAGGAAGATCAGGTTTCTGTTATTTTCTGAACAAAATCCACGGTCACGACGATGGTGATATTTAGAAGAAACCACCAATCTCAATCCAGATCTTCCTGGGAATTCAGTGGCTTTCGCTTTTAAAAAATTGGTCTTCTTAAAAAAACAACAACAAGGAGTGTCTTGATTTTTGCCCATTGCTTTTTAAGTTCATTATCTACAAGTGATTGCAACAACCCGTTAATGGAATTGATCTTGTTAAAGAGGCTTCTTAGCATTTTAAATAAATTTTCAAGCTTTACACCTAGGGCTCTCTCTTGAGAAGATGCTAGCTAGAGTCTCAAAAATTATCAGAACAGCTCAGCAACCCCAGTAGATACGACCCGTTGCAAAGTTCTATTGGCACAGCCTGGCTCTGCTTAAACTAAGGAGTTCTAAACCTCAAGACAGTCATGAAATAAAACATTTTAATTCTTTCACATTGCAAGCTTTCTCCTATATCGCCATTCGAATTAAGAAATTCTACAAACGTTCTCAAATTTTAAGCCTGGAAAAAAAAGATCATTTTCTACAAGATCTGAAAACTCTACAACACACATTATCAAACTAACTTTATTTCACTTGGTTGGTTTTAAATAAAATATATTGCAATCCTTTGCAGTCCATTCTGGAGAAGAAAAAAAAAACAACCCCTGAAGTGCATAGAAAAGTTGATAGGAAATTTTAGTAAACCAAGAATGCAGTTTGAGGGATTCAGTACTAAAATGCAGGTATGTTCAATCTGTTGGGAAAATATAGGAAAGTCTTAAATTGCTCTGTCCAAAATATTTGTCCGATGAGCAGAACAGTATGGCTGTAATTTATATTGGATATCCACTAATTCATTTATGAGCTGTTATGGGGCATTTATAGCTTGAGTCTGCATGGAAATAAAATCTTTTACTGATATTGGTCCAATAAGTGTGGCCCTCAATATTATCCATCTTCTTTTGGAGGTGTGAACCAGCCTGGAAGAAGAAGAAAATAATTGTCAGATATGCAGGAACAATAGTAAATGCTTTTATGCTTTACAATAATTATATATAGTATCCCTGAAGTCTAGAATGCATGTCGAGATCTAAAACTCACTGAAGGACACTCATTTACCACATTTCTGGGATGACTGTGTGACTAACTTAACAACAACGGTGGCAAGAAGAGTTGTACAACGGGGCAAAACTCACTTAAATTTCTCACTTAGCAACACAAATTTTGGGTTCAATTCAGAGACAGACATGTACAAGAGATACTTGGGGGTACAGTGGCTTAAAATGCCCCCTCCCCTTTCCAGTTCCTCTCTACTGGTGTTATACTTACAAAACTATGGGTTTCACATACATACCATACATACCATTTTTCTCATGTAATTGTACTAGAGATTTATAAGACTGCTGTGCTCTTGCTAGATTGTATTGGCTCTGGAAGAGAGAGAATGGGTTTTTAATATTTTCCTTCTCAGGAGATAAAAGCACCAACAAAGGAAGGGGTGAGATGGTGGACAGCTCAGAGATTTATACAGAAACCTTCATGTCATGCTAAGGCAAAATCCAACCAGGGTTTTGGAATAAACTGCAGATGCCTGAGTTTGGTTAACACACCTTAAGATGTACACCATGGTTTACACCCCACATTAACTGGTTCCACTGAGGGCAGGACAAGAAGCAATGGGTGGAAACTCATCAAGGAGAGAAGCAACTTAGAACTAAGGAGAAATTTCCTGACAGTGAGGACAATTAATCAGTGGAACGACTTGCCTTCAGAAGTTGTAAATGCTCCAACCCTGGAAGTTTTTAAGAAGAGACTGGATGGTCTGACCTACTACAGGGTTTCCTGCTTGAGCAGGAGATTGGACTAGAAGACCTCCAAGGTCCCTTCCAACTCTGTTACTATTCTTATTCTAACAATCCTGAGAAGCTAATTCTGAATTGAAGTCCACACCCCTTCATGGGGCTGAGATTGTGTGCAAGATGGGAGAACTTCAAACCGTATTTCGGTTCCATGGATTTGCTTTAAAACCTGGACGTGAAGTGATCGAACGACCCCTCCCGCTTTGACAATGAAGTTTAAGCCCACTGGTTTGCAGCAGAAGAGACAAACGGAAGTCTTACAACAACTGGGAACACACAATGGTGTCGCTTACCTTATTCGCCCCAAACTGAACTCTGGCTTTTCCTTTGACTAACGTGGCATTGATCTGCATGATAACCGATTCTGTGGAATAGGCGCTGCTCCAACCCTAGAAACAAGGGGGAGGGTCCATGGGGAGAGAGGAAGAAGGTGAAGGGATCAGGGTATCCACAGAGTCATGGACAGGTGTGGTCCTCGAATTACAACCTTTTGCTTAGCCACCATACAACCTAGAAACAAGGGGGAGGGTCCATGGGGAGAGAGGAAGAAGGTGAAGGGATCAGGGGTATCCACAGAGTCATGGACAGGTGTGGTCCTCGAATTACAACCTTTTGCTTAGCCACCATACAATGACGACAACACTAAAAAAAAAAGGAACTCGCAACCGGTTCTTGACCTCAGGTCTGTCACTCCCCTGGGGAACGTGATCAAAATTTGCACACTCGGCAACCGGTGTGAGTTTACAATGGTTGCAGCCACTCACGATCTTCCCAACCAGCAAAATTAATGGGGGAGGGGAGAAATCAGATTCATTGAACGACCGTACAATTCGCTTAACCAGTTCAGTGATTCGTTTAATAAATCCTGCCCCCCCCCCAAAAAAAGATCGTAAAATCGGGCATGACTCACTGAACAATCACTTGGGGTCGTAAGTCAAGGACTACCAGTACATAAAAATCAGGCTGTAACTCCACCATGGGCAGCCACCCTCCAGTCCTCCCATTTACCTGTTTAGTTAGAAGTTCCATGCATAGAGCACCTCCACCCAGAACGTACCTGAGACAGCCATAACTAACAGAAAAGAACCATTATAGCATTAAAACATCAGACATTAAAAGCTAAAACATTAAAATCAATATTGAAATGGATAGAAAAAATCAATGTGTAGATAAGAGTGGGAAGCAAGATTTGTACTAGTCTACTAGCCACCTCCAAAATGGGTTTTTAAAGTCATCTTTAAAGTTAAACTTTCTTAGTTAAACTTATGGAGACAGGAACCCCAAACTCTAATTTGAAAAATCCCCCTTTTTTGTCTATTTGCACCAAGTCCATTGCACAGGTGACAGTCTGGAAATGGAGATAATCAAAGCTGTAAAACCACTTGGACTCGGCAGATAGTTTGACTATCAGCCCTACGACGAGAATAATTTAGCAGACAGACAGTTACAGAAGCTCTGTGCAACTATTTTGATATCATTTGTGTAACAACAATCTCATTTTCATTTGGGGCATTTTTCACCGTGCCCTTTACTACTCTGAGAGGCTTAGGAAATCTTGATAAATATTAAAATTGTAAGCCTTTTAACTCCTGTTCGTACCTCCTCAGTTAGAACAGGAATCCCCTTGATATCTTACATGCAAAGATTTCCTACTCAAAGAAAATGGATTTACTGCTGACAGTAAATGGGAGACTGGAGAAAAAGGGTTCTTGATATTCAGCCTTAGAGACATAAAATAAGACCTACCCCGAAAGTAAAACCTAGTTTAAATCTCCAGTTCCAGGAAGATTTTCAGGGAGCAACCAGAACTCCACTAAACACCCCCCTACACACTCACACCCACTATTTGGCACCATAAATATATAAGACCTACCACCTAAAATAAGACCTAGTGTTTAGCTAAAAAAATATAAGACAGTGTCTTATTTTCGGGGAAACACGGTACTAGCACTTCTCATACTATTCTCTTACTATAAGGCTTCCAAGGAAATACTGAAAAAGCTGCCCTAATGATTGACCAGAAGGGTAAGAGGAATATCAGATTGGTAATTCCTGAATAATGACTGATAAAAAAAATATTGGAACCTACCCTCCACTAAGTACTGGAGAGACCACGCGTACAAACGGAGGGTCGAATGGAAAATTATCCTGAAACAAATAAGAAGGAAGTGTTAGTCTTAGATCTCTGAAAAGTCCCTTCTCTGCCAGAGCGGTGAGCTCGGAAGAGGGCTGAAATTTTGTTCAGATCGCTGTGTAATGGACTGTCAGGGTCGACCCTGGCCATGGTCACAAGAAAGAGAAAAAGGAAGAAGAGTTGCACTAAGTGTCATGCCTCTGGGGAGGCTGACTCCGAGGGAGAGGAGGAACAGCCGACAGGGAGTGGAAGTGTGGCTCCGGAGGTTGTGGAGGAGGCTGGGGAAGGGCAGAGCGGGCTGGGCAGTCAGAGAGGAGAACCCAGGCCCATCCCCTCTCCATCCTAGGGCACGCAGGGAGGAGAGGATAAGGGAGAGACGTGGTCTACTGGGGAGGAGAGGGCCTTGATCCTCTTCATGGGCTGCAGCTGTGACAACTGGATAAGAGGACTGACATGATGGGCCAGTGCTGGAAACAAAGCATGGAAATATCTCTAGTTTATTGTTCCTCTCTGAGTTTGGCGTCCTTCCCAGTGTGTGTTCTGATATCTGTGGATGTCCTCCAGCCCTTATCTTGCCTGGTTTGTGTTGTTTTTCTTTTATAATTTAAACTGCATTTCCTCCTTCTTGTAACTGCTCGTGGGAATTTTGTCCAAATTTGGAAGCAAAGTGAAGGAATAAAAGGGGCTTCACCTGTTTTTTGTGACTGTGTTTATTTTGTATCCCACCCTGGGTCATCACAATAAGTGAACTGACATGCCATCCTATCTCCCACACTCTCTTCAAAGCACAACCCATCACCCTGGGCAGTGACTCTCCTACAATTTCGAGGACTCAAATGCCATGGAAAGGATAAGCAACTGGGAACTGCATAGCTATGCCTCAATTTATGACCGGTTGCATAGCAACCAAAATTACGACAGACTTCCCTGGGAAGTAGTTATCATCTAGTTTTGAAGTTCTGACAGTTGTCCCCCATGGTCCTGTGGCCACTTTTTTAGACACTCGGAAACATCTATGGTCATTGCAAAATGCAATATCCCTCGGTGACATGACCACAGCTTATAAGTTTTGCCCCAAATTAGCATTTGCTTTTTTTAAAAGGCAAAACTGGCTCATCGTGAACCATTAGTTCACTTAACAACAGCTGCAAAACAGGTCATAAAACTGGGTCAGTACCACAGGTGACTCAATTTGCAACCGTGATGGGCTGGTTCCATTAAGGTTGTAATTTAAGGGGTGTCTGTAATCTCAACCCTTCTGGAGGGGATTAACTCTCCAGTAAAGAGAAATTGTTATTTGAGTGACAAAGTAAAATGAAGATACAGCAAGATAGTAGGATTCTGGCAGTGGCCCTAATTAAATCATGAGCTTTGAGCCGAGCTTCAAAAACTCCAGAGGATTTATTAAGAGCTAACATGTTGGTATGACCTGTGTGTAGCGGATTCTGAGAGACGCAATTCACTGTCACCCTTAACCCTGGTTTCCCACCATCCCTCTGGGTGTATCATAATTCATATTCTCCAACAAAACACATCCATAGCCAAGAGTCATCCATCATGTTCTCCAATTAGAGATTTGCAGGGCAGAAACTCCAGTCGCTTAGTTATAATCTTCGCAAGATATGAATGGAATGCACTTTCGATTCCAAACTGCCACGCTGCTCTTTCAAACTCCTTCCCCCACAACCCCTTTCTGTTGGCGACTATAAAACGGGCATAGAAAATGTTTTATGAGTTGACAAGTAGACTTTCTCAGGTGTTTGTAAGTCTCAGGTCTGAGTTCCTGCACAGCACCAATCCTTGCTCTGGTCACAAAACGGGAGAAGCGGGGAAACCAAGCGGACTTACTTTAGGAGTTTTACATGCCACTCATACAGGCTGTCGTTCACGAGTTCCACAGAATAAATCCCTGTAGGGGGAAAAATGAAAAAAAGAAAAGAAAAGAAAAAAGAAGAAGAGTTTGATTGGGTAATCAGGATTTGGGATGGGACTTAGAACTTCACAAAGTTTCAAAGCAAGCCAATTTGGCACAAGGATGTTTTTTCCCCCCAGTGTCAGGGGCGTTTCAATATCTCCATGAATTCCTCCTACTTTTTATCCAAGGACAGGTTCTCTGAATAAAAGACACTTTCATGAATATAAAAACATAAATCGACTCAGATGCAGTGGTTCCATCACATCGATGCTAAAGCATCTGCTCCATATTCCAAAGGTACTTTTGCAAAAGACAACTGGGCTTTGTTGGTTTTTCTCCCTTGAAGACATTTCGCTTCTCCTCGAAGAAGCTTCTTCAGTTCTTCAGCTTCTTGCATGAGAAGAGAAACATCTTCAAGGATAATTAAAAAAACAAACAAAGAAAGGTTTGGGTTTTTTTTTGTAAAAGCACCTTTGGGACAAACCATGATCTGGAGGGCTGACAATCTCCTTTCTCACCTGCTCCATAATGGTGGCTTCATCTCTGGATATTTCCCAACCAGCTATTAAACAGGCCAACCTTGCTTAGCATCTTCAAGGTCAGCCAAGAGCTGCCATCTGCCAGGAGGACAGATGGTTCCATCCCACGCCAACAAATGAAAAACTTTCCAATAACATCTATGAACAGGACTGAAGGTTTCTCTGGGAGGAAGCTTTGCAATTTGGTTGGTTTGTTGTTATTTTTTTTAAAAAACTAGGACGCAACTATTTAACCAGTGGAAAAGATGTACACAAAATTTTAAGCAACCGAACAACAACACCCTGCAGCATTCTGAACCTTACAATTTGTTGTGAGCACCAACATTGAATTTACTGACCGCTTTTCTGCTGCTTACAGCTGTTCTCACCCAAGTTTCATAAACCGTAATTATTCACAAACTTATTTTAAAAACAAAACCTGTTTTACTGCAACGCTGGGAATTGTTTTCATTCCCAGCCGGAATTACTCTCAAACAGTCCCCCAAGATAAGCACACACCTTTCAGTTCTGTGAAGTACTGCCAAAAACAGAAGGATCCAATTAACTAGAAAAAAACCAATCGAAGTACAAGAAAAACCAACCAAAGTACACAGAGCTTCAAGGAGGACTTGGAATCTATCGAACTACTTTGCTTCCTGCAAAGGTTTCATCAACTTGACCTGACTTTATTCCTTATGGGAGGGGCAATCACCTCCCAGCCTTACTCCTGAGTTGCCCCTTTTGTCTCAGCTGCTCTTGCCTTCTAGCAGCTCTGCGCACACGCGCACTGGGAACAGGCTCCCCGGGGTCCTCTGCCTCGCTGCTGCCAGACTCCAGAGGCTCCGGAGGCAGCACCCCACTCCCAGATGGTCCTGGCCCCATCTCTGAATCGGACACAGGACCCTCACCCGAGTCCTCTCCAGACTCCCGTGTGAAAAATGGTCAGGTCACTTTTATCAGCGCCGTTGTAACTTTGAACGGTCACAAAACAAACCATTTGTCAGGATTCCAGCAATCACCCTAATTAATTGAGTTTAATTTTATTTTAATATTTGTATTGTATGTTTTTTAATGCCCTGTAAACCGCCCAACCAACCAACCAAATCAATCAATCAATCAATCAATCAATCATGATTCTAGAGCCAAGCTTCAAAAAACTTCAAAGGATTCATTAGAGGTGACATACTGGCACTGCCCTGTATGAAGCCAACTCTGGCATATGTAATTTACAGTCCCCTGTGACCCTGTTTCCCCTCTCCCCCCTGGGTGTGTCATAAATCAGATTCTCCAATTGAGCACATTCACAGGCTGAGTGTCATCATTCACGTTCTCCAATTAAATATATTCGCGGGCAAAAACTCTGGTATTTTAGTTACAATCTTTTAAAGATAAAGAATTGGAATTTTGCTTCCAAACTGCTGCACTGCTCTTCCAGATTCCCTTCCTGCCCCCACCCCTTTTTATAGCAACTACTAAAACAGGCATAGGGATGTTTTATGAGTTGACACCGTTGTAAGTTGAGGACTACCTGTATAAACTATAAATGCGAGAGGAGACCAATGCAAGGGTGTTTTCTCATGCAGAAGGGAGAAGCCACAACAGGAAGCCTTCTGCTTAGTTAAGCAGATGAAGCAATCAGTGGAAAATAGATAACTGCAAGGAGGGGGAGAATGAATTATTATTATTATTATTATTATTATTATTATTATTATTATTTCCTACTTTTGGTCTTTTTGGCAAGAAAATCATGTTCCCGGAAAAAAAAACATAATTTTCAGCTAAAAAAAGTATTGTCTCTCACAGTAGCCAAGGAGGTGCTACTGGTCTGGAGCTATGGTTGCAAAGGGCTTTTGCAAACTGCCCTCATTAGCACTTTCTGAGAAGTAGGCAAAGAATCAGGACTCCTTGACGTCTGTTTGTCATGTCACCTGTGGTATTTTGAGAAGGTGTAAAAAAAAAGGTTTTCATTTGAATTGAAGAAAAGGAAAAGTGAGCTTTTGAACAAAGAACAACCAAGAGAGAGAATTCACTTGGAAATAACATCCCAATAACACAGCTGGATTAAAAAAAAATACCCAGCATCATCTAAATATCACATCATCTCTCTTGCACGCAAATATGATGCATATAATTCCAGATTTTTACAGATTTGACGGTGCAAATCTATGCCTGTTCTTTTAAAAGTTTTCCGTGGAGTTTAATTTATTTAAGTAGGATAGGGTTCATAGTTTGAGACAGGCTTACCGAAAGAAATCATGCCTATGCTGCAAGATATCACATTATTTGCTCCATTAGGAAAACAAATAACTTACCTGTCTTAAAACTTTGTGACCTATATATATCCCTGAGCTCTTTCATTAGTCGATCCGATGCTTGGACAGACCCAGAAACTGCACCCTGCAGACAGAAAAAGGGAGAAAAACACATGTAATCTACTTGAATAAACCATAAAATAAATACACCATATACTGATGGTCCTTGACTTATAATCATTATTTAATAATGCATTTGAAGTTACTGAAAAAAGAGATTTAAGACAGTACTTGCACTTACAACTGTCACAAGGTTCCCATGGTCATGTAATCAAAACTCAGGTGATTGGCAAGTACTTATCATGCATTTTAAGTATCCAAAAGTCACATGATCGCCATCTAGGACAAGGCTCACCCAACATGGTGACTTTAAGACTTGTGGACTTCAACTCCCAGAATTCCTCAGCCAACCAAGGCTGGCTGAGGAATTCTGGGAATTGAACCCCACTAGTTGTAAAGTCGCCAAGTTGGGTGAGCCCTGATCTAGGCCTTTCCCAACTAGCAAAATCAAGGCAGGATACACTTAACAATCACAATGATTCCCTTAATGACTTTGGGAAAAGAAAGGTTGAGTTGGATGTGACTCACTTAATTGACCACATTACTTAGCGACGGACGTTCCAGCCTCAATTGTGGTCACAAGTCAAAGACTATAACATAGGCATGTCAGGATTCTGACAGCCCCATTTAAATCATGAGTCTCGAGCCAAACTTCCAAAACTTCAAAAGGATTTATTGGGAGTTAACATGCCAGCACTGCCTGGGTGTAGCTGACTCTGAGACACATCATTCACTGTCACCCTTAACCCTGGTTTTCCCCCCACCCCTCTGGGTGTATCATAATTCATATTCTCCAATGAAACACTTCCATAGCCAAGTGTCATCAATCATGTTCTCCAATTAGATTTTTGCACGGCAGTCACCTAGTTACAATCTCTGAAAAACTATTTATGGAATGCTGCCACACCGCTCTTCCCTTTCTGTTGGCAAAGTCTAAAATAGCATGAATGTATGGCCAATGAAGTTGTGTCTCTAACGCCTTCTGTCCACTTTTAATTCGTTCATAAGTGGAAGTAAACTTTCTAAAATGGACTCCTTCCCTCTCACCTACCAAGCACTTACGTTTAGGTGGTCCTCCCTTTGATTCTTCCTGATTTTTTCCAAAATGGCCAGATTTTCCTTCTCGATGCCCTCATCCTCGGTTTTCTTCCCTTCGGCAGGCCCTTCCTCCTTCATGTCATAATGATCCAGATCAATGTCCTATGAGACAAGATTGCAAGGTGGGGGAAAAGCAGAAGGCACCGATCACTCGGGATCACCGCCGGCAGCTCGGCGGTTTGCGTGGATCGCATATTTCTTGGCTTGGGGGAGAAACACGAAGACACAAGTGGCTCGGGTTTTAGGAGAGCAAACAAGCAAGGCTTCCAGTTGCCATGACTGGAGCAGTCGTGGCAGGAAGCATGGAGATTCCAGAAGATCTGGAATATGTAGGTGATGAAATGAAAATGACTGATAGCAGTGTTCCAATACTTGAGAGTCTCCTACAAAGAAGACGGAGTCAAGCTATTCCCCAAAGCACCTGAGGGCTGGACAAGAAGCAACGGATGGAAAACTAATCAAGGAGAGAAGCAACTTAGAACTAAGGAGATGTTACCTGAAACTTCTGCTCCATCCCTGGAAGCTTTTAAGAAGAGATTGGACAGCCAGAGCCCAAACCTTACCTTGAGTAGAGCCACATGAGCTGGAACTGGAAGACCAACGGCGTGGGAGTGAAATCTACCCTGTGGTGGCTTGCTGACGTTGGCGGGAAAGTCAGTCCCCTATTCCAGAGCTGCAGGAGTCACAGGACTGGCCTTTGGTCATCTCGGAGCAGGTCCTCCAGTCCATGGCAGGCCGGTGCACTGGGTGGAGGAGCAGCTGCTCTGGGATGACCAAAGGGCCAGTTCTGTGACTCCTGCAGCTCTGGAATAGGGGACCGACTTTCCCGCCAATATCAGCAAGCTGCCATCAGTCAAAATTCATATGAGTGGTCCACAGGATTTAAAATTATGAGTTTGGTGGTCCCTGAGGTCCAAAATTATGAGTTTGGTGGTCCCCTGGACTAGAAGACCTACAAGGTCCTTTCCGACTCTGTTACTCTGGACTGATCCAGACCTGGCCAGCTCTGTAAGAAGATCCGATGGGTTCAAACAAAGGGGCATTCTAAGAGATGGAACCAGATGATACAGCAAGACACTTGAATGCCTCCCAGATGTGGGGGACTCTCCTTGCTGGCTAGAATCCAGAACAGCTGGAGAGCACCAGGTTGGAGCCTTGTTGGTGGCCCTTTGATGACTTCCTTAGACCCTCCCACCTTCATTTTCTGGACAGATAAAAGATCCAGAAGCAAAAAGGAAGAGTGGAGCAGGCTGCAAGCGAGCGAAGACACCTACCTCACCCATGTCTTCCTCCTCTTCCTCCTCTGATGTCACCTCTTCTGTCGTTCCATTCTAGAACATAACAAAAGATCCTCATCAATTCAATACGCATTTCCTTTCTCTTCCCCCCCCCCACCAGGCAGCAGATGGGCAGAGCAGCTACGGGGCCGAGTTCCACTAACGGCTGTGGGACAGAGACCCCGGACCCTACACACAGATAGTCCTCGACTTATGACAATTCTTTTCACAAACATTTGAAGTTGCGGCGGTGCTGAAAATAGGGGCTTACGACCAGTCCTTATTACTTACGTCTTTCATTGCAACCCTGCAGTCATGGGATCAAAATTCTGGGGCTTGGCAACCAGTATGCCTTTACAAGGGGATCGCCATTTATAACATGGAGCTCCCAACAAGCCAAGTCAGTGGGGGTTTTGCTTAATGACCGTGGCGAAAAGGCCATGCTATTGGGCGTCACTCACTTAGCTTAGCATGGGGAGTTCCAATTGCAATCATAAGCGGACTGTTTCTTTCCATTTCTTTCCAACATACCACTGGGTGGGAATGCATAAACGAGGGTGGTGTTGTGGCCTGTCGGCCACCAGCCCCTCCAGCAGCCAAACCAGAGGAGGAGGTGTGAGAACCAGGGCCAGAATCAGGCAACCTGAGAGCCCTGAGGGGGAAGAGGGAATGGAGCTGGCAGAGAGAGAGATGGAGGCAGAGCCTGGGCCATCTGTCAACCTCAGAGGGAAAGTCAACAGCCCCCAGGTCTGGAGGTGGCTGATGCGGAAGAGGAGGAACAGCTGGGTCCAGTGCCTGACACACGAATGCGCAGAAAGCAGAGGAGAGGAGAGAGCAGTAGAAATCTATGGGCGGGTCCTTGGGATGGAAGAGCCAGGTCTGGAGGTGGCTGATGCAGAAGAGGAGGAACAGCTGGGTCCAGTGCCTGACCTGCAGATGCGCAGAAGGCAGAGGAGAGGAGAGCAGTGGGAATCTATGGGCCGGTCCTTGGGATGGAAGAGCCACCGTTGCATAAACCTGAGCTCTGGGGATAAAAGGCAGGGGGTGGAGATGATGAATAGACCTGTTAGCCTGCGGTGTGAGAGAGAATAGATATGCCGGGCTGCCAGCACTCCTAATAAAGGAATCTTTGAGTTCACTTCAGAGGGTTTGTTGCGTTTGGGGAGCTACAGAACAGTGGATGACATGTTCTTAGCACCCCAAAGCAGTGTTGATGGTGGAAGAGGGAAGGCTCTCCGGAGATTGCTGAAGGAACCCTCCTCCCCACAGCCCTGACCCACAGCTTCCTCGTCTCCCTACAGTCTCTGCCATTCTGACTTTCTAGCACCTGTGCGAAGTGTGCGTTCGGCGCACGCGTGCACGCAAAGTGTGTCTGCGCGCGTGCCAAGCACGCCCACCAAGCCACGCCCACCGAACCGGTGGTAACCATTTTGTGAAACACACCACTGGTTTCTAGGCGGGGCCCTTTGCCTGGCAGAACTGAACAGAGCAATCTCCCATCGGAGCATAATCCAACAGCTGCTGGTTCTGGCCAAGCAATGACAGGCTTCTGAGTCACCTCTCACGCCCTGGAATGAAACTCGGCTGTGCTCTCTCTCGCCCTGCTTGGCAGAGCGTTTCGGTCCCCTGCCCTAAAGCCGTGTCATCGGGGCCTTTACCTGGCCAGACGGCAAAGGTTGGTCTAACATTTCGACATCCGGATGCTGGGGAAGGTTGTAGAGCCGGCAGAGGTCACAGATCAACCTCTTCAGCTGCTGGAGAAGCTGCAGGGGGGAAAAGAGAGAAAAAAAAGAAAAGAGATTTAGTTTACTTTTTGATTTGTCACTGCACCTCGTACAACGAAATTAATGTACATTACCGTGTTTCCCCGAAAATAAGACCTACCCCGAAAGTAAGACCTAGTGTAAATCTCCAGTTCCAGGAAGACTTTTCAGGAGCAACCGTGCACCTACAAACACCCCCTACACACTCACACCCACTATTTGGCACCATAAATATATAAGACCTACCCCGAAAATAAGACCTAGTGTGTTTTGGGGAGCCAAAAAAAATATAAGACAGTGTCTTATTTTCGGGGAAACACGGTATTTACATTATTTAAAGGGGCATCCGTGGTCGGGTCTAGGACAATCCACAATTCACCACGGCCGACTGGCCACGGGACAACTCACCCCAGCTCACCCGCTTCAGAATAAGAGTTATATTGATGTCAAAGAAATGCGGGAGACAGAATCCTTAGAAGAAAAGTTGTAAAATGGAGGGACAGGATGAAATGTGAAGGACAATAAATAATTGTTTCATTTATTCTGAATTCTTACATTCAGCCTCTTCTTCTTTTAACGACCCCATAAACCTACTGCTTGGGCAGGGGGTTGGACTAGATGACCTACAAGGTCCCTTCCAACTCAGTGAATCTGTATCTGTATCCCTTGTGGGGTGGAGTCTGGGCAACTGAATGGAGCTGAGCATTTTTACTGGCCGGATGCCCTTCCTGTTGATTGTGAGGCGAGAGCTCCACTCTTATTTCGAATTATTAAATTGAATTGTTAAATTGTCCCGTGCCAAGTGGTAGTGGCAAGTTTGCCAGGGCGCATTGGCCGCAGCACGTTCTCCCATTCCACCGACTTTGGTGGTCTTTTGGTGGTCGGTGGCCTCTTCAGCTCACGCCCCACAAGGAACGCTGGTTTTCCTTGAGTTACGATCCAAAGGAGAGCAGTCTCTACCAACAAATCCAGGGATCAAGGAAAGATCAAGTCCTTTTCTTTATTGGTGTTCGAGCTTCAGTTCTCACTAAATTTCCCTCGGAAATGTTTTGTTCCAATTATCCTAGCAAAATGGCCCGAAAAAACCCTGGTCCACCTCCGATTAAAATTCATGCCAGGACGCACGAAAAATCAATACATCTGTGATGACCCAAAGGGGCGTGGCACAAAAGCAACAAAGTCACAAAAGTAGGTAAAGTCCCTTTAATACCTCCAATTTGGTCCCCAACGTCCAGTTATCATTGGCTGGAGAAAAAAACTCTCTCAAGAACAGTGTTTAAAGGGAAGAAATTCCATCCAAACCAAAAGTACATATAGATTATAAATAAAAACCAACGCAAACCACGCTGCAGCAATTAACGAGGCAGGGCAGGATAAGGAACTGCAGAACTCAAAAGATAACGAAACACACACAGTTGGGAGGACACCAGAACCCAGATAAGACTTGACAAACCAAGATAATTCACGCTTTGCTTCCAGCAAGGTGCTGTGCGCAAATGCCCTTTTTTAAATCCTGTTTTCCCAGCTGCAGCTAATGAAGGGAATCAGGGCCCTTTTCTCCCCCGTAACCCATGTTGCTCCCTTCTCCGTTCCTCCCTGCGTGCCCTAGGATGAAGAGGGGGTAGCCCTGGGTCTTCCTCTGAATGCCCAGCCGGATTGTGCCCTTCCCTAGTTTCCTCCACAGCCACCGGAGCCACACTCCCACTACATCAGCTGTTCGACCTCCCGCTCGGAATCAGATTCCGACAGGGGCATGACATCATCAAACCTTATATCTAGAAGCCTTCTCTCTGTTTTCTACAAGTGGTCCTTGACTTACGACCTTCTATTTCGGGACTGTTCAAAGTTACAACAGCACTGAAAAAAAGGGGCTTACAACAGATCCTTGCACTTACGACCGTCACATGATCTTTACGGTGAGGTGATCCAAATCTGGGTGCAGGGCATGTATTTATTGTGGCTCAAAGAGTTCTGGGCTCTCGGGATTGCACCTTCACAGCCAGCAAAGTCGATGGGTTTGCTTAGCAGCTGGCGATTCACTTTAACAACCTGCAGGGATTCGCTTCGAGGGCGCACCTCGCTTAACAACTATTTGGCTTTAGCCACCGACATTCGGTGGCCGTAAGTCGAGAACTGCCTGTACTATAGTTCTCTATAGGCAGCGAGTCCTTGGAATTAGTCAATGATTCTCCAGCCTCTGAAAATAAAACCTTTGGCAGGTGGCTTAGGGAAAGCAATTCCAAAATCCAATTGCTGCATATGCAAACACTGAAAATGGATTCTAAGTGCCAGCAGGGAGACAATTAAGTTTGCCAATAAAAGAAAGAAAGAAAGAAAAGACAAGAGCCTTCTAAATTCTAAGAGTTCTGCAGCATGACTAAAGGAAAAAGGGAAAACAGAAGCTGGCATTCGAAGCCAGGATCCAGCCCGCTGCAAGACAGTGATAAGAAAAAGAAGCTGGGTTTTTTTTTTAAAAATTTCTACCTCCTGGGCCTTCAAGGTACTAGAAAGGATGTTTGCGAAGAGAGTTTCCCTCCCTGCTTTTCCCTGCATGTGCAGAAACCTGGGATGTAAATCAAAATAATAACCTTAAGTTGTTTGCAAAAATGTTTCTTTCCACCCTGTGGCACACTGGAGGCAGGTTCCCCCATGGCCAGCAGAGTTTATTCATTTCCTGGCTCGCAGCTGCCGAAGGACTTGTGAATGTTATTTAGCTGGGGTGTTAGTAATTAAATGCATTACTGACCAGATGAGATAATTGTTATTTTGCGAAGGGCTTCGCTGGATCAGGGCTTCGCTTGACCTCCCATTCAAAACTGAATCCTTCTGAGATTTGAACCCAAGGCTCCCTTCCAAGAGTGAAGAAAGCTCACGAAAAGGACTCCTTACCAAAGTATTGCTTTTAATATCCTCTAATCGCTCCAGCACTGAAGTCAAGTTGGGGTCATCTGATTCCACAAACCATATGGGTGATGAAGATGGGTAAGACTCCTGCATTTTGAGAGAGAGCAAGATGGTTTAGCACAGAAAAAAAACCCCAAACGCCGTAGCAGGAGTTCTCAAAATGAGATGGCTCCCACCACAAAATAAACCCCACCGATGCACCTCATGATTCAAATCTGCTGCAACGAGAGCCACCTTCACTCACCCGGGCAGCCAACCGATGCCGAAAACATAAGAGACACTTCCAGTATCTCTGGCCCCAAAGTAGGAAACAACAGTTTCTGTCTGGCCAGCGTGAAGCAGTTTGTTTATCGCAGTTCACGGGTGGGCAAAACCTATCTTGACTCCCCAGTCACCATGGCAAACTCTTAGTGCCCTTGGCTGAAAAATGGCATTTGCACCCTTGGCAAACCAGAGGAGTCTCTCTACCTTCTCCTTACCATCTCCTAAGGAAACTGGAGGTCCCCGGGGATAACTTTGCAACGAACCCTGCAGGTAGGTAATGCCTATGGGTGGTTTGGCATCATCCGTTGACCCACAGGTGCTTATTTTTTTTCAAAAGGCAACTGGGCTTGGCTTTTTCTTTCCTTGCAAACATTTATTTGAACTGAAGAAGCTTCTTGGAGAAGAAGGAAAATGTTTTCAAGAAAGAAAAGGAAGTCCGGTTGCCTTTTAGAAAAACATCTTTGGGACAGCCGTGACTTGGACCATTGAAGGCTGAGCGCCAAAGAATGGAGGCCTTTGAACTGTAGGTGCTGGAGAAGACTCCTGCGAGTCCCTTGGATTGCAAGGTGATCCAACAGGTCAGTCCTAGAGGAGATCCACCCTGGCTGCTCTTGAGAAAGGCCAGATCCTGAAGATGAAACTCAAAGACTTTGGCCACCTCATCAGAAGGGAGGACTCCCTGGAGAAGAGCCGAATGCTGGGAATGATTAGAAGAAGAAGGGGACGGCAGAGAATGAGGAGGCTGGATGGAGTCCCTGAAGCAGTTGGCGTGAGCTGAAATGGACTCCAGGGGATGGCAGAGGACAGGAAGGCCTGAAGGAACGTTGTCTACGGGGTCGCGATGGGTCGGACACCATTTTGCAACTAACGACGACCAAAGATGTCACCTATTGAGGTTTGGAGATACGGGTCAATAGGAACTGGGCTTGATATTGTAACACCACACAGTCCAAGTTTGCTCCTCTCTCCCACCCTTGCAAAACCCTTCAAACAGACCCGATCCTCGCAGGTAGAAGACGAACTCATCTGGCAGAAGGCTGCTAGCTTTCTCCCAACCCCACCATCTCTTGGAAGCAGAGCCCAGCCCCATCCTTGTTCCTCCACTGGCAATTGGTTGGATTTTCCCTTTCCGACGGGAGCCCTAGACTTGCCCTCTCTGCAATTAGCAGGTAGGAGGACGCACCTGTGCCAACCAGAAGCCATGTTTGCACACCTTCGGATCCAAGAGCCTGCCTCGATTTCATTTTAGGGTCGGGAGAGGCCCTGCTGCTCCCACTTGCAATGTTTGCATTGTCTTTTTACAGGCGGCCTCCGAATGACCAACCTCGCTCCCTTCCCCACCCCCCATCAGGAGGAGTGTCAGAACACCTTTCAATCTAGCACAGGTTTATTATAAATCTTTTAAATAAAAGGCATGGGTTTGCACGTCTCCTGAGTTTTGAAAGCCAGAGGCTACCAGGATTCTGCCTGCAAGCCTGTTTTATGGCAACAAATTTGCTGAGTTCTTTTTTCCAACTTCAAAGCTTCTGGAGTTCCCCAGGGGGTCTCCCCCTCACCCAAATACCAACTAGGCTTAGCCTCTAAGGTGAGCCAAGGTCAGCTGGGTGCCACCCCTCGCCCACATCCCGAAAGATTGGAAGCGGCATCCTTGTGACGCGAAAGGGTGTTTCTGTCCAGGGACAAATTGACCTGGCTGCATTTTTTAAATCCAGGGTGTTGACAGCTTCACGGCTCAACTGCGTAAGGGGTTTTTGTTGTGGGTTTGTTTTTGTTTTTTGGCCTGAATACAACGCTCTGTCCCTTGGGGAACAAACAATTCCCTTTTGAAGCACATCTTGTTTGTGGCACCTCCAATGCACGGAGACCGGGACCTGACATCATCCGGGAGCAATTTACGTTGGCTTTGCCTTGGGAGTTGGGTTCAAGTTCTGCAGGTGGCCCTCGACTTAACCCCCAGAATTGGAACCATGGGTGGTTAAACCGAGTCATGTTTGATTTCATGACTTTTTGTTTCTTCTTTAATGCTAAGGGAATCTGCAGGTTGTGCAGGGAATTGTGTGGTTGTTGCATTGTCGGCTGGGGAACTCTGGGAGTTAAAAGTAATTACTATTACCTTTTATTGTCAGAGTACAAGAAGTGTACAATGAGATTGGCTGAGCCTCCCTTTATGTACTCCCCCAACCCCAACACAACTCACAGTGAGGACCGAAGTCCCTAACCTAGTCCCAATCTTATTACACTAGGTAACCTTGTTGCACAACGCGCCGGCCCCACAAGTCTACCCTACTATGTTGACATGAAGTTATTTTCCCTTCAGGGGTCTGACAGCCCACAGGAAGAAATTGTTCTTCAGCCTGTTGGTGCGGCTGGCTATGCTTCTCTATCTCCTACCTGATGGTAGGAGAATGAAAAGGTGCTGACCAGGGTGTGAGTAATCCCTGAGGATTTTCCTCACTCTTCTAAGGCAGCAAGTCCTAGCGATGTCATCTAGTGGTATCAGGGAACAGGCCACAATGTTTTGGGCTGTGCTCACCACCCTCTGTAGTGTCTTTCTATCCGCATCCATCCACCTTGAAGATGCTAAGACTGAGAAAATCCTGCTCTGTCCAAAAAAGTATTTATTTATTTATGTATTTATTAGAATCTGTCAAACAAAAATGAGAACATGACCCCTCACATCCCGGACATAAACTGTTTCAACTCCTACCCTCAAAACGACGCTATAGAGCACTGCACACCAGAACAACTAGACACAAGGACAGTTTTTCCCCGAATGCCATCACTCTGCTAAACAAATAATTCCCTCAATGCTGTCCAACTATTTACAAAGTCTGCACTACTATTACTATTAATCTTCTCATCACTCCTTATCACCCATCCCCTCCCACTTGTGACTTATGACTGTAACTTTGTCGCTTGTATCCTTACAATTTTTATTGACTGTTTCCTAGTATGATTTGATTGCTTATTATACCTTGTGACTATTAATAAGTGTTGTACCTGATGATTCTTGACTCTTGACGAATGTATCTTTTCTTTGATGGACTCTGAGAGCATTTGCACCAAGACAAATTCCTTGTGTGCACAATCACACTTGGCCAATAAAAGAATTCTATTCTATTCTATTCTATTCTATTCTATTCTTATTGTACCCCATGACTATCATTAAGTGTTGCACCTTATGATTCTTGACTCTTGACGAACGTATCTTTTCTTTTATGGCCTCTGAGAGCATTTGCACCAAGACAAATTCCTTGTGTGCACAATCACACTTGGCCAATAAAGAATTCTATTCTATTCTATTCTATTCTATTCTATTCTATTCTATTCTATTCTATTCTATCCTTTTCCATTCCATTCCATTCCATTCCATTCCATTCCATTCCATTCTATTCTATTGTACCCTGTGACTATCATTAAGTGTTGTACCTGATGATTCTTGACTCTTGACGAATGTATCTTTTCTTTGATGGCCACTGAGAGCATTTGCACCAAGACAAATTCCTTGTGTGTCCAACCACACTTGGCCAATAAAGAATTCTAATTCTAACAAGAATAAAAGAATCAAAATACAACAGGCACAATAGGCATGTTAGTGCACTTATGCACGCCCCCTCTATTTATTATAGTATATAATATAATATCTATTTCTCTTCCTGGCACGAAAGGCTACTGTTTCCTCCGTACAGGAATCCCAGCAGGCTGTATGCCAGCCACGGGGGTGAGGTTGAAAAGGCATTTGATTGAAATTCCTGTTTTTGTGACCCGGTGTCTAGCAAGGACGCCCAAGCCCGCCGTTCAAGGACGGCTCACAACCCCAGCAACGCTGATGGTCTGACAACGGCTTTGTCCTTCTATGGCGCTAACTAGGGAAGATAGGAAGTGTAATTCTAAATACCTAGAAGGCAGCAGAACGAAAGGAAGCTGCAGCTGCACCAAAGTCTCAGGGCTGAAGAATGGTTGGCTTTCTCCTTTCTCTGGGAGAGGATGCCACGAAAGAGTCCCGAAGAAGGATCATCTTCAACCTTCTACCAAAACCGACATCGACCGGACAGCCTTCCTGTCCCCTAAACAGCCTTGACAAGCAACGACATGGCAGTGCTTAAATACCGGCAGACGCTTCCGTTCACCAAAGTGATCCAGCTCATTGATTAAGGAGGAGAAAGATCTCTCCCGCAGCCCTGTGGAATGAACGAAAGTCAAGGCAGCCGATAAACAGTGGTTCACCTTTGGGGCTTGCTATGCAAACTCAGTCAACTCCGGCCTAGGGAGCAAACCATCCTTTATAAGCCAGCCGTGGCTACAGCAGAGGAATCTAATCTGCACAACAGTTTGACAAGAGGGGAGAAAAATTCCATCGTGCTGGAGAACGATCCCAAGTTCCACTTTACAGATCTAGGATCCAGCAGCCAATGAAGCTGGCCATTTGAAAATAATCTGAAGAAACGGTTGGGAGCGTGCATCAATTTGCAACTCTTGAAAGCAGCTGTGTCTTTTTCTCTCTCTCTCTCTCTCCAGGATGTCTGTCCCTCTGCTGTGACTACATGATCTGACGGATCAGGCCAGAATTTAAGGATGATTTAGGGAGGGGAGCAGCAGAGGCAAAGAGCCTTGGTGGTGCAGGCTGTTAAATGCCTAGCACTTAGCTCCAGCTGCCTGCAATTAGTGCAGGCTCGAATCCCACCAGGCCCAAGGTTGACTCAGCCTTCCATCCTCTCGGGGTAGGTAAATTGAGGACCCAAGATTGTTGGGGGCAATAAGCTGACCTTGTAAAAATGCCGCTTAGTAATAAGCAGGCATATACAATGGAAGGAAGGCTATTGCTGAGCGCATTGGGTTGTGCTCCAAAACTGTAAGCCACCCTGAGTCTTCGGAGAAGGGCGGCATATAAATGTAATTAAAAAAAGACCATCCCAGAGCTCCAGAGCTGGCCTAAATCTCTTCACCTGAAGGATCACAACTAACTACATGATAGCAGAAGTTTCTGGTCTTGAGCTCGGAGAGGTGGCTCCCAAGCAGACAATGTTGAGATGGAAAACCAAAAATGGCCTGTACTGGGCAGACCCTTGTTCCTCTGCCCCCTTCCCAAAGTTAGTTGTAGCAGTAGGAGAAAATTTACAATTACTAAGGTAAAGGTTCCCCTCGCATGCACGTGCTACTCATTCCCTGCCATTCACCATCGCTCAGTCTTGACCTCCTGTCTCTCTAGAGCAGTGGTCAGCAACCAGTGGGCCAGGGACCACTGGTGCTCCGTGAGAAAATTTGGGTGGTCTGCAGAGAAATGTCCCCCCCCAAAGCAATTAATCCAGGCTGCACAGGAACACAAGGCTGTGCTGCCTACATGGCCTGTGGGAACACAAGGTTTGCGTCACTTGCATTGTGAACAACACGAGGTAGTGAGGGGAGGGGGGAAAGGGTGGAGGGGGGAACTTGCCCCACTCGTCCCACGCACCTGGCCTGGCCCCCTGGCTGCTTCTTTCAGCTTCTTTCTTCTTCTGCTTTTGGCTGCATAGGAAAGCAGCAAAGTCTTTCTTTCTCTCCCCAAACTCTGCCAGAAATGAGTCTTTGGGACCCTGCAAGGCCTCCTGCTCCAAGAGGCTGCATTGGCAAAGACTCATTTCTGCTTCTGCTGCTTTCCTTGCATGAAGCCAAAAGTCTCTCCCTCCCTCCCTCCGAGAATGGAGCTGGAGATGGTATCCTGCGATCCCAACTAAAGAATGATCGATCGATAGGAAAACGGGTGGGGAATTTTCCTGCAGACTTTTTGGGGGATTTTCCCAGGGTCTCTGGTCCAAGGGATTTAAAATTATGAGTTTGGTGATCCCTGAGGTCCAAAAGGTTGGCGACCCCTGCTCTAGAGCAGCATTCCCAAAAGGGATCCCCACCAGCTGGAATTCCCACCGGCGGCTTCCCAGCCTCTCGGCTTCCCTCTCAGGACCCCCTAACAGCTGTTTCAAGGCAGTTCAGGAAAAGGAAAAAATATATTCTGATGGTGAAGCGCAGGGCCTAGATAGGGAGTGCTGGGCCAATCTCCCATTTAATTCCCCGCAGCAGGGGGTTTTAGGGGAGTAGCACCCCGCTCAACAAGGGCCGGATCTGGTTGGCGTTTTGCCAGAATGGGAGGCTAGACTGGGAAACGCTGGGGAAAATAAAATTTAAGCGGCAGCGTCAAACCTCTTCCACATTATTGCCAAGAAAAGTGAGAGTGATCAAGAGGGTGTTTTAAACTTCGCCTTTAGGGATTTATGCTCGTATTTTCTGGCTGGTTTAGAAAGGCAGCAACCAGGCTGGCCAAAGGCACTCCAGGGCCTGCAAATAAGAGGAGTTTTGAGCTACAGGCAGCCCCCCCGGGTTTTCTCACTGACCACCATGCCATGCTCCAGGCCAATTCTCCCCCCCTCTGTCCATTACAAGACCAAATGCTTTTCTGTACACACACACACACACACACCCCAAATTAAATGTATGCATTAACCCCCCTTCCACCACATTCAATAACCGCCTTTGTGCCGTAATTGAATTCTCTCCCCTACCATGATAAATATGGGTAGCCCTGGACTTACAGCTATTCTTTTAAAAAGCTATATCCGTGCTGAAAAAAAAGAGGGGCCTGTGACCAGTTCTCACATTTATGACGGTTGCATTGTCCCAAGGTCACGTAATGAAAATTTTCTGACCGTGACAGCAATCAACCTGTGGAACAGAAGTTGCCTTCGGAAGTTGTGGGTTCTCCATCATTGGAGACTTTCAAGAAGAGACTGGACTGCCATCTGTCAGGAATGGTGTAGGGTCCCCTGCATGGGCGGGGGGGTTGGACTAGATGACCTACAAGGTCCCTTCCAACTCTGTTATTCTATACTCAATGGAACAACTTGCCTTCAGAAGTTGTGGGAGCTTCATCCCTGGAGGCTTTCAAGAAGAGACTGGACTTCCATCTGTCAGGAATGGTGTAGGGTCTCCCGCTTGGATGTGGGGTTGGACTAGATGACCTACAAGATCCCTTCCAACTCTTTTAACCAATATTTATGATGGTTATATTGTCCCAAGATCATGCGACCATCCCTTGCGAACTTCCCAGCCAGCTTCCCCACCAGCAAAGTCAATGGGGGAGGCCCGATGGGTTTGTTAAAAACCACAACGCTTCGCACAACTGCCATTGTGGCAAAACAGTCACAACACAGGGCTCAACTCCATGAACATGTCCCACTTAGCAACGGAAATGTCGGGGATCGCTGTGCCACCTTTCAAAACCTCCCTCCGGGTGTCCCTAGACCAGTGATGGCGAACCATTTTGGCACCGAGTGCCCAAACCGGAATGCGCATGCATGCAGGTGCATGTGCACATGCCGGAGTGCCAGAAAACCGAAGACCAGCTGGCTGGTACACGCATGCCTGTTTTTTGGCTGTTTTGGGGGCTGAAACGGCCTGAAAATGGTCCCCAAAAGGCCCCAAACCTGGCATGTTTTTGGTGGATTTTCCAGCACTCTGGTAGCTGGCGATGGCGCATGCGCCCACTGAGAGGTCTCTGCATGCCACTTCTGGCACAGATGCCATAGCTTCACCATCATGGCCCTATACCTATATCCCTGCTTTTAAAGCCAATGATCCTAAGGGATTTTCAAAGGGCGATTCCTGATCCTGTAACGGCAGAGGGAAAATTGGAGCCAGCCGGAGAACGACTGCAAATTACAAGGGGTTTTTTCCTTTCCCCTTCGCCTGCCTGCCAGACAGGATCCCTGCCAGAACCAGGGTCTTGCCTGCCTGGGCCAAATGGGGACAAGTTCTTACAGGATCCCAGCTTGCCCTATGCCCATGCCCACACCAAAGCAGGTCCCCGCAAAGCCAATGCCGGATTGCTATCGATTACTCACCCCGTGGCTCTGCCCGGACAAGCTAATGCCAAACGTCAGGATGTCAACGTCAGGATTTCCTACCCTGATCAAAATCAAAAGTGAGTCAGGGCACTCGGAGAGAGAGGAAGAGGGGGTGGGGGCACCTCAAGGAGAAAAAAGCCAGGTTTCTGGTGTAGCTAGCTCCAATCCAAAGACTTGACGTTATTCCAAGGATCTGCGTGGGTTTTTATATATATATATATATATGTAGGTCTTGGTGTATTCGGGTCTTGTCCGTGTAAGATTGAGAATACCTGCCAACAGCGTTTGACAAATCTCATCCGTCATCTTCAGGCTGGTGTCTTCAGCTTTGTTCTTCTGGGAGAAGTGTGTGATAGTGGCTGTTTTTCCCTTTTAAACTCCAGAGTTGGCTGTGTTGTTACTTCTTGAAGAACGAAGCTGAAGACACCAGCCTGAAGATGACGGATGAGATTTCGTTGAAACGTTGCCGAGATAATCTCAATCTTACACGGGACAAGACGGGAATACACCAAGACCTACATACCTTTACCCATGAAAATCTACGAAAATATAAATATATCTATCTATCTATCTATCTATCTATCTATCTATCTATCTGGGGGATTTGCATTAAAAATCAAACCGAGGCAGGCTCTTTGATCCGAAGGTGTGCAAAAATCAAATCTCTCCTTCGTGCCCCATTGTACCCCCCCTCTCCTAGAATGCCATCCTAGGCACATCCTCTGAAAAGGGGCTGTTGGGACCAGCAAGGCAATGACGTTCGAGAGATTCCCAAGTTACACAATCCTTCTGGCAAAATCCTACTTTCCAACAAGGCAGGGCGAAGCCTACCTCACTTCCTTTCGTTCAACAGGAGTCGCTGGGCACATCCTGCCTGATTCCACGCTTAAAAGATTTCCCCTCACCCAGTTTCTCCCACTAGCAAACCCGCCTCTTTCAGGGCTGGCTCCGAAACAAACGGTAGTCCTCGACTTACGAGTGTCCCGCTTAGTGGCCGTTCGAAGTCACTGGAAAAAATGGGACGTGCGTGACCGTTTTCCACCGCAGGATCCGCCCCTCCCATGGTCAACATTCAGGCGCTCGGGCCACCGACTCGTATTTACAGCGGTTTGCAGTGTCCCCAGGGGGTCCAGCGATCCGCGGCTTAGCGTCAGCGGGGAAGCGGTTAAGCTGAGCGACCAGGGTTCCTAGCTTAACGACTTGCCTTCCTTCGCTTAACCATCGTGGCAAGGAAGGTCTTAAAACTCAGCTGGACAAAAAACATGTCTCCCTTAGCAACAGAAAATTTGGGGGCTGGATTCCAGTCGTAAGTCCAGGACAACCTGTATTAGGAAAGGATGTTTCTGTTTCTTCTTCTTCCTTTTCTTCTTCTTCTTCTTCTTCTTCTTCTTCTTCTTCTTCTTCTTCTTCCTCCTCCTCCTCCTTCCTTTTCTTCTTCTTCTTCTTCCTCTTCCTCTTCTTCCTCCTTCCTTTTCTTCTTCTTCTTCTTCTTTCCTCCTCCTTCCTCCTCCTCCTCCTTCCTTTTCTTCTTCTTCTTCTTCTTCTTCTTCTTCTTCTTCCTCCTTTTCTTCTTCTTCTTCTTCCTCCTTCCTTTTCTTCTTCTTCTTCTTCTTCTTCTTCTTCCTCCTTTTCTTCTTCTTCTTCTTCCTCCTTCCTTTTCTTCTTCTTCTTCTTCTTCCTCTTCTTCCTCCTTCCTTTTCTTCTTCTTCTTCCTCCTTCCTTTTCTTCTTCTTCTTCTTCTTCTTCTTCCTCCTCCTTCCTCCTTCCTCTTCCTCCTCTCTTTTCTTCTTCTTCCCTCTTCTTCCTTCCACCTCCTCCTCCTTCTTCTCTCTTCTTCTTCCTTCTTCTTCTTCCTCCTCCTCCTCTTCCTTCTCCTCCTCCTCTTCCTCCTCTTCTTCTTCCCTCTTCTTCCTTCCTCCTCTCCTCCTTCTTCTTCTTCTTCCTTTTCTTCTTCTTCTTCTTTCCTCCTCCTTCCTCTTCCTCCTCCTCCTCTCTTCTTTCTTCTTCTTCCTCCTCCTCCTCCTCCTCTTCCTCCTCCTCCTCCTCCTCTTCTTCTCCTTCTTTTCCCCAGTGACTTGCAACACTAGCCAGCTTTTGAAACCTACCTTCAGGAACAGCCTCCTTAACGCCAGGGAGACCAAAAAAAAGAAGGGAGGGAGGAAAGACCTTTGTCCCCCCCACCCCTCACCCCACCCCTTTTAAACAACCCGAAGCCCTAAGTCAGAAGTCGGAGCGGAAGGAGCCCGAGCGCGAGCGGCGTCTTCCAATGTTTGGCCTTCCTGTTTGTTGCAAAACCGAGACGAAAGCTACAATGTTTGTTTAAAGACGGGGCGGCGGCGGCGGCTGGGGGGTGGAGTGGGGGGGGGGACATTTCCTTTTTGCACCAGCCTTTCAAAACTTTCGGGAGTTCAAGACCCGATTTCCGGAGAAAGACAGAGCGAGCTCTGAATGGGAAGTCACTCCCTCCCTTTCTCCCCCCTCCCAGCCAGATTTTCTACCACGGCGGAGGGTCTCTAAGATGGGGCATGTAGTCCTCTAACAACCCCCCCCCCACCCCTCTCCTGCCCCCCCCCACCCAAACGCCTTGGAAGGGACCTCGAGCTCATCCAGACTGACCCCCCCCCCAACTCAACCCACCCACCCGTCCTTCCAAGCTTTCCCGAGCTTCCTGCCTGCTGGGCCCGCGAATGGCTCCTGAGCCTACGCAGAGTTCAGGAAGTCGGTTGTAGCTCCGCTTCCCCCCCCCCACTCGCCCAAAAAAGGGAGCCGCCCCCTCCCCCTCGAGCCCGGGTTTCTGCCCTCCCCTCCCCCCCCCGGCCGGCCTCCAGATGAGACCCTCCAGCTATGGGAATCCCCGCTCTTTAAATTGGGGGAGGGGGGAGAGAGAGAGCTTCCTCGGCCCCAACGCGCCCCCCCCCGCGACCACCAGCCCCCTCCCCGCGGGCAGCCTGGGGGGGGGAAAGGAGCGGGGTCGGGGGGGGGAGACTAGGGGGGCAGCTCCTCCCCAATTCCTCCGGGGGGGCTTTGAATGAAACCTGCCGAGGGAGGGGAGACCCGATCGCGAGCCCCCTCCTCCCCCCTGCCGCGCCGCCCCCCCCCGAAAGCGCACCGTGATGTTGCAGTGGATGGCGAGCGGCGTCGGCGGCGGGGCCGGGCCGGGGGCATCGGGGGGCACGAAGAGGCAATGCAGCTCGTCGGGCTTCCAGGAGGCGATGCGGAAGCGCTCGTGGTCGCGGCCGAAGATGGACTCGAGCAGCCGCAGCTCGGCCTTCAGCCCCGAGACGGCCATCCTGGCCGCATCGCCGCGCCGCTCCAGGCCTCGCCGCCCCACCAGCCCCAGCCCAGCCCAGCCGGCCCCACCCGCTGCCCGGCCGAGCCCCGACGAGCCCCGCCGGGCCGCCCCTTCCCCCGCCCCTTCCCCCGCCCCGAAGGAGGAGGGGGGGAACGGGCGGCCGCCTTTGCCAGCCGTGGGGCGGGGGGGGGGAACTCCAGCACCCATGGTCCCCAAGAAGGGGTGGACTCTCCCCGAATAGGGACTCCAGGGCCCATCAATGGTCCTGAAAGGGCTGCTCCCTCCCCAAAAGAACCCCCAATAGGGACTCTAGGGCCCATCGTTCCCAAGGATGGAAGGGTCCTGAGAGGAGAGGGGCTGCTTCCCTCTAAAAGAACCCCAAATAAGGACTCCAGGGCCCATCGTCCCCCAGGATGGAGGGGTCTCTGATAGAGGATGGGAAGGGGGCTACCTGCCATCCCCACCCCTGGGGGGGGGATTCCAGGGCCATGGTTCCCAAGGACAGAGAGGGTGTCAATGGCGAAGGGGCTGCTTCTTCTCAAACAAGGACTCCAGCACCCATTATCCCCAAGGTTGGGGGGTCTCTGGTAGGAAAGGGAGTGCCTTCTTTCCCCCACCAAACAGGGACTCCAGCACCTACCCTCCCCCAAGGATGGAGGCAGTCCTCATTAGAGAAGGGCCGCCTCTCCCCCAAAATAAGGAAGACTCCAGTTCCCATCATCCCCAAAGCAATTGGGTCAGACCTGGCTCCCCTCCTTTCCTGCTTTCCTCTCCACACTCGGTGGATTCCAGCTCCCATCGTCCCCAAGAGGATGGGGTTGGGTTCTTAGAGCTTCCAAAAGCATCTACTTCCCCGCCTCCCTCTCCTCAAGAGGACTCCAGGTCCCATCATCCCTAGAGGGATGGGACGATGGGATTTGGGTTTTCAGTGGAGGGGGGAGGGGGCAGGCTGGGGAGGGGCAGATAGTTCCCCAACTTGGCACCCTCCACAAAACCTTCCTGTTTCCTGGTGAAATGATGATGGGAGATGAAATCATTAAAACCCATCCCTGTGTAGGTGTTTATTGGTCTGGACCTCGCTGGGGATGATGGGAGTTGGGATCTAAGCCAGAGGCAAACATTACGTGGTGCCTTGTTGGAACGAATAGGGTGACTTGCAAGAAAACACACTTTCAAAGGCAATTGACACAATCAAACACATTCGGGCTATATCTTTTTTTCCAACACCATCCTTACAATACTTTCCTGCGAGAAAAGCGGCCTTCCATGGGCTTCTGGGCCTATCAAAATCTCATTTTAGCACTTTATTATTATTTTTAAGCGTGTTTACAATTATGTAAACACACTGGCACTGGATTCAGACTGCTATCACCCGAGCATGTGTGAATAACAACACTGTAGCACGTGCGCTCATTAGAAAGGAATTAAAACCAGCAAATCTGAACTCCAAAGAAATGCAGGTAAACTGGGATATCATTCTCTGAAGATTTAAAAAAAAAATCCTACCCATTTCAAGAGCAGTTAACATCCAAGTAGGCAATTGTCCTTCGTAATACAACTCTGGTGGTATAGCTACATCCAAATCTGCAGAGGTGTGAAAATGAAGGTGGGGGGAAGAAGTTTTTTTTAATCTTCCATTCAATTAACCCAACATTATTTTCAATAATGTTTGCTGTATGATGGTGCATACAGGCCTCCTTGCAAGAAAATAGTTCATGCCAAATAATAATAATAATAATAATAATAATAATAATAATAATAATAATAATAATAATATAATGAATAGGTGGATAAAATGCCACGTACAGCTGTGTGCCAAACCATAATAACAACTTACAGCTGAAATGATACCTTAAGCCCCATCAAACAATGACGACAAACCATTCCCATTTATCAAACTTGTATGTTGCAAATGCCCTTTGATGGCATTAAAGCTATTATTGCAGGATACAAGTTCCAAGCCAAGCTGGTTTTTGCAATCGACAATATCGCCATTGGTCAATTGCAAAAGGCAGCTTGACTTGGAAGGCTTACTTTCTACCATTCTTTGAACATCATGTAACCACATCCACCTGCCTATCCTGGGTCCTTGGGAAGGACTCAATAGGGGGACAGAAGTGCCAAATCCAGGCTAAACACCTGGTTGATTGTGGGATCAAACAGAATAACAACCATCCCAAAATATCTGGAGCATCACTTGAATTAAGCAGAGAAGCAACCTGGAATTAAGGAAAACTTCCTAAAGGTGAAGACAACTGACCAGTGGAACAGCTTGACCCCAGAAGTTGTGAATTCTCCAACATTGAAAAGTTTAAAGAAGAAACTGAACAGCCATAGGTCTGCAGTGGTATTGGGTCTCCTGCTTCAGGAGAGAGTTGGACTAGGGAGGTAAGTGGTGGGGTGTCACAAGCTTCTGTCTTAGGCCCAGGACTCTTCAATATCTTCATTAATGACATGAATGAGGGAATAGAAGGGGAACTGCCCAAATTTGCAGATGATACTAAGCTGGCAGGAATAGCTAACACCCAAGAAGATAGGCTCAAGATCCAGGTGGATCTTGACAGACTAGAACACTGGGCCGTATCTAACAAAATGAAATTCAATGTAGAGAAAAGGAAAGTCCTAGACTTAGGCAAGAAAAACCCAAAGGACACATACAGATCGGGTGAAACCAGGCCCAATAGCAGGAACTGGGAGAGGGATCTTGGAGTCTTAGTGGACAACCAGCTAAATAGGAGCCAGCCGTGTGCAGCAGCAGCCAAGAAAGCTAATGCAATCCTAAGTTGCATTAACAGAGAGATACAATCGAGATCAAGTGAGGTACTAATACCACTGTATAAAGCCTTAGTAAGACCACACCTAGAGTACTGCGTCCAATTTTGATCACTGCACTGTAAAAAATATGTTGAAATTCAGAGAAGAGCAACCAGGATGATGAGGGGACTGGAGACTAAGGCATATGAAGAACGGTTGCAGGAACTGGGCCTGGCTAGTCTAGGGAAGAGAAGGACCAGGGGAGACAGGAGAGCAGTCTTCCAATATTTGAGGGGCTGCCACAGAGAGGAGGAGGGGGTCAAGCTAATTTCCAAAGCACCTGAAGCCCAGACAAGGCACAATGGATGGAAACTGATCCTGGAGAGATTCGACCTGGAAATAAGGAGAAACTTTCTGACAGTGAGAACAATCAACCCATGGAATAGAAGTTGCCCTTGGAAGTTGTGGGAGCGTCATCACTTGAGACCTTCAAGAAGAGATTGGACTCCCATCTGTCAGAAATGGTGTAGGGTCTCCTGCTTGGGTAGGGGGTTGGACTAGATGACCTACAAGGTCCCTTCCAACTCTGATGATCTGTTATCTGTTAGAAAACCTACAAGGTCCCTTCCAGCTCTATTCTGATTGAAACACCATTGGCACTGACAAAATCGCCATCAGTTAATTGCAAAGGCAGCTTTACTTAGAAGAGCTTGCAATCTGCATCGATA
The DNA here is from genome assembly GCA_009733165.1 of Naja naja. Taxonomy (NCBI): domain Eukaryota; kingdom Metazoa; phylum Chordata; class Lepidosauria; order Squamata; family Elapidae; genus Naja; species Naja naja. Next base: position 3,458,332 of record CM019163.1, read on the forward strand.
CTATCAACATGATCAAACAGCCACATCTGTCTTTCCCAGGTTTTTGGAAACTGGTTGACAGGTGGAGAAAAATGCCAAGTCCAGTTGAAACATCTGGCTGATTGTGCCATGAATTACAATGTGGAACTTTTTACTAAAATGGTTAGTCTGAAAAAGTGCTCCCAGACGCCGGATTTTTTTAAAAAAAATTTAGTTGGGTTTCACTATCATCCCTCCTCCAGAAAATGTGTTTAAAGCTTTGCGGATGGTGGTGGGGTGTTGCCCAAAATATTTTTGCTTCCAGCCCACCATTAGCACTTCCGGACCTGAAAAGCAATAAGAGCCCTTGATTGTGGAATTTCCTGTCCTGAATAGTTTTGATGGTACTTGCTAAAGTTGAGGTGTGAAGGATTTTACTTTTTAGGATTACCAAAATCTTTCTTCCAGGTGGGTTTCAGTATTTAGGTTGTGACTGATGTTTGCCTTTCGTTGTTTTGAAGCTGTCTTGTGGTTCCTGGGTGTGATAGTTCTTTTTTATTACGTTCACTTATATTGGTCTTAATTACATTTCTGCTTCACAGCCTCCCATTTATTTATTTTTTAAAGGCCTTCAAAGCTTTAGTACTCCTCCGGACTGGTTATTTTTTTTTAAAGAAAAAGAAAAGCAGAGGAAAATGGGGAAAATGCATACAGGGATTGTACTGAGTTATTAATAGATGTGATTATCTCAGCTGTGAATTTCACATTTTTAATGATGCATGATGACTTTTTAATATGCTTTTGTATTCTTTTTTTTAAAAAAAAACTGTTGTATTGTTGGCTGTTTTAAATTCTTTCCACTGTCCATAAGCCACCCAGAGTCATAGACGTGAGGGAAGTAGCTATATAAATTTGAAACATAAATGACACAATTTATTCTATTACAAAAATAAAGCATGGTTCTTGGAGTGGCATGCTTTAAATATGCCCTGTTGCTGGAAACAGGTAACATCCCCTGAGCTGTTTTTCTGTCCCTGTCTCATGCAGGAGATTTTTTGCCAAAATTTGGGATTGAGGTGGGAATAAATAGCTTCAATAGCTTTTTCCCACTTGAAAATGGGCCCACTGGAGTGAAAATACAGGAAAAAAATTAGTTCAAGGGAACTATGGAGATTCTCCATCATGCAGGTCACAGTTGTCCAAAGGTGCTTTTTTTTTCAAGAGGCAGCTGGACTTTCCAGTTTTTCTTTGAAGACATTTCACTTCTCATTCAAGAAACTTTTTTCAGTTCTAACTGGATGGTGGGGAATGGAAGGATTTATATTTCTTGCAGACAAGTTTAAATATAAAGCATAAATCCTTCCCTTCCCCACTGTCCAGTCAAAGCTTGCTAATTTATATTCTGGAAGGAATATAAATCCTTCTGTTCCTCACCATCCAGTCAGAGCTGAGGAAGCTTCTTGGATGAGAAGTGAAAAATCTTTGAAGAAAAACAAAAAACTCCCTTTCTTGGGGAGTTCAATAGATCAGAAGTTTTAATGCAACAGACAACCAGAAGAGGGCAGCAAAGGAACAAAAAATACTAGATTTTCTAACTGAGTCTCTGGAAGAGAGCCAGGGAACAAATTAAAAACAACTTCATTGCATTTACAAACACCGAACAGCAGGTACAGGTAGCCAAAAATTCCCGCTGTTAAATGAGGCAGTTGTTAAGTAAGGTTTGTTTTATTTTTTTGCCATAGTTGTTAAGCGAATCACTGCAGTTGTTAAATGAGCCATCTGGTTGTTAAGCAAATCTGTCTTCCTCCAATCACTTGGCTTGTCGGAAACCAGCTAGGACGGTAACCGAGGGTGATCAAGTGATCCTGGGACCCTCAACCGTCATAAATACATGCCAGTTACCAACCACCCGGATTCTGAGCACATGGCTGTGGGGATGCCGCAAACAGTTGCGAGTGCGAACAATGGTCGTAAGTCACTTTTTTCAGTGGTGTTGCAACTTCAGTCGCTACTAAACAAGGATGAGCTACACCTCGAGCCTTAAAGTAGCCAGAAGAGTGCTAGGAAAATAAGCAGCATTCTCAGATGCTGTTATCGTTTTGTTCATCTGAATATAGGGGGCTGCCACAGAGAGGAAGAAGGGGTCAAGCTATTCTCCAAAGCACCCGAAGGCCAGACAAGGAATAATGGATGGAAACTGAACAAGGAGAGATTCAACCTGGAAATAAGGAGGAATTTTCTGACAGGGAGAACAATCAACCAACGGAACAGAAGTTGCCCTCGGAAGTTGTGGGAGCTTCGTCACTTGAGACCTTCAAGAAGAGATTGGACTCCCAGAAATGGTGTAGGATCTCCTGCTTGGGCAGGGGGTTGGACTAGATGACCTATAAAGTCCCTTCCAACTCTTCCAATTATCTGTTAAATGTGACTAATGTGTCTTCTGCAAATTCCGAAAGACCAATAAACAAAGGAGAACGAGCAGGCCCACGGAGTTTATGATCCATCAAATTAAATAGAAATCATCTTCAGGATGCACACCTATAGAGCCTGAAGTTTTTTGGCAACTGTTTTTTTTTGGCTCCCACTGTTCTGGAAAAGGAAGAAAACAGTTGCACAACAGCTACACATTACAGTTAGTTTTTTTTTTTTTACCTCTGTTCACTCTGCAAAACAACTAATTCCCACAACACTGTCAAGCTATCTAGTAAGGCTGGATTCTACCCTTCTTCTCATCTTTCCTATTATCTATCTCCTTATCTTCTTCGGACTATAACATTGCGTGTATCTTGTAATTATGTTGTCTACTTGGTATCCTAGTATGATTTATGTTGATTGCTTATGTAGTAGGAGAAATTTTCTGACAGTGAGAGCAATCAACCAATGGCACAGACGTTGCCTTCGGAAGTTGTGGGAAGTTTTCAAGAAGAGATTGGACTGCCATTTGTCAGAAATGGAGCAGGGTCCCCTGCTTGGGCAGGGGGTTGGACTAGATGACCTACAAGGTCCCTTCCAACTTTTAATCTATTAAAGTGTCCCATGACTGTCACTAAGTGTCATACTTCATGATTTATGCTGAGTGTATTTTTACGATGATATGATCATGATGTCTCACTTATTGCTTGTATGTACACTGAGACCTTATGCATGGGAACAAATTCCTTGTGGGTCCAATCACACTTGGCCAATAAAGAATATTCTATCCCTTGTTCATCTGGATCTGAGATGATCCTACTTCTCCTTGCAAGGACCACAGTTTCTGCTCCCATTCTTCGATAGTTTGAAGTTTGCAGCCCTTGTGCTAACCTAAAACCCTTTCTTGTTTTTTTCCCTCTCTCTTTGAAAATGTCTCCTTTCTCATCCGAGAAGAACTGGAGAAGTTTCTTAGAAGAGAGGCGAAATGTTTTCAAGGGGTAAAAAAAAAAAAATCAAGGAAGTCCAGTCGCCTTTGGGAAAAGCACTGTTGGGTTTCCAAGAACACATTTTTGACATCTATATTTTTGGAAGCAAAGACACTAACAAGATGCTGAGTCCAATCCCTGCATTTTTCACCTGCTTCCGGTGACGGGGGCTTAATAGTCAACTAATTCATACCCGAAGAACTGCTTGTTCTGCCTTCATTATTTATTGCTTTCTTGGATTTCTACATCACCGGAATTAGAGCGTTTTCCCTATAAATCATTTAGCATGTTATGATTCAGTGCAACGATTGCAGGACATATATTTCACATAAATTCTCACCTAACCCTACGGAAGCTGGCTCCGTCTTATCCACTCAGCCATCTCAATTTTAAAGATTAATCCAGCATGCATAGGAAGTGCTCAATTTACAGCTAGGTCAGGAGGGACAGAAGTCCTGTCGTTCTTTGCAGGACAAATATAGTCAAGGCCAGCTGGAAATGTACATAAAGGTACAGGTTTCCTCTGTCCAGTCGTGTCCGACTCTAAGAGGCAGCACCGAGTTAGGAATTGTCTTCAGACAATGCTGGCTCCCTTGGCCAACAAACAGAGATGAGTACCTATCTCTGTTTGTTGGCCGAGGGAGCCAGCATTGTATGAAGACAGTTCCTGTAGTCATGTGGCCAGTGTGGCTATATGGAAAAGGTGCATGGAATGCTGTTAGCTTCCTACCAAAGTGCTACTTATTTGTTTACTCACATTTAGGTACCTTTGAACAGCTAAGTGGGCAGGAGCCAGGGGTGGGATTCTACCAGTTCAGCCCGGTTCTATAGAACCGGTTGTTACGGTTCCCACCAGAAGCTGAGGCGAGGATAGGAACTCACCCCGTTGTGTGGCGCTCGGGTCTCAAACATAGAGGATCTGAAATGCATTTGAAAGCTCTGCACTGAATGGTCGCAAATGCCGGTTAATACAGATGTGCAGCTGGAGAGTGGTTGCCATATAGCCCCCCACAATGTATTATTTACAATTATTAAGCACAGCAAGTGCTCAGAACTGGAAGGAAGAGGAAGAATGAATCAAATCCCTACCCTTGCTGGGACTGAAACATTTATGACTGAAAATCCCCGCTGAGCCTTTTGCTGCAATGAACGGGATCCGCTGTCGCATTTCGCATCAAGGCCGTTGATTTTAACTTGGAATAAACAAAGCGGCTGCCTGTCTCTGTGATCCTTTGCAGCTGCATTTCCAAGGTCAGACTGCTGAAAAGTCACGCTGGGCGAGACAAGGAGAAAGATGGAGGGATCGGCGCAGCAGTTAACTGGCCTATTTTGAATTCGGCCTTTTTTGGATCAGGGTTTATTCAAGAAACAAGGATTAAGCGAATCACAGCTTAGCACCATGGGTAAATCCCACCACTCCGGGCATGGATCAATGGGCTGTGTGGATAAGCCTCAAAACCTCACATTGCATACATGTGAAAGCGGGATGCTTGTTATAGAGCAGGGGTCTTCAAACTTGACAGCTTTAAGACATGTGGACTTCAACTCCCAGAATTCCTCCTCCAGTCATGTTAGCTCAAGAATTCTGGGAACTGGGAAGTCCGCCAGTCTTAAACTTGCCAAGTTTGAAGACCCTTGTGATAGATGATAGATAGATAATAGATAGATAGATAGATAGATAGATAGATAGATAGATAGATAGATAGATAAATAAATAGGTAGGTAAATAGGTAGGTACGGAGAGAGAATGAGAGAGAGGATAGATTGATAAGTGATAGGTGATAGGTGATAGATCAGGGGTCTTCACACTTGACAGCTTTAAGACTTGTGGACTTCAACTCCCAGAATTCCTCCTCCAGACATGTTAACTCAGGAATTCTGGGAGTTGGGGAGTCCACCAGTCTTAAAACTTGCCAAGTTTGAAGACCCTTGTTATACAGCAATGGCGACAGTCCCTAGTTTAATTGGCTTTTTAAAATTTTAGAAAGCTGGCCAGAGTCACCTGGTGGTGACACAGGCAGTAATCAAATCAAATCAAATCAAAATCAAATCAAATCAAATCAAGTAAGTAAGTAAGTAACAAACTACCCATTTTAAGAGAAGCATCCCTGCTGGAAGTGGGGAAGAAATTATACTCCATCTTAGCAGTGCTACATATGATAAAGGCGAATTGTTCTGCTGAGTAAAACCGTATTACTCGGAAAACAGGCTGGGATTAGATTAAGGAAGCTAAGGAGCAGGAGGTTTGGCTTCTCTGGCAAATGAGCTGCAATTTATTTCTTCTCCCCTGTCTCTACAAATTCCACAAGGATGACCTCTTCAAAAGGACTTCAGTTACCTTTTGGCTTCTTGCCTTCTTTCTGCAAAACTTTGTCCCATCAGACCAGTGGTGGGATTCAAAACTTTTTACTACCGGTTCTCTGGGCGTGGTTTGGTGGGTGTGGCTAGGTAGGCATGGCCACGTGACTGGGTGGGCGTGGCTTTTTTGTTTTTTTTGCAGCCATCCCTCCCCCACATTTTTTGGGCCTTGTGGACTTCAGGCAAGACTCCTGGGGGGGGGCGCGTTTTTGCTCCCGGGAACCTCCTCTGGGGCTCAAGAAGGCAAAAAATGGAGAGGGGTGTGTGTGTGCTCCTCCCTCCATTTTATGCCTTCCTGGGCCTCAGGGAATCCACCTGGGTGAAGCAGTAAGACAAGCTAGGGGAATCGTATGAACAGCTGATTGTCGGGAGGGAAAAGAAAGGAAAACCTTAAGCAGCTAGCGTCAGCTGGGCGGAGCGAGCGAGCATTGGGCAGCTGGGACAAGCAAGCCAGTGGCAACCTGGCAACCGGGTCGGGGGCATGGCCAGCCAGAACTTGCTACTGGTTCGGCGACCCACACCAAATCCTTGCTACCGGTTGGAGTGAACCGGTGCAAACATCTATTCTCCGCCTCCCATTGAGTCCCAGCTGATTGGCTGGGTCTTCTTTGATTGTCCTGTGCAGGAGCACAGAGCTGGAAAGCAGGTTAGTGGGGTGGGGAAGGAATGGGGATTTTGCAGGACCCTTCCGCTGCCACGCCCACCAAGCCATGCCCACCAAGCCATGCCACGCCCACCAAGCCACACCCACAGAACCGGTAGTAAAAAAAAAATCATCCCACCACTGCTCCCGTGATGGAAAACCCACAACTTCTGAAAGCAAGCCATTCAGAATAACAGAATAACAGAGTTGGAAGGCACCTTGGAGGTCTTCTAGTCCAACCCCCTGCTTAGGCAGGAATCCCTGCACCACTTCAGACAAATGGTTATTCAATTTCTGCTTAAAAACTTCCAGTGTTGGAGCATTCACAACTTCTGGAGGCAAAGTTGTTCCATAGATTAATTGTTCTCACAGTCAGGAAATTTCTCCTTAGTTCTAAGTTGCTTCTCTCCTTGATTATACTTTCTATCCATTAGGGCCTTGGTGGCTCAGGCTGTTAAATGCCTGCACTTAAGTTCCAGCTGCCTACAATTACTGTAGGCTCAAATCCCACCAGGCTCAAGGTTGACTCAGCCTTCCATCCTCTCGGGGTAGGTAAATTGAGGACCCAAGACTGTTGAGGGCAATAAGCTGACCTTGTAAAAATGCCGCTTAGTAATAAGCAGGCATATACAATGGAATGAAGGCTATTGCTGAGCACACTGGGTTGTATCCCAAAAAATTGTAAGCCACCCTGAGTCTTCGGAGAAGGGCGGCATATAAATGTAATAAAAAAAAAGATTTGATCTAAAGGTAAAATTAGCCCTACATGTCTTCTCTGCAGGGTGGACATAGCAAGGGTACTGAGTGTGAATCACTTTCTCCCTTGCTCTAATGCCCATTTGGCTTCATATTTGAAGAATCCTCTTCTCTTTAGCCCCCTATGCAAGTCTTTATTTTTATCAAAGAGACGTCCCTTGAATTCCAGGGAAAAATGCGTTTTCACTTCCAAGGGATGGGTGTTGGAACAATTAAGTGAACAAGTTCACTTCCAAGGAGGGCTGTTGGGAAGAATTAATCCATGGAACGGCTTTTGCCTCTAAAAGTTGAAGGTGCTTCATCGCTGGAGGTCTTCAAGAGAAAGATTGGACAAAACTGAAGAGCAACCAGGATGATGAGGGGACTGGAGACTAAAACATATGAAGAACGGTTGCAGGAACTGGGCCTGGCTAGACTAGTGAAGAGAAGGACCAGGGGAGACTGGAGAGCAGCCTTCCAATATTTGAGGGGCTGCCACAGAGAGGAGGAAGGGGGTCAAGCTATTTTCCAAAGGACCCGAAGGCCAGAGAAGGAATAATGGATGGAAAGCGAACAAGGAGAGATTCAACCTAGAAATAAGGAGAAATTTTTCTGACAGTGAGAACAATCAACCCACGGAACAGAAGCTGCCTTCAGAAGTTGTGGGAGCTTCATCCCTGGAAGCTTTTAAGAAGAGACTGGACTGCCACCTGTCAAAAATGGTGTGGCATCTCCTGCTTGGGCGTGGGGTTGGACTAGATGACCTACAAGGTCCCTTCCAACTCTGATGATCTGTTATCTGTTAGAAAACCTACAAGGTCCCTTCCAGCTCTATTCTGATTGAAACACCATTGGCACTGACAAAATCGCCATCAGTTAACAAACTTTTATGTGGGATGGCATAAGGTCTCCTGCCTTGGTCAGGGGGCTGGACTAGAAGGCCTCCAAGGTCCCTTCCAGGCCCAGGGGGGCTAGGATTCTAGATGTGACTGATGCTCTATGCTCAGCTTTTGTTCTGCCCCCTCCAGCTTTCAAACAACTTCTCCAGGCAAGCATGACTCACGCCCGGCCTCTGGAGGCCCCATTTGATAGGGCTTGAATTCAATTATCTGCAGGGGAAAATAATGGACATCTGGCAAATTCTCATCTTAATTTAGGCTGTCAGAGCATGAATTTGCCTGCTGCGTTGGGTGTTCTCCTCGGCCCAAGAGGACATTCGTTGCTCGTCAAATTGAATCTCCGGGTGCATAATTGAATCGCTGACCAGATCAATCTCTTGTTTTACCAGCAGAATCATTTCTTCTGAGCTGCTCGGTTGGAAGTGATGGAGACCATGCCTCCTCATCATTAGAGAGCCCAGGAAGGTTGCTGAGCTCAGTCCTGGAAGGGAATGACTAAACGGAGGCACCTGCTTCGTGTGGGAGGAGCATGTTGCATGGTTGGCTTTTACAGTAGGTCTCTTGGTTCAATCTGGGTGGGGGTGTGGCTCCAAAAAACCCTCCGGGATTGTCACCGAGGGAAGGCGTGGCTTCCTCAACATCACTGGTCCAACTCCGTGGTATCTCCATGAAAATTAGCAGCCTGGAGTAACAGGTAGACCTCAACTTATCACCATACTGGAGCCTGTCCTTCTTGTTCATGTCAAGTCATATGACGGACCCAATGTTTTGTGCTGTTAAGTGGGCAGTGGAGTAATCAAGCAACTATCATGGTTGTTAATGAAGTCTTCTTTTTTTTGATTCTCTCTCTCAACTGTCTCTCTCCTCCTCTTCTTCTTCTTCTTCTTCTTCTTCTTCTTCTTCTTCTTCTTCTTCTTCTTCTTCTTCTTCTTCTTCCTCTTCTTCTTCTTCTTCTTCTCCTCCTCCTCCTCGTTGAAAGGTTTAGCTGAAAGCAGTCTGAACTTTTCTGCACTGGGAAGATGTAATTGCTTCTGACATGTGAGCCCCACCTGTGGCCGGCAGTGATGGGTTAGAGAGGTTAACAGCAACTGCTGTGACTTCACTGGCTGATTCCCAGGGTTGCTGAACTACCAGGCTTAAATTTAGGGTTGTCTCTACAACAGAAAGCTGCAGTGATCCACCCCAGCTCCCACTTATACCGACCTTCTGATACCCTCCACTGGATCTGGACATTCCCTTGTAGATTTTAATGTTGCTGTTGCTACTGGAAGTATGTTGAAAAGAAAATTGTTGGGTTGGCTATCCCTCTGGCCATATGTATGCCTAGGGATTCTTAGAACATATGATAATAGGATTGTAAGGGACCTTGGAGGTCTTCTAGTCCAACCCACTGCTCAAGCAAGAGACCCTAAACTAGCCCAGACAAATGGCTGCCCAATCTCTTCTTGAAAACCTCCTGTGATGGAGCACCCCAACTTCTGAAGGCAAAGCCCTTCCACTGATCAATTGTTCCCAGTGTCGGGCAATTTCTCCTTGATTCTAGGTTGGATCTCTCTTGGGATAAGCTTCTATCTGTTACTTCTTGTCCTGCCCTCAAGTGCCTTGGAGAATAGGTCAACACCTTCTTCTCTGTGGCAGCCTCTCAAGTACTGGAAGACGGCTATCTTATCATCTCTAGTCTCCAAACTCTTACATGCCAACTGGGCTGTTGACCTCCCAGACCAGAGAGCAGCCACATCTGTGTGGCCTTGTTTTCAGCCCTGATGAACTCCACCTACAGCTTCTTTAGACCAGGGGTCGCCAACCTTTTGGACCTCAGGGACCACCAAACTCATCATTTTAAATCAGAGACCCTGGGAAAATATGAATATATTTGATATGAATGTGATTTTTGGTTTTTACATTGCATAGGCTGTGTTTTTAAATTTTGTTGTACGCCGCCTCAAGTTCCCCTGATGGGGGAAGAGAGGCGGGATATAAATCTAATAAATAAATAAAATCCCTAAAAAAGTCTGCAGGAAAATTCCCCACCCCGTTTTCCTACCGATCGATCATGATTTGGGATCGTAGGATAGCGTCTCCAGCTCTGTTCTAAGGGGGAGAGAGAGAGAGAGAGACTTTTGGCTTCATGCAAGGAAAGCAGCAGAAGCAGCAGAAGTCTTTCTTTCTCTGCCCCAAACTCTGCCAGAAATGAGTCTTTGTGAGATTTGTCGCGCCGGCGCAGCCTCTTGGAGCAAGAGGCCTTGCAGGGTCCCAAAGACTCATTTCTGGAGGAGTTTGGGGGAGAGAAAGACAGACTTTGGCTGCTTTCCTTGTGTGCAGCCAAAAGCAGAAGAAGAAAGAAGCAGAAAGAAGCAGCCCGGTGGCCAGGCCAGGTGTGTGGGGTGAGTAGGGCAAGTTCCCCCCCCCTGTCCTTTCCCCCCTCCCTCACTACCTCGTGTTGTGTGCAATGCAAGTGACACAAGCCTTGTGTTCCCATGGGCCATGTGGCTGGCGCAGCCTTGTGTTCCCGCGCAGTCTGGATTAATTGCTTTGGGGGTGACATTTCTCTGCAGACCACCAAATTTTTCTCGTGGACCACCAGTGGTCCCTGGCCCACTGGTTGATGACCCCTGCTTTAGACAATGACCAGGAGGTAACTACCACATCTCCATCTAGCCAAGAACCAAACAACACAGTAGGAACTCTGCATTTGAATGAGTCCGAAGCTTAAATGTACATAGTTGCTTGAAGCAATGTTCATTTAAAAAAAAAATACGGAGCAGCCAGTGAAAAATCAGAAGCTTTGCAGCTGAAACCCTTGGGGGATTTAGAAAAACATTATCAGGGCTTGTGTTTTCTTGCAAAGCTTCCTTCAGAAGGTCATGGATGGAGCAGAAGATCAGAATGTTATCTGCACCATTTCTTTGGGGTATCAATTCACTGGACTTTTATTATGCAGCAGCAGGATGCAACTTTTTCTACTCCAGTGACCAGTGGGAAATTGATTAAAATTAAAATGGTTTAAATCACCCTGCCCAGTTGTTTGCTGCTCCCAGAGGTGTGTTTGCAGTGGGGAGTGGAAGTCACTCCTTTGGGACAGATGTTGAGTTTCTCCATCGGCACTTTGGCTTTTAAACTCTCTCTGAAATTCCCGTGTATTCCCAAAGGCCTGACTTTCATGTTCTTGGTAACGCTAAAGATGCCTTTGGCTAGAAAGCTGTTCGCTCACACGGTGCTTTGTAAAAAAACCGTAATGGACAAATCCGTGGAAAAAGCAGAATAAGAACCTAATAGAAGTCAACCTAGGAGAGAACATTTGTTTTCTCCAGCCTCTTGGGATAACTAAACCCACTTCGTATTATTATTATTATTATTTTAGCTGCACAGAAACAGGAGAGGCATCTGTATTTAAATATTCGTATCTCATTGCTTGTTCCTTGGATGCTAGATTATTTTTATTTTCTCTTCTCTTTCTTAATAACTAACCTTACTGGGCTGCCATCTGTTAGAAAGGGTGTAGGGTCTCCTACTTGGGTGGGGGGGGTTGGACTAGATGACCTACAAGGCCCCTTCCAACTCTGTTAATCTGTAAACTCTGTCAATAACTCAAGACCAGCACCGCAAGAGAATGGATGGCGTTTGCCAACTTAAGCGGCAGGTGGCAGTCTGCAGACATTGGAAGAGTCTCTAGACTGGATGTGCTTGGAAGAAATTTTGGAAGATTCTGTTCGGCAAACAAAAACATGTTTTATGTAACTACATCATCAGCGCCTAAAGCTGTGCTGTTAAGGTTCGGTCACCTGAGATTGCCCAGGTGAAGACACGGAAAGGGAAGTTTTCAGGCCCACGTGCTAAAAACTGCGTTTGAGTCATACAGCCGACAAATCCTGGTAGATCAGACTAGAATCCTGAAATTGCTGTTTTCATGTAGCTGACTCAGCTTTGCTGGATGGGCTTTTTTCCTGGGCTTTTTTCCTTTGCCAGCCCAGAGCTGCAGAGTTTTTGGTATATTAAAATAGAATAGCAGAGAGCTGGGAGCAAGGTTTAATTGGATTGCATAGAAGGGAAGCAATGCAGTTAAGATTCTTGTTTTTGCAGGGGGAAGAAAGCTGCCCCCCCCTTGCAAAAGGAGGAGAGAGAAAAGAAGAGTCACCTGGGATTAAATATGGTAGTGAGGAGTGTTTTTGATATCTTTTTCAGAATCCTTGCCTTGAAGTTGGTTGTGTTTTGTTTTTTGAAAGAGAGGGAGGGAGGGAGGGAGGGAGAGAGAGAGAGAGAGAGAGAGAGAGAGAGAGAGAGGGAACTTCCAAAAACGTTACGCTCCTGAGAAATTTGCTAATAGTTTTCTCCTCTACCTGGATCCTCCTATTTTGCAAACATGGTAAGTAGACACCCATCTGTACCTCCAGTGCTCTCTGGGCCCTAATTGGCTCCTTCCAATTAGGTCAAGTTACAGGTAATTCTCAGCTTGCAACTATTTGTTTACTGACCATTTGAAGTTTGCCCTGAACAACTGAGGTCCGAATCTAAGTCCTTGAACAATTTCAGCTGCATCTTTTCTTCTTCTTCTTTTTTAGTCTGCATTTTCAGGAAGGTTTGGAGAGAAATCACTTACCTGGAGTGAACAGCGGTGTTTTTCAGGGCAGGCAGCCCTGAGTTCACTTTTCAAGATGTTCTCTGTGCATTAAGAGAGTTGTACTTGTTTTCGGATCAGTTCCTTCCATTTTCAAGCTCAGCTTAACAGGAAGGGAGAGAAAATAGCGTAAGACATGCGAAAGTCACATGGAGAATGATTGCAGTACCGTACATAGGATCTCCAACTCCTCTTCTCACTCTGCTTAGTGAAATCCAGGCTGAATCTCTAGAGCAGGGGTGGCCAAGGTTGGATACCCCTGTTCTAGAAGCTTACCTATTCCATCATTCAAAAGGCAACTGGACTTCCTTTGTTTTTCCCTGAAGATGTTTCGCTCCTCATCCAGGAAACTTCTTCAGTTCTGACTGAACAATGGGGAATGGAAGGATTTATATCCCTTGCAGTCATCTGGGCTTTAAGCAAATCCTTCCATTCTCCACATTCAGTCAGAACTGAAGAAGCTTCTTGCATAAGAAGTGAAGCGTCTTCTAGCAAAACCTGAAAGTCCAGTTGCCTTTTGACAAAGCACCTGTAGGACAACCATGATGACCTGGATGACTGAGAGTCTCCATAGACATTCCAGCGGTTGACTTGGGTAGAGTTGGTCAAAGTCATAATCTTTGCTTTGCCTCATCCTTCATTCCTGGCCTGTGAAATGGGCATAAACACTGCCTCTCTGGCAGGATTCCTGAAAGGGCAATATGTACCATGAAGTTTTCATGAGGTTTTCATACACACACACACATATATATACCCCAATCTCCAGCAATGATGTATGTTTTCCATTCATCACACACTGACCCCCAATGTTAATATTTATCCATAGGATAATATGGTTAATCAGTTGAGATTGATTACCTCAGGTCAGAGTTAGGGACCAGATCTCTGAAGAGCCAAAATCACACCCCTCTAATTAACCCAGCTGAAGAACATGCTGTTGATTTAATTTATTGATCACTGACACCTCCACTCCAAACTGGCTCTAAGGGGCACATTTGTGTCTTCTTAGCTTTCCTTTTTCCTTGAAAAGCAAAGACCTCCCTTTTCTGCCTTTTAAAGCCGTGAAAGACGAAGGTGGGCTCCAGGGTTACAAAACCTGAAATTGTCCCTGTCATGTTTTCCTTCCTGTCACAACGGTTGCAGCTTTTCAGCTTCTGGATTTCCTAATGAAGATGGATCCTCTCGGTGTCCAGCAGCCCGTAAAGCTTTTAGAATTAAACTGGTTTATTGCTCTGAACTGCAGATAGATTTTCATTTTGGTTTTTTTTCTTCTTCCTCTCTGTCTGGTTTTCTCTCTTCTTTTCTTTGCTACTGTGAAAAGATTTAACCCCCACCCACCCAACTGCCTCTGCTTTTTGCCTGCAGGCCTCTTAAGATGATGTCACTACAAATCACTGCTTTCCACCCAGCACAAATGATGAGTCCAGAGCCTTCAAGAAGCTAAGTAAGAAAACAAGACAAAAAGATCTGGGAAGTGACTTTCTTGGACATACAAGGAGCCCCGAGTGGGGAAAGACAAAAGAGTTTAAACTTGTAGTACATCTCCACATCAGGAGTTTGTCTTTTCCTTTCGTGGAACTCCTTTCATCTGCATTATTATAGGATGGGATGTTTTAGGTAGGATGGTTTATCAAATGTATTTACAGATAGTCCTCAACTTATGGCCACAATTGTCGTGAGAACAGACTGGACAGCCACTTATCTGAAATGGTATAGAGCAGAGGGTCCCCAATTCCTGGGCCCTGGCCTATTTGTAACTGGGTTGCATGAGTGGCAGGAACATGCGTGCGTAGTTCAACTTACATGAATGGCAGGCTGGCACGCACATGTAAGCGCAGCTCAACATGCGCCTGCCTGCCAGGCCACCACTCACACAGCCCAGTTTCCACTCTCCCACCCCATGAAAAGGTAACGGTAAAGGTACCCCTCACACCTACGTGCTAGTCATTTGCAGTTCTAGGGGGCGGTGCTCATCTCCGTTACAAAGCCGAAGAGCCAGTGCTGTCCAAAGATGTCTCCGTGGTCACCTGGCTGGCATGAGTAAACACCAAAGGCGCACGGAACGCTGTTACCTTCCCACCAAAGTGGTCTCTATTTTTCTACTTGCATTTTTTAAAGTGCTTTCGAACTGCTGGGTTGGCAGAAGCTGGGACAAGGAACGGGAGCTCACTCCGTCACACGGTGCTGGGATTCAACCACCGAACTGCAGACCTTTCTGATTGACAAGCTCAGCGTCTTAGCCACTGAGCCACCGCATTCCCCGCCCTCATGCTGGACCACTAAACCACAAAAGTTGGGGACTGCTGAGTTAGGGGATTCCCACCTCATTCTGTCCATCCATGTTTCTCAACCTTGGCGACTTGAAGATGGATGGACTTCAACTCCCAGAATTCCTCAGCCAGCAGAACTTTCGAGGGGCTGAAGTTGAGAAACACCACGTCTGATTGGTGTCCAAGAGCAGAGGTCTCCACACTTGGCAACTTTAAGACTTGTGGACTTCGACTCCCAGAATTCCTCAGCCAGCAGAGCTTTCGAGAGGCTGAAGTTGAGAAACACCACAGTTGATTGTTTTCCTGGAGCAGAGGTCTCCAAACCTGGCAACTGGCTGAGGAATTCTGGGAGTTGAAGTCCACAAGTCTTAAAGTTGCCAAGTTTGGGGACTCCTGTCCTGGAGAGTTGTTTCAGTCTAGCCCCCAACAACCCCTCCCCATCTTAGCCACGTCATGTTCCTCCTCGCTTCTGATGCTTCCTGAGAAAGCAGAGAGATCCTTGGCTAAAATTAAAGTGTGACCTTGGAGGCTGAATGCTGCTTTCAAATGCATTTTGCTGAAATCTTTGTATTTTAGCCACAGGATATATAAGTGCTCTCTGTGTTAAGAAGGCAGGAGAGCACAAATCTGTCCGTGGTTTGCTGAATCAGTGACGAATACTATGCTGGAACTAGGTTGGATATGATGAGGGTTTTTTTCAAAGTGAATTCAGAGATTTGCCCCCCACCCCGAGCAAAATCCTCAAGGCAAACAGGGCAGGCCATCTCTGAAAACAAAACATACAACAAGCTGCTGGGAGGCCAGTTAATTTTCACAAAGGATGGCCCGTTCCATTTCGGTGATGCATGGACTTATTAAGAACCTGTCACCATCCAGGAAAAAAATGAGGGCTGGAAAACTGGATCATTTTAAAAAGAAGATCACCCATGCAGTCCATTATTCCCAAACAAAGTCTTGTCTTAAGGACAGGCACGTCCAGAGTCTAAATAATTGGATGGAGAAGAAGAGAAACAGGGCAGAATGAAAGGAAGAACCTAAAACTTAATTCTTCCTATGACTTACGACCACGATTGGACCCAGCAGCTCTTGCGGTTCAGTGACAACTTTGTTAAGTGAATTTTGCCTCATTTTATGACTTCCCTTGCCACAGCGGCTGAGAGAATCATTGCAGTCGGTAAGCTAGTAACCAGTAAGCCAGTCAATCTGGCTTCCCCATTGAATTTTCTCATCACAAAAGGGGATCCACGTGACCTCGGGACACAGGAATGGTCACAAGTATGAACCAGTTGCCAAGCGTCTGAATTTTGATCACGTGACCGTGGGAATGCTACAAACGGCGTAACTGTGAAAAACATTCGTAAGTCCCTTTTCTCAGTGCTATCATAACTTTGAACGGTTACTAAATGAACTGTCATAACTCGAGGTCAATTTAGATTGATCCTGGCCATCAGTCTCTCTCTCTCTTCTGTTCTCTGCTCTCTGATGCAGCACACACACACATAAAGGCTAACAAAGCACTACCTTTCTTTCAAGGAATGCCCCTGGGCCCCATAAGAAGTGGGTATTCAGGCAGAAAAAAGTGGGCCTGACAAGTCAGGTCACCCCATATTTGTAACTTACCTTAAACTCCCAGAGCTGTGAATTTTCTTTTACGCTGACCAGTCTTTTTTCTCTCTCTCTCTAAAATAAATGGGTATTTTGCAACTAACAATGTCCACCATCCTCTGATATGCTTCATTCCCCAAATGTTCAGCTCCCAGCTGCCAGACTTTTCTTTGCCTCTTCCTTGGCAAGAGGTGTGAACCCTGATTATGGAGTTGGAAACCACAGCCTGTGAGTTGGCAGGCGGGGTCAGCCCAGCCGATGGAAGCCATAAATGATGGCTCAGCAAATGGGAACTTAACCCACAGTGTGAATCCTGAGATACTTCAAAGCTTATTTTGCTAGGTGGGGAAATTAGTCTGTCCAGAACCTTGGACAGAGGCATTTCAAGGAAGGGTCATTAGAAGGGGAAAAAAGCCACCAATCCTGGCAGCTGTACAAATATTTTTTTTGTTAAAAATGCTTCTCATATTCATGAATTAAGTTACAATCAGATTTCCAGTCTTAGTTATGCCATGGCCTCAGGTTTTATGTGTTGGTGCATTGCCTGGGAATAAAAAGATTAGTTAAGCTGCTGGCTCTTTTATTACTTTTACCAGAAAAGGATCGCTTAGTGAGGCCAAAAGCTGAGAAATTTACTAGATTGTTATCCTGCCTTTATTATTTTATAAGTAATTCAAGGCAGCAGACATACCTAATCCTTCCTTCCTATTTTCCCTACATCAACAACCTCATGAGTTGGGGTGGCTGAGGGAGAAGGACTTGGCCAAAGTCACCCAGTTGGCTTTCCTGCCTAAGGCAGAACTAGAACTCACTGTCTCCTGGTGATTGTCCCAAAGCCACCCATCTGGCTTTCATGCCTAAGGTGGGACTAGAACTCACCATCTCCTAGTGATTGACTCTAAGCCACCCAGCCAGATTTCATGTCTAAGGCTGAACTAGAACTCATTGTCTCCTGGTTTCTAGACCAGCACCTTAACCACTGCCCCAAGCTGTCTCTCCTCCACCAATCAAGTTCTCACCAATGAGAGGTGGGCCATATCCATCCATGCTACGTCGTTTCAACATCTTAAAGCATCTGCATGAAGCAATATCAATTTCACAGCCCTTTCAACTTCAGTTGAGCAGGAAATTGGTTTCCAGTACCTTTGCCATCATAGGTTTTTCTCTCATGGTATCTAAGCGTGAAGAAACTTTGCAAACACCTGCAAAGAACTGGCTTTTTATAATCCCTCTCAGCCAGCTAGGACATTAGGGCAGTTGAGGTCCCACACATCTAGAATTAGGGGCAGTTGCTTTACAGATGAGATTGTTGCTATAACTTTGCCCTGCGACCACAGACTCATGATGGATCTGTTTACAAAACAGAGGAAAATGATCTTGGTTCTAAAAGTCACGTTGACTGCTTAATGGCAATACCTCTACTTTGTGCTATTTTGGTTTAAAAATCTAATCAATAGCAAGGTTGCATAAAAGTGAGGTGCACATTTTTTTGGCAATGTTTCTTCCCACTTTTAATCAATAGTCTTCTTATGAGACACTTAAGCCAACTGACCAACTCTTCTTCTCGAAATGCTATATTATGTTGGCATTACTTTGAGTGGTCACTTCTCTTTCTCCTTCTATTTATAGGAGCTGGTTTTTGACAGTAACTATCCACTTGCCTGAGTTCTCTTTCATCAATCATGGTGGCTTGATCAAATTATCATGACCGAATAATCTAAGCATAATCGTTGTTTGAATAGTTTGAATGGTTTTTTTTAATTTGGCTTGTTGTCGGTTTTAATTAGAATTCTTGGGTTGTTCATTTGATATCTTTTTCATTTTTGTATTGTATGTTTTTACTGTTGTGAGCCACCCTGAGTCCTTTGGGAGATAGGGCAGCATATAAATCCCAATAAACTAAACTAAACTAAACTAAAAAGGAAGAGCTCTGGTTGTGTGGAATTGACATATTTCCAAAGTTAAAGAAAGAGCTAATGGCAGAGACAGCTCAGCTTCCTTACCTTGACTTCATCTTCATCTTCTGGGGGGGCAGAAGGAGGAACCCCCATCTCAGCTCTGGTCACTGAAGTTTTCATATTTGTGTTTCTTGCTCTCTGAATCAGTCAGTTGTCTAGTGGAGGGTCAGAAGGTTTCCTGTGGCCCTGTAGGGATGAAACGTTGCACCCCAGCTGTTGTGTGTAGAAAACAACTTTTTTCCCCCTTATAGTCTGTAAAGATTCTCAGTCACATCCAGGTCTTGGTTGTCCCAAAGGTGCTTTTTCAAGAGGCAGCTGGACTTCCTTGTTTTTTCTTTTGAAGACATTTCACTTCTCATCCAAAAAGCTTCACCTCTGACTAGATGGTGGGGAATGGAAGGATTTATACTCCTTGCAGACAGCTGGTCATTTGCATCCTTTTTAGAGGGTCATTGAGGCCACTTGGAGGTTTATCTGTGACCTCGGGGTGCTCCTGGTTCCTGTAGTCTGCAATTTTTCCCCTCTGGAAATCCATTCCTGCTCCCACATCATTCCAAGGGCGTTCATCCCAAATTGTATAGCTAAAAGTCTTTTTTTTCCTTTTATGTTTCGTATGCAAGGGGTATCCTGAAAATACAGAGACAGGCAGGTTTATGAAATATGTTTTTATAGGGAAACTGCATCAATGCCTCCATCCGATAAGGTAGCATTACCTTGGGGCTGTGGATCCTGTCGGAAGACTGCAATTCCCACTGCCCCAGGCTATTTCCCATCCTCTCTGCCCTTATGGGAAGGGCAGGATCCTGCAGAGTGCCCTGTCCTTGCTTTCCAGACCACGGAAGGTGTCCCGCCCCCTCCCACTGGATTTGACTGCAGTGCCAAAACCAGTGCATCGGAAATGGGCTGAGATCCAAAGCGCTCTAAGCAAAAAATCTTCTGCTGAACTAGTTATAGGCAAAAGTCCAAGGAGGGATCCAATCCAGATCCAGACCCAGAAAGCAGGCTGCCATGGCTGGATCTGCAGCAAAGAAGTTTAATCTTAAAGGAGATAGGGCAGGAAACACTCCGCTAAATTTGGCTGAGATGCCCGGAACCATTTCTGGATTAATATTATCGCTATTTTTTTCCCTCCCCCGACATCCAGTGATCCAATTCACCTGGTTAAGGGACAGGAGGTTGCTGTTTTGGCCCAACCTTTTCTCTCTCCTTTGGGCTGGGGAACTCTGAGAATTGAAGTCCACCCACCTTCATGTTGCTAAGGTTGTGTGATCCAAGGGAATTTATTCCCAAGGAAGTATATTTGGAATTGCAAGAAGAGAGTCAATCACCAACCACAAGCTTAAGAGTTGGAGATTTGACCCATCTAGTTCCTGGGGGCCAAAATCAGTGGAGTCTTTGGAATATGGACCATGAGTTTCTCAGGAGCTTCTCATGGGTGGCCCCTGAAGAGAGAAACCAATCCTAGATTTGAGTTTCTTTTCCTTTGACCCAACTGAACAACTCCAATGTTACCATGAAGGCCTGGTTGAGCCCACTATTTCCCGTTTTTAGTCACAATAGGGTCACTTTTTCCACCTTTGTTGGGTTATGTTGCACCTAGTCAGAGACATGATCAACATCCAGGCTCAACTTTACTCAGGAAACAAAGCAGTGGGGAAAGATCTTCCTTACTCAACATGGCCTCTGCTGCAGGGACTACAAGTCTGAGAAATTTCCAGTTGCTATTGAAGAACTGTGGAAGGTGCACACCAAGGAACATCAGAGGGGAAGCAATCAGGAGTTCCATGGGGTAGTTTTGGGAAGGCTTCAAACAATGTAGAGATAAATCTGGGATCTCCTCCTGAACAGCAAGTTCTTGACTCCTCTTCCTTCATGGCCAACATAAGATGGACCTCTTATGTCCTCCTGGCCGCTGTTCCATTTGTGGATTCAAGGATAGATAGTCAGCAGAACTCTGATTCATTGTACACATGTTGTACATGGACAATAAACGTTTGATTGATTGACACTTTAGCCGCTGCTTTTCCAATGAAGTTCTCTCTCAGGCTTCACTCATTGAACAGCAGCTGCCCTGCCATCCTTCCCTCCTCCACTGGAACTGCAAAATGTGTATTGCATCCCTCCCACACTCAATCACTATTGCAAAATCTGTATTGCATCTCTCGTGCAGCCTGTGAGTCCCTGGGAAATTTTGCTAGATGCCCCTCTAAAGAGAGTTCCCTTGATCCTGAATTGATCCAGACTGGTGTGTAAGGTTCTAACTCTACTCATCTGCTAATCCTTCCCCATTGCCTTGTCTTTAAACAGCTGCAAAGGGGGAGGAGCCTCCAGAGGAAGCACCGCCCCCTTCTTGGAAGACCTGCTGGGTCCTACACAGAAACCTTTTTGCAGCTCCCAGCTGCTTCCCAGCTCTGTTTCGCTTTGATTCCTCCACGCCTGTCCTGCCCTCACAACTCCTGTTCTCTTCTGCTTCTCCTTCTCCACACAATTGCGGTGTTTTGAAACCAGCAGTGTTTTAACTCTGGGGGTGGGGGTGGGGGTTTTGCTCACTGCCATGAGGAATACCAACCAATTTTTTGTCTTGGCTGTGCTTTCCTTTTCTATGAACGGTGAGTAGCCTTTCTCCTTCTGTTTGCAGCTGGGAAGCAGACCTTTAGCCAGAAAAGCATATCCTCCTCACCCTCATTCAAAAAAGAAATGGAAAAGTCTTTCGTTTGCTAGGAAAATGATTCCTTGAGAAAAGTGGGTGGAGGGGGGGAGAGAGAGTGTTTTAGCAAGATGTGAAAGTTGAAGGAAGTCTGTGCTGTGGGAGCATCTTTTGGGGTTTCAAGCAAGATCGGTTTGCTGTCAACACTTGTGCAGCCAAACTGGGTTTTTGCTGCAGATGTTTCCTTTGATCAAGGAGAGCAGAGAATAGATCCAGGACGGGATGCTTACGTTGCAAGGTAACTCTTCGGGTTTTGTCCGCTTGGAGGGTTTACTGGGATGAAATTCTGGTTGCGCTTTCTTCGGACTTTAAAAAGTGGTTTAGAAAGGCTGGCGGGCACGTGAAGAGAGACCAAGCCATAAAAACGCTCTTCCTTCTCTGTATTTCCTGCTGGTACCATCACAGACATTGCTTAGCCTGGCACTAATTGGCAGCACATCCGGCAAATGAAGACTGATTAGTTGGGGAATGAGATTTCATAACCGTTATCTGAAATCATTCCAAATAGCCTTGAAATGGAAGGCTGCTCACTTAAGCCCTCCGCGTCTGTTTCACAAGAACTCTTCTTACTGTGGTCAATCCCATTTTCCAAGGCTTCTTACACCCCTGGCCATTTTGGAGATGCACAAGAAGCATTTCAAGAGGAATGGGTAGAAGGAACAAGGTCGGAGGCCAGGTTTAAAAATGGGACATCCACCTTTGAGTTTAAAGTTTGTTTGTTTTTCCCTTTCTCTCTCTCTCTCTGGTTATGTTAAGGCAGGATCCTCAGGATGGTTTCCCCCTTAGGACTTACTCCTTTCCAATGCTGCATTTTTTCTGTAGGTCTAGAGTGCCCTAGAGTGTAGAATTTGCTTTGGTGTCAGGAGCAAGTCACATATTCCAGAGGATTTCGAGAAGTCAGGACTGTTCACATTCAACAACAGAGGAGAAAGCTGAGCCCACAATATTTTCAACCTTTCTTCCTTTTACTTCCTGGGGTTGGAAAAACTGAAATGATACACAGGTTTCTGAGATGGGGTGGGAATAGAACAGACAGCCGTTACTATGTCAGTTCTTCAAGGCAAAATCCCAAAATCTGTAAGTAGGCAAATGTTTTTATTAGGAGTAGCTGGGGGAAAAAAATCCCAATGGGTGTGCAGGATGTCTCCAAAACGGTGTTTCAGAGAGAAGCTACGTAGAAGGGGAGAGAGTGTCGGGGACTGGAAAGAATCCATAAAATGTCCAAAATTAAACTGAATGTTTCAGTCCCCTAATTGTGCAACTCAACAGAAATTTCAAGATAGATTTTTCTGGACACAATGCAGAATTGGCGCAAAGCGTTTGTACAACCCAGGGAACTTCTAGGCAGAGAGAGAGAGAGGCCGTGCCTTCTCCCACTGGGCGGCTTCCAGATATGTTTGGACTACAGCTCCCATCCCTTCCGCTTGCTGCCTGGGGCCGACGGGGTGTGTGCTCCTATCCCACCCCGATGGCTTCTGGCTTGAGGAAGAGTGATGCAATCCATTTGATTATCTGCAGGAGCCTGGCGTTAACCAGTCCTGGAGGACAGAGAAGAATGGGCTCCCTTTGAGCGGAGCGAGCGGTATTGCAAGGCTCTGCAAGTTCGATTGCCAGCTTCCCTGCAAAGAAATCAATCCTATTTCCAAAGTGGTGCCCGCTTTAAAGTGCTCCCTCTGACGCGTGACTCCCCCACCCTGCTTGAATTATTAGAGAAGCATGTTGGCTGTGGGACTGCTGCAGAAAATAAACCAGCTGTTGGAGTCGCAGCGCATAAGTTGCCCATATCGTTCAGCGGGTGGTTTACTAAACCACTCATAGTTGGATTCCTCTCCTTCCATTCCCCTCCCTTCCTCTCTCTCTTTCTTTCCCTCCCCCCTTTCTCTTTTAAACCAGCTACTTGGATTCTTCTCCTTCTGTCCCTCTCCCCCCTCTCTCTCTTCTTCTCTTTCTCTCCTTCCCTCTCTTCTTCTCCCTCCCTCCCTCTCTTCTCTCTCTTTCTCTCTTTTTCAAACCAGCCACTTGCATTCTCCAGGGGTTTCACAGACAGCGTGTACTCTTGGTCCAATGTAAAATAATTTAATGGGCAAGGTGAAAAACTGTACTGGTCACATCTATTCATGGAGACAAGAGGGGGAAAAACAGTAAAATAAGATAATTTTATCACCATTTTTTTTTTACTGTGTGCACACTGGCCTTTAGGAATAACACGTAAGAAGGATGAGAGAGTTGTGGATCTGACTGTTGAATGCATCATGTGCTCAGTATTTAATTCGGTTAGGATCAACGATTCTTAAAATTGATGGGAAAGGATGAGTTTTTAAGAACACAGGAGGACTGGTTTTCTGCACGCAAACACGTGAGCCTCACAAATGGATTTGTGCAGACCATCTGCTGGCACCCAGTGGATCGCAGATAAGGGCAAAGCTACCCCACCCACACACTAGATTAGGATGGGTCATTGCTCATTTAGGATCTGAGCTCATTCATTTGAAGCACTTGTAAGTGGACAGAGGGGGGGAAGAGTAGGGTAACAAAAGCGTTCAGAGAGATTTCCAAACCAACTTTCAAATTAAACTTTCCTAGGCCCACCAGGTCTGATTTAGGTGTATTTCTGACACAAGCCATCATTTGCCCTCAGTCTTTTAACCCCAATGAGAAGAGCTCATATGATGGATGGAGCCATTAGCCATGAATATAAGACAGAAGGGCTGGGGACAGCCACAGATCAAGGCCAAACCAGGAAAAATACACACATCAGAAAGAGATTGGACAGCCATCCAGAATGGTATAAGGTCTTCAAGATCCCTCCCAACTCTGATATTCTATAACTAAGTTGCAGAGTTTAGACGCCAACCTTTAAAGGAAATAATAGCCTGCTGGAGTTCTGGGACACATTTCTAATGCTAAGGAGAAGCAAGAAAGAAGACTTATGAGTTACTTCAGGAAATAGTCCCTGCATTGTCTGTTGGTTATCGTCGTTGGCCAACAAGAGTTGGCCAACTTTCCGTAGGACTCTCATGGGTTGAAGGTCATCATCTTTGCCACGGTGGGTTTATCAAGGACAGGATTCTGCCTCCCTTCTGTGACCCAGTTCTTTCTTTCCTACTTTACAGAAAGTGAGACGGCTGACACTGAAGAGAAGTTAATGAACCATCTCCTCAACGCTTCACGCTACAACAACTTAATTCGCCCAGCCTTCAACTCTTCACAGTTAGTTGTGATAGAATTGCAGGTTATTCTGTCCCAGCTTATCAACGTGGTGGGTGTGGAGAACCCTCTCTGCTTTCAAACTATAAAGTCATGGTAGCAGGAGCTTATTACAGTCATAAAGCAGCATGGGTGTGGGTGTGGGTGTGTATGTACACAATTTTTTTTCTACCATAAAACAATAAAAAGGTTCCATTTCAAGGAACTGAAGGGATGCAAACGAAAGGATGGATGCCTCAGTAAAATGGTCACTTAAGCCCCCATTTTCCTCTGTTCGTCCATTTGCTGTATTGCTTTTAAATTCCAGAGAATACACATCACAACTTTTAGTTCTGCATACTTAAATATAGCTGTAAAAGAGCTTTAGTGTGGTATGCCTATACATGCCTGGTGGGGTGAAATGAGACACTACTGCATGCCTCCCAAACTATAAGTCTAGAATAGTGTTTCTAAACTTAGCAACTTTGAAATGTGTGGATGTCAACTCCCAGAATCCCTAGCTGGGGAATTCTGGGAGTTGATGTCCACATATTAACATTGCCAAAGTGGAGAAATCCTGAGTCCATGATAACTCTCTCTTCCAGCATTGTATAACTTTTTAAAGATTTATGTTTCATTTCCTGCTCTGCTCTACCAAATCCCCTAGAATTAAGCTTCGGGCTTCAGAACCCAGGACTGACAGCATGATCTCTATCTCTTTTCTCCTTCAGAATGAACGGGAACAAATCATGACCACCAATGTCTGGCTCAAACAGGTAAAATATCTCCAAGATTGCTTAGAACTCTGAACTGTGTACCTTCTGGCTGCTATTCATTTGACCTTCTACAGTAGACCTGGAATGTTTGCTCCCAGGTGTTTCAATGGATGCCACAGACCTTCCAAACTGGAAATGGTGGTAGACCATTTTTCCGCCTTCTCTGGGAGCGGACAATCCCACGTGAGAATACTAGATGTGAGCTGGGAAGTTCTGTGGCCATGTCTCTAACTCATTGTTTTAATCAAGAGTCAGCTTTTGCCAATTATAACTTTTTGTTTTGCACTGTAGGTATGATTAAAACAAACCCGCACCACCAACCACACACACAAAAAAAACCCTCATCCTGAAATGGGTGGCAATTTGTGCCTCCATCAGGAAAAGCTGCAATAATATAGAAAGAAGGCCTTTGATAGCACCTTTTAAACCTGACAATTTAATGGAAGGCTTCAGCTTTCATGAAGTGCCGTGACTCAATCCATCCATGAAATGCCTCGAGTTGATATGGAATTTAACAACAGGAGGGTGAGGCATTTAACCCTGTCCTTAAATCCCACATCAGTCATGCTGCATGCAGCGTTTGAGGGAAGGGGGCTGTGCTTCCCGAAAGCTGGTGTCTTCCCTGAACTTGTTAGAAGGTGCCTTCCAGACCTTTTCTGAATTTTGTGCAAAGCAGGGGCAGTCCTTGAAAATGTTGTTATGCGCTGCTTTTAAGGAATGGACCGACTATCGCTTGGCCTGGGAACCATCAGAATACGAAGGCATCAACAAACTCAGGATACCGGCTAAGAAAGTGTGGCTCCCAGACATTGTGCTGTACAATAAGTAAGTCAGGTTCTCTTCATAAGATTGTGCATGGGGTGCCTCTCCTGCTTGATGCTATGAGAGATTAAATTTGAAAAAGGATGCTGTTTGCAATCAACATTCAAGACAAGCATTTTTAGGACCAAAGTAGGTACTTTTTTGCTTCCTAATGGAATACACTTTGTTGATTGAAGAATTGTTGGTCTGGGAGCAAGTGTTCAGCCCTAAATTGTTTTAGTTACTTAATTATAAATGGATGTTCCCCTCAGGAGGGCATTCATAGCATTAAAAGGTTGATACCAGCTGTAAACTTGTATTAACATCCATGATATAGTCTAGGGCTCTCCAAATTTGGCAACCTTTAAGACTTGTGGATTTCAACTCCCAGAAGTCCCCAGCTTGGCTGAGGATGGCTGGCTTGGGGAATTCTGGGAGTTGAAGTCCACAAGTCTTAAAGTTGCCAGGTTTGGAGAGCCCTGATATATATTCCGTGGCATCGAGTCAATGTGGATTGTGGCATCCCATCTTCTTGTTAGACAAATAACTAAAAATAGTTATTTTTCTTTTTAATGCTTTTCCTTTTGGGTTTCGTTAGTGCTGATGGCACCTACGAAGTCTCTGTCTACACAAATGCGATTGTTCAGCACAACGGAAGCATGTTGTGGATGCCGCCGGCCATTTACAAAAGTGCCTGCAAGATTGAAGTGAAGCATTTTCCCTTCGACCAACAGAACTGCACCCTCAAATTCCGCTCTTGGACTTACGACCACTCTGAAATTGATATGATTTTGAAAACGGGCTCGGCCATCATGGACGACTTCACCCCCAGCGGGGAGTGGGACATTGTGGCCCTCCCAGGACGAAGAACCGAAAACCCTTTAGATCTAAACTACGTGGATGTGACGTACGACTTCATCATCAAAAGGAAGCCTCTTTTTTATACCATTAACCTCATCATACCTTGTGTCTTGATCACGTCCTT
Source organism: Naja naja (assembly GCA_009733165.1). Taxonomy (NCBI): domain Eukaryota; kingdom Metazoa; phylum Chordata; class Lepidosauria; order Squamata; family Elapidae; genus Naja; species Naja naja. The sequence continues at coordinate 3,485,226 of CM019163.1, forward strand.
GGCCATCTTGGTGTTCTACCTGCCCTCAGATTGTGGAGAGAAGATGACCTTGTGCATCTCTGTCCTGCTGGCTTTGACCGTTTTCCTGCTCCTGATTTCCAAAATTGTCCCTCCAACATCTCTGGATGTTCCACTGATTGGGAAGTACCTGATGTTCACCATGGTGTTGGTGACCTTCTCGATTGTGACCAGTGTCTGTGTGCTGAATGTCCACCACAGGTCTCCCAGCACTCATGCGATGCCTCCATGGGTCAAGGTGGTCTTCCTTCAGAGGCTGCCAAGCTTCCTCTTCATGAGGAGACCACACAACCAGTCAGCGAGCCAACGGTTGGCCAACTGCAAGAAGAACAAAGCGGAGTCCTTGCCTTCGGATCTCTCCAGCACATACAAGGATTGTACTTACTTTGTGAACACAGCAGCAGGCCAAAGATACAACGTGAAACTCACAGACAACCCCGACCATGTCAGCAGCCATCAAGACCTGAGGTTACGGTCCTCTGTGAAGTTTTCTCCCGATGTCCAAGAAGCAATTGAGGGAGTCAGCTTCATAGCGGACCACATGAGGAGCGAGGACAACAACGAGAGTGTAAGTGACACAAAGCATTCCTCCACCTCCAAAAGTCCTAGAATGTCCTTTCCCTGTAGCTTGAGGTGTTTGTTCTCTCATGCAGACGGACAAGTTCGCTCGTCTTGAGGGATGAGTATCGGTTGCTTGTTGGACCGATTGGCTACCACGGAGATGATTTCAAGGGGCATCTCTGACAAAACGTTGTAGTAAATCAGCTCTTCTGAATACTTGTCAAACATGCCCTCTTGGGAGGCAGGGGTGGCTTGCTCTTGGAACATAGAACAACAGGTTTGGAAGGGACCTTGGAGATCTTCTAGCCCAACCCCCTGCTAAAGCAGGAGACCCTATATATGTACATACCATTTCAGGCAAGTGGCTGTCCAGTCTCTCTTTAAAGGCCTCCAGTGATGAAGCACCCACAAATTCTGGACGCAAGCCCTTCCACTGATTAATTGTCCTCACGGTCAGGAAATTTCTCCTTAGTTTTTAGTTACTCCTAATTAACACCCATTGGTAAAAAAAAAAAAACCCAACAAGCCCAGTTCTCTAGTAAGAACAGCTGCATTATTATCTTGTCAACTTAATTTTTTTAAAAGGTACCTTCTTATTGTAAAATGTTGACAAAGGTTTCTGCAGGAAGAAAATGCCAAGAATTCAGGGTTTCAGCTTTTTTTAACTTTTTCAGTCCAAACAATTACCAAGCTCAGTCCTTATTATTATTATTATTATTATTTTTAAGGGGTTGTGGGAGCTACTGTGGGTTTTTCTTCTTCTTTCTATTCTCTCTGCCCCCATCCTCCACCCTGTGTGTGTGTGTGTGTGTGTGTGTGTTTGAAGCATTTGTTTCTGCCCATTTTTTTAGCCTTCACCTTCCCAGTTCATTATTGTGTGTGTGTGATTCTTGGATTGCAAAGAGAAAGACACGGAAGACCATTGCAAAAAGCAAGCTGGGTTGGGAGGAAGGGATTGTGTCACAATGGACGGTTTATGAAAGATATTTAATTGGTTTGTTTTTCCAGGTCATTGAAGACTGGAAATATGTGGCCATGGTGGTGGACAGGCTCTTCCTCTGGATATTTGTCTTTGTGTGTGTGCTGGGAACCACTGGATTATTCCTGCAGCCCCTTTTTCAAAACCACCAGCCTGCCGCGAGCCCATAAGCTGAGCTGAACCTAACTCCAAAGACTGTTTGTTCATAGGGTGGGAAGTTCTGAGTTCCACAATTTCAAGATTCTTTATTCAGATCTTGGTTTGTTTGTTTGTTTACTGCCCCTTTCCCAGTTAAAAATGAATAATCCGTGCCACACGAGAAGACCTTCTACACAAGAGTAGGTTGAAAGGACTTCTATTATTCCCTTTTAGCCGGAACTCTTAAATTAACTGTTTTGGTTTGGCTTTTCCAGGGGTAAAAATTGTTATCACTGTTTATTTTTTTATTTTATTAAAGCACTCTTCTTCAGCTGGTTCTGCAGGGTTCTGCTATGGAGTTGTGATGGGCTGGCCAAAACGTAGGTTGTGCAAGGGACACAACCCTGGATTTCATTTAGGTTTGTGGACAACTTCAAAGGGGGGGAAAGCAAGGACAAGAATTATTTTCAGGCAAGATGGTTTTCCTTACTCAGTCTTGTAGGATCCTGAATGATCTGATCCAGACATCTAAAGAGGGTCAGCCCCACAACCTCCACTCATTCCAGAAGACCCTGAAAAACATGAAGGAAAGTCCTTCTTTTGCAGATCCAGGAACCTTGGACATCAAAGACCTGAAGTCACCACTAAAATATATTTTTTTCCTCTTTCGCTGCTGCTCCTCACAAAAGTTTGCAGACAACCAAACTGACGTTTTGGCAATTCCACTCCTTTCTCTGGTTTTGAAAGGGGTGTCCTTTTTCTGAAGACCGTTTTAAGTTCTCCTGAAAAATTGAGAGGCTAGGCAAATGATGGGAATCCATCCACTGAGATTTCAGAGAGTTATATAAGGCTGTCTCTTTAGATTAAGGAGATATAAAAAGTTTTATGAGGTCCTTCCCTAAAAGAGATGATCGGCAGCCTGGGCTTTGTTGTCTGCAGATATTGCAAAGATGAAGGTCAGAAAGATTAAACCCACAGTAGCTCATCCTAGTAACACTAAACCATGATTGAGCGTTATGGGAGAGGGCTGCAGATGTGTTCACACACTCCTATTCTATGCATGTTCAGAGTAATGACCGAAGAGTTTTGGCTAAAGCATTCATGCAGGGAAATGAAGCCCAGGGGGAAACAACGTGACTGTGAATCTACTTCAGAATCTACTTCTGAAATGTTTGAAACCACATTAACAGGTTTTGTTGGGGTCAATTGTAGCCATGGAAGGAGGTAACATGTAATGGTATGGTGTTAAATGCCCAAGATTGTGTATTAAAAGAGTATTTTATTTAAGTAGTTTGTGTGGGACAGGTTTTGTTGTGGTCATGTTGCTTTCAGACATTCCTTTTCCCCTTTCCATTTTGAAAAAGTGCTTCGTGCTACAGATGCATACTTCCTCCTTCCCCAAGGTTTAAGTAGTACCATATATTCAAGATTGGGGAATGGTGCCGTGGCCTAGAGGTGGTGCTCTGGCCTCACAATCAGGAGGCTGTGAGTTTGATCCAAAGTAGAGGCATATATTTCTCTCTCTGGGCACAATGAGAATATTATCTGCTGAACAAAACTCGGCATTGGCAACAGGAAGGGCATCGGGCCAGTAAACAGTTGCTCTGACTCCATCCTGCAAGGGATTATGGGATCATTAAATGAATGGGGCTGTAGGCTGGCAAGTGTAAAAGCAATTAAAGGTTGCAAATTTAGTTGCTCCAGAATAAGGAAGGGCTGGAAATCAGCACTATCTCAGCAGCATTTCTAATATTTACTTTGTTGGCCAATATTTCAAACACTTTGCAGTACAGTATATGCACTCAGTGAGAAGTCCTTGACTTAAGACCACTCGTTTAGTGACTGTTCAACATTAGGACAGCACTGGAAAAAAGTGACATGACTGATCTTTGTACTTACAACCAACACAGTATCCCCTGAGTGATTGGAATATGGGTGCTTGGCAAACAATATGTATTTATGATGATTGCTGCATGTCCCAGGGTCATGTGGCCGGCATTTGCAACCTTCCCAGCTGGCTTCTGAGTAGCAAAGCTTAGCTGTTCTGAAGTTCTGATCCTAACCATAGTCATAAGTTGAGGACTATCTGTAAATCAGTCCCCAGTGCAGGACCTCCATGTTCAGGCTTGGCTCATATATTGTCCTAAACCAAAAGCATTTTTTACTCGTGGCTTGACAAAGCTGTATTACATACACCATCCGTGACTTATAAACCACAATAGGTAGGTTCTAAGGCACTAGCAAGATATCTTGTGGCTTAGCGTAGCAGGAGAATCAAATCACAAATTTTACATTCCTTTCCCTTCTACCATGAGGTGACTTAAATCTGTGATAAGTTCTCTCGGTACCTTTTCCTAAAAGCAGATGCTGGGCTCTGATTTGTAGGAGCTAAAGCCATGGGATATGAGGCTCTCAAAAAACAAATACATAAAAAAGCACCATGAGATCATGAACTTTCCTCCAGGTAAATCAATTACCAACATCTGCAAAAGGAAGAAGAGAAAATCAATAGCTAAAATAAGGGGAGACACTCTGCTTTTGAAAAATAGGGGCGGCGATGGAAGATTTCACCTGCCTGGTGAAACAAGACAAAAATACTCATTTGCTAAAAAAGATGAGGTTAAAGCACATCCTGCAAATCCCAACTGTCATTCTCTAAAATCAGCCCAACTCTTTTCCATCCAACCCACAAAGCACAAAAGCATCTTTCCTACACCTAGAACTACAGTCCGTCAAATTCCTCATTAATGGTTGGATTTGTGTTTAAATGTCACAAACACAGAGGGATTGATCGGCCTTTTAAGCCGGGCTACTAAGAATGCTGGAGATGGTCATGCAGAAAAGAGGGTCACTGTTTTTTTTTAAAGGCCGAAGACCACGCTACAATTTTGCTGACCTAGAAGGACCCACACTTCAAAAAAATAAAATAAAAGAAATGGAACAAGGAACGACAAAGGCAGCGCACTCATTTCTTTCACTGACACGTAGAGGTAAACTATGTCCCTGTTTCTTATCCTATGTATTTGATCGATTCATTGGATAGGACAATGTGGTCAAAATCACAAAACTGTGTTTCATTTATTTTGGTGGTGTGTGTGTGTGTGTGTGTGTGTGTGTGTGTAAATTCACTGGAGAAAGCAATTCTGTTTGGAAGAATAAGTGGTAAAAGGAAACCCGGAGGCCAAAGAACACGGCGTCCAGATACCATCAAAGCCGGCACGAGGCACAGCATCGAAAGACATTCTGGGGTGGGGGGAATTGCAATTAACAGAATAACAGAGTTGGAAGGGACCTTGGAGGTCTTCTAGTCTAACCCCTTGCTCAGGCAGGAGACCCTGAACCATTTCAGACAGATGGCTGCCCAGTCTCGCCAAAGAGAAAATTGGGGATTGACTTCTCTGTTTTCCCACACAACTCCCCATCCATTAATCATTGCCACAAAGCAACTTATGGGAACGGCTGGCTCCCACGGAGGCTGTTTGGCTCCTGGGCTTGACAGGCTGGTCCAAGTGCCAAGTTCCAGCCATAAGTCATCATCATCATCATCATCATCAAGGGTCCAAGCTAATTCATTAGCAGGCTTTGCCAGCCACATCTGCTCCAAAAATCTTATTTGAAGGCAAGCCAACTCGGCAACCACCATTCCATTATGCTGTTTTCATTTCAGCAGACCTGTTTTTTTTTTTTGAAGGGGAGGGAGATGGAGAAGATGGAAAGAAGAGGGAAAACTTTGGCATAGAATTCTGAGGATGAGTTTAATCCTGCCCTGCAACCCAGCTGCTGTCGTACAGGTATAAGCCTCTCCTTTTCTGCCCATGCAGCCATGTGGATAACCAGCGCCCATCCATCGCTGGGGGCTGTGAGCAAAGGGGCAGGGCTGTTGTTAGAGAGAAAGAGAGGAGAAGGAGCTGGCCTGGTTCCCACTGCTGATGCTTGCCCGTTTCTAATGAGAGCCTCCCTCCGAGTTCAGCCTTCCTTCACTCTTTAAAGTCCCAGCGGGTAAAATGCCACCCACTGACTTCCTTTCCAGAAGAGTTTATGGCTGAGTGGCAAATTCAGAACGCCATGGCGAGGCAGGCTTGCATGCTGATGGCTTTTCTTTTCTTCTTCCCGAAAGGTGAGCACGATTTCTGGCTTTGCCTTGTGTCCTTTGGGTGATGGGAAGACGTTCACAAGAGCTTAGAGATACCTTTTAATTTAAACGATCACAGGGTTCGCATCGGTGTAGTGTGTGGCGCAGGGTTTCTCTTTTCCCTTTTGCCTATTGTCTTGAAAAATCAGAGTTCACAGTTCTTGCAAACGTTTAGGGACTGGCTTTGGACATTGAAATGGCTAACCTTTAAATTTAAGCAACAATGTGTTGGTTAGGAAGTCCAGTCGGATAAAGTAATTGCAGTGAACAGAGAGTGTTCAAATAAACTCAACAGGTAAACTGGCTGGGTAAAGAAATTCTGCCTTTTTATAACACTAATCCGGTAATTTGTCTTTTTTTAAATATCTTATCTGGATTTTTCTCCCCACTGGATGGAGCTGAGTGTTTACATCTGGCCGGTAAACGCTCAGCTCCATCCAGTGGGTAAAGAAATAGAGATATGAAAAAACAAGACAAATATGAAAAAGCATTTTATGTCAAAGACAATGTTTAATATTCATAAGAGTCCCTGAAGATTATTAGTAAAGATACTTTTAAGTTAAAATTCTGTGCATCTGAGAAAATAGACTATTTAGCCCCTTAAAAGGGTTGTCTTTGAAGAATATATGGGGATGGGTCAGTTATCAGTAGCATATAACATTAAGATAAGTTAAATACATTTGTTTTTAAAGCAGTTTTAAATAATGGTTATTTTTTCCCTCTTTCGTCTTAGTCAGTATTAGGTGTTCAACTTTATCCAAATGAATATAAATGGATATTTTTATATTTATAGTTTAAGCATTAGTTACAGAGAAAGAGCTGCTTCAAATTTTCCTAACACAGCTTTTTGAATTAAAAGTGAGCGCTTTAAAGTCTCTGAAAATTTCATTCACCTGAAACAATTCTTTTGTAGTCTGACTTGGCTAAGAAAGCTCAACACTGCTATACACAGAATGCATGGAAGTATCTAATAAAACTGTCTTTTGCTTCTTAAATTGTTGTTGACCAGACAGAATGTGCTATTAGAAGCCCAATAAGCATAGCCGAACGTAGGCTCAAATTCAAAAAATCAAATCTACTATTGTCATAGACCAGCATCAGAAGGGTGGAATAAAAATAGTAATTTTAAAGGCTAAAACAATGTAATATTTAGAATGATATTAATGCAAAGATTAATACTTCCCATTTGATCCTTGAGATTTGAGAATACTCTCTCCTTGGCCAAACTGGGATGCAAATATTTCTAAGTGCCTGATGAAAGGACTTAATAATAGCTGTTAAGTTTGCTTCAACTCCTGGAAACAACCAAATGCTTCTAAGACTTGCAGTGCCCCGCCGATTTGACAAAAAACAGCAAAACCTCAACAAAAGCCAAGTTTCGGAAATGTCCGCAGCCAAATCTTCAGTCATAACTTCCAAGTCTTCAGTTATTGTAATTATAATTAGTCTTTCCTTGAAACTAACCAAGGAGAAACAACCTGGAATTAAGGAGATACTTCCTAACAGTGAGAACAACTAACTGGTGGAACAGAAGTTGTGCGTTCTTCTTCATCACTGGCAGTTTTTTTAAAAAAAGACTGGGCAGTCACTTGCCTGGAATGGAACAATTCTGAATCTGAATAACTTGTTTGCTCACGCAAACGTCCTTAGAGGAACAGAGGAAGTTGCTTTAGATGAAGATAAATTCCCACCAGTCCACCAACTCAAATTCTTCAGAATTTCAGACTGGTCTGGGCCAGTTTTCTCCGGGATCTTTTGAAGCACAGAGGAGCTGAGGTCATGTATAAGAGCTTTTCAGTTCCTACTTTCCAAACGCAGCTTCTTTCTCTCCCTTCCAGAATGGCATCTTATTCAACATACAGTGTATATAATATAATATATAATATAGTATATAATATAGTATATAAGTGTATATATTCAAAACAATGCCTCGGCTTTCCATCTTGACAGTGATATAAAGAACATTTCCTGCTTCTTTCTTTTCTTCTTCTTCTTTCTGCCCTAGATTTCTCATCCCTCCCTCCCAGTGAATTTCTTCCAGTTATAAGCTTCCCAAACTCAGCTTGCAAGAGGATTTTGATTCAGACTTCCCTTTGGGTGGGGTATAGGGACAGCTATTAAATATTTTAATACTGTATGTATTAATGCACATTTTAGCAGCTCTCTCTCTCTATTATATCATCTTTTTCTCTCTCTCATCTTTATCACCTCTCTATATCTATATATATTATCTTTATCTATCATCTCTATCATCTTTCTCTCTTTCTGCAATTCTGATGCGGTCTTTGAATCATTTCATGGATTATTATCTGCTTGAGAAAATGTACATAAGGTGTTTTATCTTTTGGCAAGCTACCATTTCATCTCTGTTTATGCTCCACATATGATAAGGGCCTTCTATTGATACATGGATGCACAGTGCAAAATGTTTTATTATTTATAATTGTGAATTTATTTTTTGAAACAATAAAGCGAGCCCCATTCATGCAAGAAAAAAAAATCTAATGCTAGATATAAAATTGATAAAATACAGAGTTGTACCATTCCAAATCGAAGCCATTTACTTAACACAAAACAAATGCCTTTTGCCAAATTAGCCTGTTTTTGCCAAGGTTTGTTTGTTTTTTAATTAAATTGCTTTTTTTCCCAAGGTTATAATTTACCAGGGAGAGCAAAAAGAAAACCCACAAATGCCACACTTCTCAGCCCACGACAGCAGGTCCACATTAATTCCATCTCTCAAACACACATTGCAAATTGTGCTTTCTGCGCCTGCCACATCCACATTAAGGAAATTAAATTGGATCACTCCCTCCTTCTGGATAATTGGAGGAAGCCAGCTGTGTTAGTCTACAATAGCCCAAAATCAGGAGAAGATCCATAGCACTTTTTCAGGCACACACAATATATTAAAAGGCAGCAACTTGGGGGAATTACACCTCACTTCAGCCATTCCATACATCTGATGAAGGGAGATGTAGGTCCCTGAAGTTGATTTCATTGGATAAAATCTATTAGTCTGAAAAGAGGCTACTGGATTCTTTCAGGATAATAATCTCTCAACAATTGAAATTAAAATATTAAAATACAAATATATCTATAAAAGGAAAATAAGTTGGTACAATTTACTATCGTTCTCTGATGGTACAAAATTTTTAAACTTATTTTTAACCTATAGCTTTCATTTTTCTACTGTCTATCCATTGATACCAATTGTTCCAAGTTGCATAATACTCTGAGTCTTCCTTGTTATTCAGTTATATGGTGAGTCTATCCATTTCTGCGCATTCAAAATTTTTTTGGATTATTAAACAATCTGATGGTATGCTAGACATTTTTCAAGCTTGTGCTACCGTCGTAATTACGAGTCAGTTGCCAAACAGCCGAATTTTGATCGTGGGGATGATGCAACGGTCATAAGTGTGAAAAATGATCATAAATCACTTCTTCCAGTGCAGTTGTAACTTGAAACGGTCACTAAATGAACTGTTGTAAGTACCATACTGTATTTTCACACCCCTCATCATACACACCAGGTATGGTTCATAGGTGGTGTAGAAACAAGACCAAAGCCTACAGAATTGCTTTTCAGATAGCAACAAAGATTGAACAGATTAACAGAGTTGGAAGGGACCTTTTAGGTCATCTAGTCCAACCCACCACCCAAGCAGGAGACCCTACACCATTTTTAACAGATGGCAGTCCAGTCTCTTCTTGAAAGCCTCCAGGATGAAGCTCCCACAACTTCCAAAGGCAATTTCTATTCCATTGGTTAATTGTTCTCACTGTCAGGAAATTTCTCCTTATTTCCAGGTTGAATCTCTCCTTGTTCAGTTTCCATCCATTATTCCTTATCTTTCAGGTGCTTTGGAGAATAGCTTGACCCCTTCCTCCCCTCTGGGCAGCCCCTCAAATATTGGAGGGCTGCTCTCCTGTCTCCCTTGGTCCTTCTCTTCACTAGACTAGCCATGCCCAGTTCCTGCAACCATTCATCACATGTTTTAGTCTCCAGTCCCCTAAACATCCTGGTTGCTCTTCTCTGCACTTTTTCTAGAGTCTCAACGTCTTTTTTGTGGTGTGGTGGCCAAAACTGGATGCAGTACTCCAGGTGTGGTCTTACTAAGGCTTTAAGAGCAGACTTCATTAGCTGGCCTTGTGGTCAGTTCCAGTTCTTAACAGGCTTAGTACTCAGATCCGTACAAGGGGAAAATTGTGGTACGCTTTTTCCAGGTATGTTTTGTTCCGACAATGAACACCGGCTTTATAAGGAATTGTTTGCCAATTATAACAAAATCATCCGGCCTGTTGAAAATGCGTCTGACCCAGTCATGGTTTGGTTTGAAGTGTCTTTATCTCAGCTGATCAAAGTGGTGAGTAACTGGAGAACCTTCTCTCTAATCTCTAATCTGGTTGGGCATCCTCAGTATTTTTTCATTCCCCCCAGTTTTTTTTTAAAATTACATTTATATGCCGCCCTTCTCTGAAGACTCAGGGCGGCTTACAATTTTTGGGATACAACCCAGTGTGCTCAGCAATAGCCTTCATTCCATTGTATATGCCTGCTTATTACTAAGCGGCATTTTTACAAAGTCATCTTACTGCCCCCAACAATCTTGGGTCATCACTTTACCTACCCCAAGAGGATGGAAGGCTGAGTCAACCTTGAGCCTGGTGGGATTCGAGCCTACAGTAATTGTAGGCAGCTGGAGCTTAAGTGCTAGGCGTTTAACAGCCCGAACCACCAAGGCCCTCCATAACAGTGCAATTTCCTAGAGGGTCTCATTCAAGTCCGAACTGCTGGCTGTTTTAGATCAGATGCTCAGCTGAGCTTTATTTAATTCAGGTTTTAAATACGGTACATGTTTTGTTTCCCTGCTCAGGATGAAGTGAATCAGATTATGGAGACTAATTTATGGCTGAAGCATGTGAGTAAACAACAATAAAAGATTTTGTTTAAAAAGAATATGGGGGTGAAGAAGAACGTGAAATGTGGTGTTAGAAAGACATTTCAACTTTTCAAGACTTAGGATTCTTAACCTTTTTTTTTTGGCAACACACAATCACTTATTCAGATACACATATTTTTATTTTTTAAAAAAGAGTTATATACCTGAAATTGGTGGTTTGGGAATGAAAATTCAAGACTTTAGAAAACATGCTTTTAATACACTGCTGACATCTAGTGGTCAAGATTGATTTTTTTTTTTTTGGTATTTAACAACTACAGAGTAGTCCTCCACTTAGTTTTAGGACTACAATAGGGGGCAGAAAATTTGTCATTAAGCAGTCATAAGTCATTAAGTGAGAGATGTCACACACCCGATTTTATGACCTGGCTGGCTGGGGAATTCTGGGAGTTGAAGTCCGCAGGTCTTAAAATTTGCCAAGTTTACACACTCCCTAGAAACTTTTAAGACTTGTGGACTTCAATTTCCAGAATTCCCTAGCAGGCTGGAGAATTCTGGGATTTGAAGTCTTAAAGTTGCCAAGTTTGGACATCCCTGCTCTAAAGTGAGGTTCTCCTTTGTCTTTGGTAAGACAAGAGGCTGCTTGCATTACATTTTTGGAGGAAAGAGCTCAAAGGTTGAGTTCAGAAGAGTTGTTTGGGGTTCTCTCTATCAAACATGCTTCTTCTGGCCTCTCAGGAAGACTGAAAGGTAGAGAGAAAAAGAGAGGTGTTCACAACTGGATGCACTTCTTTCAAAGGCCCACCTGGCCCCTATTGTCGTTGTACCGATTCTCTTCCTGAACTGCTTAAACTCTTAATGAATTGTTGCAAGCTTTTTTTTTTCTTCTTTTCTTTTTGGAAACAGATGAACGCTGCAGCCTGAAGTGGTATCCAGGACAGGGGGTGGGTATCATTTGCAAGGAGCAAATCCCAGTGTGGTTGGCCCACTTTTTCTCTGCAGCAACTTGCAGAAATGCTACTGCCTGTAAAAAGCAACCAACGCACTCTCTATTTGCCATTAGCCTGGGGAAAATTATATTTTTAAAAAGTCTACTGCCTGGCTTTTTGCCAGCTCAGCTTTTATAGTCATAAACGGGGCTGGGGAATTCTGGGAGTTGAAGTCCACACTTCTTAAAATGTGTCTAGCTAGCCCAACGTTTCTCAACCCTTTGCAGACATGTGGATTTCAACTCCCAGAATTCCCCAGCCAGCCATGTCTTTGGTTATCAAGTGCCTGAATTATAATCATGTGAGTGTTGGGATTAGTGAACCACTGTTAACTTTGAGGATAGGTTGTAAGCCAGTTTTTCCAGGTCAGGTTGTGACTTCAAACCATTGTTAAATGGTCGTAAGTCCCAAAACTACCTGTAGGATGCTTGATTGTTTTTAAGGTGCTGTAAAAGACTCTTCTCTCTTAAGGGTTAGCCTTTGGATGAAACAGGTCCACCTGAAATATCTCAATTTTTTTTCTTTGACCAGATTTGGAATGATTACAAACTCAGGTGGGACCCAGAGAAGTACGGTGGCGTGCAATATGTCCGAGTGCCATCAAATAAGATCTGGAAGCCTGATATCATGTTATATAACAAGTAAGATTACGGAATTAGACCTCTTCTTAAATTTTCTTCCTGTAACGTACTTAGCCCTAATTAGTTACTATCCCAGAGAGATTATTGCAAAAATTCCCAAGGAAAATACGCCACAGTACTTGATCAAATCTCACTATTTGGGGAAGTCTTCGTGAATTATTTTCCAAGAAATAACTGTTACTTCATGTTTTGTGTGTGTGTGTGTATGAGTGTGTGTGACGGGGTGGGGGGGAAGCATGACTTAATTATATGAGTAGCATGTTCCCAAACACCAAATAGGGAATGATATGCATGACTGCTGAAGCCAACCAACTTTTGAGAGCCCTGTTCTGTGCTGCCCTGTATTGACCCAAAAGTGCTGTCAGAACCGAAGCAGCTTTTTTTTTTTAAATTCACATTTATATGCCGCCCTTCTCCAGAGACTCAGGGCGGCTTACAATTTTTGGGAGCACAACCCAATGCGCTCAGCAATAGCCTTCATTCCATTGTATATGCCTGCTTATTATTACTAAGCGGCATTTTTACAAAGTCAGCTTATTGCCCCCAACAATCTTGGGTCCTCAATTTACCTACCCCGAGAGGATGGAAGGCTGAGTCAACCTTGAGCCTGGTGGGATTCGAGCCTGCACTAATTGCAGGCAGCTGGAGCTAAGTGCTAGGTGTTTAACAGCCTGCACCACCAAGGCTCTTGGATGAGAAGCGAAACGTCTTCAACGAAAAACAAAGTGCAGTTGCACCTTTGGGACAACCATGACTGAGACTCTCTGGAGACGTGCCCATCATTGAGTTGAGGCTTGCATGGCATGGGAGCAGAGCCTACGAGCTATTGTTGAGGATCCTTCTTCCCCATCTATGGTTTCCCAGGATGGGTTGCTTGGTCACTTTTATAACCGATTCCAACTGCCAGAACCTGTTCTATACTCGACCCATTATCTCAAAATGTCTTTTGACAGTGCGATTGGAGAGTTCCAGGTGGACGACAAAACGAAAGCCTTGCTCAATTACACTGGAAACATCACGTGGATGCCTCCGGCCATATTTAAGAGCTCGTGTAAAATAGATGTGACCTACTTCCCCTTCGACTACCAGAACTGCACCATGAAGTTTGGCTCTTGGACCTATGACAAAGCTCAGATTGACTTAGTGCTCATCGGCTCCACCATGAACCTCAGGGATTACTGGGAAAGTGGGGAGTGGGCCATTATCAAAGCCCCCGGCTATAAGCATGACATCAAGTACAATTGCTGCGATGCCTTCTACCCAGATATCACCTACTCTTTGTACATGAGGCGCCTGCCCTTGTTTTATACCATCAACATGATCATCCCGTGCCTTCTGATTTCCTTCTTGACTGTGCTGGTGTTCTACCTTCCATCGGACTGCGGCGAGAAAGTAACTCTGTGCATATCGGTCCTCTTATCCTTGACCGTTTTCCTCCTGGTCATAACGGAGACCATTCCATCCACGTCACTGGTGATCCCGTTGATTGGAGAGTACCTCCTCTTCACTATGTTGTTTGTCACTCTTTCCATCGTCATCACCGTCTTTGTACTCAACGTCCACTACAGAACTCCCAGGACGCACACCATGCCAGAGTGGGTGAAGGTGGTTTTCCTCAAATTTCTCCCCCGCATCATGTTCATGACGCGGCCCCCCAGCAACGAAGATGAGGGCAGACCCGAGAAAGCGAAGCCTTCTTCCCATGCCGAGCTGACGCCTTTGAACTTCATCCATATGCCTGAGAGCAGGTACTGTCAAGACTGCTTCTCGTGCCAAGGGTTTACACACGCGTGTTGCCTGCACGAACACAAAACATACTTGAAGTCTGGCCCCGGCAACCTGACGCAGAGCTCCAGTGCCGAGTCCATGGATGCGTTGTTTCCACCTTCGTTTATATCGCCAGAAATGAAAGATGTGATGGACAGCATCAAATACATCGCCGAAAACATGAAACTGCAGAATAAAGCCAAGGAGGTATGGATATATTTTAATTTTCACGTTACACAACATACTTGATGTGGCCTCATGCTGGCAAGGCAATACTGTAAACCAGGGGTGTCCAACCGTGGCCACTTTAAGACCTATGGACTTCAACTCCCAGAATTCCTTAGCCAAGCTGGCTGAGGAATTCTGGGAGTTGAAGTCCACAAGTCTTAAAGTGGCCAAGATTGGACAACTTTGGTGTCAATTAATAGCTCTGCAACATCCACATTTTGGTCATTTTCTGACCAGACTGAAGTAACATCTGCTCAGACTGACCAAGGTCTTGTGCTATGTCTACTTTCTACCAGGTGCCTGTGGAAGCATCCAAGAACAGAATAGATTGTTAGATCTTCTGCAGGCAATAAAGATGAGCCATTTGTGATTTGCAAGATGGAAAGGTCACAGTGCTTAAGACGCAGAAACCAATATAAAAAATACACATTTTTTAAACAGTAGGAAAGGCAGATTATTTTTTTACAAGGGGAATAGGGGAGTCATCTATTCACCAAATCTTGTGGACAAGAGATCAAGTTAGTTTATGGTGATCTAAATATTTATTTGGAACCAAAGAGGAATATTTTTGCAAATTATCTTCCACAATTACAAGCTCATCTGTAATTTCAACGCTGTTCAATTTCCATGGAATAGTTCACCTTCCCATATTTAAGAAGTACACCCTGAGGCTTAAAAAGATAACCAAAATTAAGCAAAGAAGAAAGTCAGGAGCCAAAGACTTATTTTTCACTTAAGTTTTCCTCCCTACCCCCCAAGTGTAATAGTTTTGAAACTATTTATTGCACTCTCTGCAAAGACAACTGTACCAATGGCTTTGAAATATACATAGCAGGCCCACAAAATAGATTATTTGAAAATTGATGTAATTTTCTGCTTATTTCTTCCAGACTCAAGATGACTGGAAATACGTTGCCATGGTAATTGATCGTATTTTCCTGTGGGTATTTACTCTCGTGTGTATTTTGGGGACAGCAGGATTGTTCCTGCAACCACTGCTGATCAGAGATGAAGTTTAAACAAGGTGACACAGCAAAAAAATGACTTTTTTTCTTCTTCTTGGGTGTCTAAACACATTACACTGATGTTGAACTACTTATTTCTACGTCTTTGAGTACCAAAATAAAGATACCGAAGAACATATAGGAAACAACTGATGTTCTATTATTTTGAGGTACTGTATAAGACTGAAGGATTTTTATGTCTAAGTTTTTCCTTTTTTTGAGAGTGGGAGAGAATTTTTATGGTTGTCAGATTAAGCCTTAAAATAGCATTAATTTATTCTGCAGAAGTTTGGACAAGGAGAGTCAAGACCATCTCATTAATACAGAAATGCAGTTTCCTGCAATTTTAATGAGGCAAAATGAAAATCCGATAACAATTATATTACAAGGACTAGGGGATGACAGCAGCAGTACCAATATGTAAGGGAGAAAAACAAACAGATCCAGCTAACTACAGACCTATCAGTTTCTTGAGTTGCCTAAGCTGGAAATATTTAGCATGACTGGAATCTGAGGCATAACTGGACTAGTACAAGCCAAACTCCAAGGTTGCTCACCACAGATTATCTTTGTTATACAAAAGCATTTGCACAAATTTAAAATTTTCTCTTGAAGTGGCCTTTCAAGACTGCCACAGCTATGCCAAGAAGAACAACAAAAGGAACTTATGCAGCTGTATTTGAAAAGGCCATTTCTTAACAATGAAGGGTTAGCTGGAACCAACCATAGATTCCCTGCTCACCTAGAAATTCATGATAGTTTATTTTTAAAAATGGAGATAAAGCAGAAAAAGGGCTCTCTTTGTGTGGGAGAGAAACAGGAGAAACCAAAGGAAGCATATGTACATCGATAGGGGCCTTGGGGCTTTCTGAGCTGGGTTGTTTTCTTGCAGACGTTTCATTACCAAACAAGGTAACATTATCCATGCTAAAAGGGAGTGGAGTTTGCTCTCATTTTAGTTGGGTAGTTAACTCAGAAAAAACAACAGCCTAATCAAGGAGTCATCAAGACTGCTCCCACCAACACTGACAGGGCAAGCCACTAGTATATAAAATATATTGGATTACTATATGCCAGCCCTGACCCACATTTCAATCCTGAACTACAAATATTCTCTTTCATCAATACGTATGTCCATTTTACATTACCAGGTCAAACTGAGGGATTTGGCCAAGGGCTTCAATGAAATCTTTGAGAAGTAAATTAGAAGGAAAAGGGAATATTTATAAGGATTTGGAGAATTGTTTATTAACTTGGGATATTGCAGCAGACAAATGAAAATAAAATGATAGTAAGCATTGGTTTCCAGCTTCCAGTCTCAAGGAAGCTAAATTAAATGAAAAGACCAGGAATGATTTTTCTACTAAAGCCAACAAATCTTGACTACTTATATTAAAAAGGCTGAGAGGAAGACACAAAAACCCCTAAGCAATGCAGATAAATATTAAGAAATCTTTAATTAATCCACTTTCCAAATGATGGTTTCCTAATGAAATACATTATATAATTTAAAAATTCCCCTCAGATTTACAAACTAAATAACAAACAGCAAGTATTAAATGCAAAGTTTAATTTGTTGTCTATAATTATCACTTAAAGTGCATTCAGTATGCACTTCTAAAATCTAAAAATAAAATGATTTTTTAAAAAATATTTTAAAAATTCCCAGCTATACACAAAATACAACTAAAACAATGAAGTACCCCAGCTCACATCACCGTAAACATCCATTTCTGAACTATTGCGCAATTGACCCAAAAGGTTTCCAACTGTCTGCCATCTCTCTAAAAGCGTGTTTAGATGAAATTAAAATCATATCTGCTGCATCTATCTTTGCTGTAGCATATTTTTCATTCCATGGTTTGACACTGGATTCTAATTTGAGGGCTACTCGCATAGCACAGATTTTCTTCACGGAACACGGAGGGCATTTGTGCCTAATGAAAAATGTATAAAGGAGCATGCCCCAGATACTTCATGTGCAACTTCTATAACCAGCCCATCTTTTTCAGCAAGTGGATTAGATTGTGAAGTCAAACAAAATCTTCTAAGAAAAGAATAACGAATTGCTTCTCTAAGGCTACGAAGAAAACTGCATGAGAGTTGAGACGGATTGCAGGGTGTCTTTACTTTCTTACAATCTCAGAAATTCCTAGCAGACTTCAGATACTTTGGTTAGAATCAGAATAGAGCTGAAAGGGACCTTGAAGATCTTCTATTCCAGCCCCCTGCTGAAGCATGAGACCCTATGCATTTTAGACAAGAGACTGTCCAACCTCTTCTTAACCTCCAGCGATGAAGCACCCACTTCTGGTGGCAAGTTGTTCCACTAGTTAATTGTCCTCGCTGTTATTGTGTTATCACAGCACAATAAAAATTGGGATTATTTAGAAGGGAAATTGCATTAGGAAGTCCAAAATACTCCATGGAGTACTTTCTGTGCTGCCTTATACTTTTCACCCTTCCCATTCCATCCAGTTCCTTGGCAAATGGAGCTTAATTCTGAGTGACAGTCTGGGAATCATAAAAGTGAGAGACAGAGAGCCCTCATCTGCTACAAGGATTACTCACACGTCACATGAACGGGCTAAAAAAATCTAAAACGTTCTGTATTCCTTGGTAGTGGCAATGCACAAGACCGTTGTACTTTGAGGAGTTTAGCGGCATATTTTGATTTCTCCTTCACATTTGTTTAGCGTACGGCATAAAATAGATGGACAGCAGCCGTAAAGATGTATGGAAAGAACACGTAATAATATTATACACATAAGATGGAGATTTGTGGTCAGTTTTGTAAGGTGTAAGAGATTCAAGAAGGGATTCCTTCACATTAAGAAAAGTCTAAGGGTTGTTCAAGCTTGGCAAATTTAAGACCCATGGACTTCGACTCACAGAATTCCAGCCAGCTGGATGGGGAATGCCAGAAATTGAAGTTCAGTCTTAAAGTTGCCAAAGTTGGGCGTTCCTGGTCTAAAAGTTCAGAGCTCATTCTGAGCTAATGTGCTTTAAAAAAAAAACCTTTTGTTTATTGCATAAAGGCAAAAGGGGGCTGTTGAATCTTCACATAGTGCAAAGCTTTTTTTTTTTTAATCTGTGAAAATCTCAAGAGTTTCGCGTGAAGTGCCACGTAGCCAAAGTCAGGTCTTGCAGCCTTGTGACTACAGAAATGGAGCCATGAAGTCACGGTGCCAACTTTTAATAAAAACCCTAGTACTGTTTTTAAGTTGAGAGCTTCTGCAGAGAACCTGGGACAGGCCCTGTGGGGCATCTGTGCTATTGTTGTTAAGGAGGTCCTGACAGCTTGCAAGAGATTTCGGTATTGCCTTGCTTGGTAGGTGTGCTTTTTATGTTATGTTTTAAAATTTGTTTGCTTAATAATAAAACTTTAAAAAAAAATCTCTTTATTCGTTGGTGTGCTCATTGTCTCTGGATCCAGAAGAACCAATTGCCTGGGCATCTGACCCTTGCCCTGACACCCCCACACAAAACTTCTCCTCATCCACAGCTGCAGCAGTTTCTGTGATGGGCATCCTAGACACCTTAAATGTTAAAGTAATGTGTTAATACTTTTTGCTATAATAGTCTGCAAATAATCTTAGAATGCTGATGGCATCCACGTAGGCTACAATTTAAGAGGGAGGAAAATCCATCTTACAATTTTCCTGGTTAATTTTCTCTCCTCCCAATTGCATTCTCAGACATTTCATTTAGTTTTGAAAGTACTACAATATATATAGGAATCAGTATTCCTTAGAAACACTGTTAGAACTCTGCCCCTGCTCACACACTTAAGTTATTAGCGATCTTATTTATTATGTATTAACTTATTTATTAACAATCCCAGCATGGACTGGTACTATTGTGCTTGCCCATTTATGAATTACAGGAAGAAACAGGGTCAGGGATCCAGTAACTGCAACCAGAAAGAACAGCCACAGGAACACACGGTCAAGCACCTGAGCTATAAATTTCCAGTCATCCACAACCTAAAAAAGAGAGAAGGGGAAAAAAAGTCAGTAACTTTCCTTAAGCATTTGGTTCTGAGTTTAGCCCCTAGAAAACAACAAAGCAGGCAGAGGCAACAATGTATATACACATAATAAATAGAAAGGATAAACATACAGCATAATAAATAGAAAGGATACAAACCGGAACTAAATAAACCATTGTTATAATAGGTATTCCCTATTGTAGATTTTACTTATTAAACTGAATAGTAATAATTACTGAAACTGAATTTTATCCTGGAATTAAAAATTCCCAGTCTATTTAAAAATATGTGTGCTTATTAAGGCTTGAATCATACTTGTATACAAACTGGGGAAAAATGGGTCACAGACAAACATGAGTCACTGAAGGAGACAGAAATTGATTCTCTATTTTTTAGCATGCTATTGATCCAAAATTTTCACTATCTTGATCCAAAACAATAGATCAAGTTATTCATATGATACCCATCACTCAAACGATAGTAAGATATGACAAAAACTATTCAATGTTTTAGATATTGCTAGGTTGCTACTGAAGGAATTGTTTCCATCAACACAGCTAAGACTTCCCTTTCTCTCAAAGACATTAAAAAACAGAACAGCGTCTGAAATCGACCAAATAATTAAGGCTCTTTCTTCCTGTAGCTCGGGGTTGAACTATGGAGTCTTTGATGCTCTGAGAGTTTGGTTGTTTCCTTGTAGACATTTCATGGCCCAACTAGGTTATATCATCAATATGAGATCACTGTTAACATCGTCACAGCGCTGATGATGCTATCTAGTTGGTTAATGAAATGTCCGCAAACAACCAAGCTCATAGAGCACCAAAGGCTCCAGATGAAGGTTCTACTGTGTAACCTTGTGTATTATGTTCAACTCAGCCACTGAGTGCAACACAGCCAGAACACACACCTCATGAACTTCATTCTCTTTGACAATGTGTCTTATAATGTACCGGACAGAATTTAAGCCTGCTTCCAAAGTATTCCTAGATTCCTCAGATCCCTGCGTGCCCGTGGTCTCTTCTTCCTTTGGTACCGAGTACCTATCGACGTGACTTCTCATACAAAGCAGTTTGGGAAGCTTGTGAAGAAATATTCTGCGGACCCACGGCGCCATCGCGTTGTGCGTCGACAAGGAACGATGATGAACGTTAATAGCAAAGACAGTGATTACTATAGATAAGGTCACAAAAATCATGGTGAACACCAAGTACTCGCCAATCAGAGGTATGACTTTAGAAGAGGAGGGAATAATTTCTTCTATGACTAGAAGGAAGACGGTGAGCGAGACCAGAACGGAAGTGCAGAGAGAGATTTTCTCACCTTCGTAGGCGGGAAGGTGGAAGACAAGGATGGTTAAAAAAGACAGCCCTATGCATGGAATAATGAGGAAGAGTGTATAAAAGAGAGGCAAGCGCCTAATGATAAACGAGTAGGTAATAAAGGGGTACCAACAGCTTCCATCAGTTCTGCTCCTTCTGATACCCGTTGCCGTTACTATTTCCCATTCTCCATTATCAAAGAAATCTCTTTTGTCTACTTCTTCATCCACAAGGATTATATCCACCTGAGAACCGTCGTATGTCCACGAGCCAAACTTCATGGAGCAGTTCTGGAGGTCAAATGGAAAATAAGTGACGTCAATGGTGCAGGAGCTTTTATAGTTTGCAGGTGGGGTCCAAACAATAGCGCCATCATGCTTCACTATGGCCTTTGTAGACGTTCCTTCAAAATGACCATCTGCACTGAAAGAATATCAGCAGAGGGTTACGAAAGGTGCAAGGTATGGTTTTTTCCACAAAAAGCTAAGGGTTATGAACTTTTTCCAGCATAAAATTATTTTGAAATTGTATAATCCTTTACAGACAAAAAAAAAATGAGTTAGATGTCCCCTGAAGGGCATGGACCATCCACAATTCAAATTATGAATTCGGTTTTGAACAAAGGGATAGGAGCTAATGAATGAGTAAAATCAGGATTTTGAATGATGGCCACATGATGCTCTTAGAAAAGAATAGCTGGAATCTTTTTTGCAGTCATGCCCACCCTTCTATAAAAACTTTCTTCTCCAACAGGTAAAGAAATAAAACGGAGTATCTTAATGAGGCGCTGCACTCAACAACATGAGATCCTCAAATAAGGACCCAATTATCTTCTACCGCTGCTCTGAATGCAGTCTCTGGGGAATGTGCACAGCATCTTTTCTGCTGCTTCTTGTTCATTTTTTCCAGAAAGACAAGTAGTCTACAAGTGAAGATATTACGTTAAGGGGAATGTTCCTGGTTCTTAATTCCTTCTGGGTAAGAACTCTCTGCAATCATGTGGGTCTTCTTCCATGGGAAATTGGGAGATTGAAGCGGGCACCAAACCATTTTATTTCACTATCTGTCCAGGACTTTTGAGCCTGGTTTTTTCACATTCTCTTCAAGTCTATATGGCCTTTTAATGTAATTTAAAAACTGAAATGCTTACTTGTCATATAGAACAATGTCTGGAATCCATAGTGAAGCTGAAGGGACACGGATAGATGTTATTCCTGCATAGTCTTCGGGATCCCACCTCAGCTTTACATCAACCCATTCCTGCAAAGAAATACAGACTTTTCTTCCATTTTATCTTGAACTTGAAACAGCCAGAAAGCAACAACTGAAATGTTTACTATGTTACTATTAAAGTTGCTACCTTACTTCAAAACATATTGGTTTGTAGTTTTTGCTTGTTACTTTTGATAAACTGACTGGACTCATGTTCACTTGCACAGGAATGTTTTCTGATTCTAATATTTCTGGAAAACCATCTCTCTGCTTCGAATCCCTTGCCAATTTACTGTAAATCATTCAGGATCGATGGAGAATCCTGACCTCTCTCTTTTCTCTGTATCTTCCATGGAGATGCATGAATCATCAATCCCCCAATATTATGAAGAGTGCCACTCAAAAGATTTTTCAGCCAGGACTCACCTGCTTCATCCAAACATTTGTGGTCATCAACTGATTTTTTTCATCCTATTGGGAGGAAAAGTGTATTAGATATAATCAAAGGTTTTAGAAAGTGAAAGCCAGACAGTGCTTCAGCATCTGAACTGGACCTTGGCAAGACTTCTGGTAGCTTCCCCCCTCCCTAAATAGATGCTTTCCAATGTGCCCCTTGAAGATGTAATGAAACTGCAGAAGCAGCTGACACTTGAGTTTCATTCCCCTAATAACTGTTAGGCATGAACAACCAGATCCACACCTGTAGGGTTCAAACAGGCTATTTTATTGTTCTATGCCTATTCCACAGAATCTCCCCAAACTGGCAGCTTTTGCCTGGGAAAGACTAGATAAGGCTCAAAGGCAATGGAGGGAGGTGTCATACCTTGCCCTGTTGTGCTTATTTAGGGTCCTGCCTAATTTCCCATTGTGCTCTCCTCCCCACTGGGATGACTGCTGTCCAACAACAGTGGAACAATCCAATGGCTGTGAGGCACCATATACTCAAGAGCACCAAAAATGTTATCATTGCTACTGTTAGTAGGAATAGCAAGGAAACTTTTTATGTTAGTTAAAAGAAAACACACAGACTCTTTTTTTTTGTATCTTACAGACTCAGGGGTACAAGGGTTTTTTAAATTGTAAAACATATTGGTAGTCTATCACACTTTCACTTAACGTGTCCTCTGATTAAACAAAGCGGTTATTTAGGTGGGAGAGAAATTCCAGTCTCCACCTTCTCCTACATCTTGAGTACAAAGTATGCTTTATAATTAAAGGCCAAATTATACTTCAGAAACATGGCAGAAATTCTACAAACCAGGCAAATGCTGTATGTCTTCAGGTCGTTTGAATTTTAAAATGTATCAGTTTCCTAACATACCACATCCACCAACTGGGAAATTGCAAGACCAAATTTCACTTTGATGGTATCATTCAAGTGCTCGACTGGACGAACCCATCGTTCATAGTCTTCAAATAAATATTTAAATAAACGGTCTTCACTTTTAGCAATAAAAGTAGGTTCAGATGTACCTGCACAAAAGATGACAATGACATTTTACTTTTTAAAAAAAATCCGGAAAAAATATTTAATATTTAACTTGTGTAATTGCCCATGTCACAACAGAGGAAGTTTGCCATAAAGTTAAGCATCACAGAAAGCTACAGTTTCCTTCTGTTTAAACACAGAGGGAATAAAAGAACAGGTCAAGTAACTTTCTTATTCTGCAGATTTAGCTTTTGACATTGTCAACAAAGTTAAATTGGATGGTAATGACCATTGAAAATGTAAAACATAATTGGGAGATGTATCTCAAAGTTATGTTTCACAGGGGGGAAAGAATGTTATGTTTAAGTAACCAATCCCAGAAGCTCGTGGTAAATTGAAGATGAAGAATTAAGGATGGAAAAAGTAGAAAATATGGAACCATGCATTTCTGCTTATTTATAGTTTGATTAGTCTATAGATTTATTGGCATGAATACAAATTGACAATTTATGTAAACAGATATGTAAATCAAGCCTTCAGGCTCCATGCTGTAAGTATTGTAGGCTATTAGATTTAATTTGTGATGGTATTGAACTTACGCAACAGTAATTTTCAGTATCAGTAACACTGTATTACCCTTCTTCCATTTAAAAAATTCAATATTTGCTTTCACAGCAATTACCAACATATTTCACATATTGTACTGAAGTTCATTTCTGGAGAACTAAAAGTGACATATTCATTGCTCTCTCTATCCTATTGATAGATAGGGGTGGAAAAGGGATATTTATGTGTACAAGTGCTCCCAAAGTTAATAAACTGTATTGTTTAACATTTTGTGAGAGGAATATAAAATATTGTTACTTTTATTACAGAGTACTGTATTTTTGTACCTTAAATATCACAAAACAGCCTGTGAACTCATCTTTTAAAATGGAACAATTCAAAGTCATTTTAAAATTGTTTCGGATTTACTAGCATGCTGAATCGCCTATATTTTACTTAAACACTTATTCTGGCACTTTAATGTAAAGTGCTATTCTCAGACTCATTAGATGATGAGCATTGATAATTAACTTCTAGGGCTATGCAAATCGTTTGAAACTGCCCAGTCAACTTCTTTTGCTACAAAGAAAAAAAGAAAAAAGAAATATGTGCCTACACACATGCAGAAGATAGCTAGCAGCAATTCTGAAGCCGCAACTCAGTGAAAAGAGATGGTTCACGCATTGCAGAGCACTTCTTTTGAGAGATAGGCACAGCCCTATTTTCCAGCTACTGAAGCAGAGAAAATCCTGCCATACCTTTCCTATGGCTAAACAGGGACTTGGGCCCTGTCACCTAAGTCTATGCTTTCAGCTGATGCAAGGTTCAATTGTAGTAATATAAAACTATTTTTTTTAAATCTCAATGATGAAACAATGATTCAAACTGTTTAAAAGAATAAAACTTGTTCTGATTGGCAGCTGAATCTCAGAGCTGACAGGTTGCAGAAGACGGCTGTCCTGTTCACAAATATGTTTCTTGATTATTGCATTTAGAAACAATTCTATTACAATTCACCATTTGCTTAGGTTGTATTTTTAAAAACTGATTATGTGCCATTGGGTCGGGATTGGCTCTTAGTCAGGACAAGAGATGGATTTTCTCCAGGAGAATCCGTCCCAATGGTCTTCCAATGGTGTAGCTATCATGGCAGTAATTGAGTCATTAGATTAACTTTATGCCAATAAACTTGGATGTTCTCCAGCTGTTATCACATATTGTTTTTTTCATTTCACTTCACAATGGCTAAATCTAAAAGAAATGGTTCAAGGCAGTTTTTTTCTATGCCATCTGTCATAGAAGGAAGATGACTGAAAAAAACCCCTTGCAGCCATTAGGACTCAAAACACCTATGCCACTTTCTATTTTTATTAAACACCTATCCACTAACCAGATACAACAGGCAGTTCAAGCACATTTAAACACACCTGGAAATATTCTTATCTGAAGAAAATTGTTTATTACCTTCAACTGTGATCCTACCACCTTTGTACACTGCCACATAATACATACCAGGTATCTTATGCTAATTTGCCACATAATACATACCAGGTATCTTATGCTAAGTTGTGTTTCCAGAGCTTTTTTCCCCAGAAGTAACTAAATCTATATTTTCACATATCAAAATATGAAGGAACAATCCGTTTTAATGAGAAAAACAATAGCCATAGGATACTAGAAGAGGGCAATGAAATTGCAGCTATCCAGAATGGAAACCTTATAACCAAGTGTGTACGAATAATATACATGCAGGAAAAAAAGCACTGCCTTAATGTTTTCAGTTTCTTCTGAAAAAAAACAAAAAGAACAAACTGCAAATCTGTTCAACCTGGATCTATCAAAAACCCTTTTCATTACATAAAGGGGAAAGCTGTTAAAGACATTCTGCTAACTTGTGCTTTTCTTTCACACACCCAGAGTTACAAAAATGATGTCTAAACCTTTAGTCCTCCTTCAAGTCAGGTTGAAAATATGTCTCCCCAAGACAAAAATATGTCCCTGCAGTCTTAACCATTCAAATCTCCACTACAAAAACTCTTTATCCAGTGACAGCTCTTGGTTAAAAACAGAAACTGTCCTTTGCTGCTTGTCTATTTCGGCCAGAGCAAAATAAGCTAGAAAAGATGAAGTGGAGATGAACTCTTTTGAGGGCTCCTGAACAATTGTAAAGAGCAGCAGCTGGCATATATCTATTTAAAGATAGGTTGGGAGAATCAGAACCTTTTTTGGTTAATTTTTTTTTCTTTATCCTGGGCAAACCAGATTACTGCACGAATGAATACATACTTTGCTACATCCTGCCTTCCCTATGTGGGTTTTTTCCCCTTTCCTTCTCACCAATGCAGCACAATGGAGTGTAGCAAGTCCACCCCCCTGCCCTTCAGTTAACCACTGCAGTTATTAATGTTTGAACCTGCACTTCTAGATAAAGTCTTCCAGATGCAGACACAAAGTCTTACAAAAACAGATTACAGTGTCTCTTAGGGAAGAGGCTGGACAGATCAGGTTGCAATTTTTGTCATCAGGATAAGGACAGTAATCCTGCAATACGACAGCACAATAAGGCTGTAATAATACACCCACCCCCACCCTAACCCACTTAACAGAGGCAACAACCTCAGTGAAATACAATGGAAGTTGCTTTCTGAATAGAGAAGCCCAGAATTAAAGTAGGAAAAAGCAGCCTGTATATACTACACATACATATTTTTATTTTATTGATTTATGAAGAAATGTATTTGCCACCCCTCTCCTAGCCAACAGCTATGGATATAGTGTGTATGTAAGTATAGATGGACAGATAGACAAAGACAGTGATAGATAGATAGATAGATAGATAGATAGATAGATAGATAAAGATAGATAAATAGACAGATATATAGATAGATACATAGATAGATGATAGATAAATGGACAGATATAGAGAGAAAGAAAGAGAGATAAAGAGAGGGAGGGAGATGAGACAGATAGATAATGGAGATAAATGATATAATAGACAATAGTTGTATAGATACCATAGAGATTTAGATGATACATAGATTATTAACTACTTTATAACTGTGTTATTGTTATTTTGGGAGGCATGACATACATAACTGAATTCATTAGTAATATTCTATCTGTAACACAGTTATGCTATGTATAAAGCATGTACATATAATATATATTACATATATATATGCCTGCAAATGATTCATAATGAATATAAATCTCTCACCCCTATGCACATACAGACCTATGGATTTGCACACTCATGCACTCTCGCCTCCAACCCCTCCCTGCAGGAATGCATTTGCATGCTCATGCACACCTGCCTCAACACCCCCCACCATCCACCTCAGGGCTACTTCTTGAGGGGAAGCAGTTTATAAATACTTTTAATAAATAAATCCAACCTCGCCCCCAGGTACAACCCCCCCCCCCACAGCCAACAGACAGACTCCCTTTTAGAGTTTCTATTTCATGCAGCAAAACTCCGCAATAGTTGGACCCTATTCGCCCCCCCCCCCGCACCACTGTCAGCCTCCGTGACAGTTAATTCCTATTTATTAGGACTGGGGGGACCCCGGGTTTCTCAGGTTGGCTGGGTGAACTCCCCCCCCCTTCCGATAACTGCCCTCCTCGCGCGCTCTTCTTGGACTCAGCGGGCCAGGCGCGTGACGCGCGTCCCGGGGCATTCCCACGAGCGCGGGCTTGACGCGTGTCTCCGCGTTACCCAGAAAACGGGCGCCGGAGGCTCCGTGGCCGGCGGAGAGGAGGAGCAGAAGGAGCAGCAGGAGGGGAGCCCTGGCCATGGCCCCGCGCGGCGAAAGCGGCCGCTGGAAGCGGAGGAAGGAGCGCAGCTTCCACTCAGACGAGCCTCAGCCGGGAAAGCCCGCCGGCTGCATCTTAGCCGCCGAAGCTCCGCCCCCCCGTGGGCGTGGCTAAGAAAGGGCGGGAACGCCGCGAGGCCGCTCCCCCCCACAGCTGGGATTGGCCTACGACTCCCGGCAGTTGGAGAGGCGAAGGTGCCGGCCCTGAAGTAGGAAGTTTGAGGGAACTCAAAAACTTTGCTCCATGCTGTCAAAACTCATTGGCCTACCTCACAGGGTTGTTGTGAGGGGTATCAAAGAAAGCTAGGACACAATAGCTCAGTTATCCACAAAAGTGATAAAGGCGGGACACAAATAAATGAAATAAATAAAACTGTATCTTAAATAAATAAATAAAACTTGTCTCCCTGATTACTCGGTTTTAGGTGGGCTGAAAATTTTTTATATTTATTTGGGGAGGCAAGACAATGCCTTTTGTAGAAGGCAAGAAGTGTTTCTCATTTAGTAACAAGTGGCACTGACAAAAGCGATTTACGATTGGTTCCGTCCTTGGACTTACGACCGTTACAGCACCCCTACAATCACATCATGGTTGCAACATTGCAGAGTCGTGTGATTGCCATTTGCAATCTTCCCAGCCAACTTTGGATAAGCAGTCAATGGGGACAGATTCACTTAATGACCATGTGCTTAGCAACCGTGGCATTGTTTACTGACCATGGTAAAAAAAAAAAAAGTTGTGAAACTGGACGTGACTCACTTAAAAGGCACTTTGCTTAGCAATAAAGTTGTGGTTGCAAATGGTCGTAAGTCCAGGATTCCCTGTTAACCTTGCTTCCTTTTTTTCCACTTTTCACCCTGGCAAAATCCAAATTTTTAACCAGCATAGTGTTGAGCTATGCGCTGCCGAAAGCAGTTGAAAAATTAATAAACAGTGAAGCACTGTTTTCCCAGGACGCCGTCTTGCTATCAATCCAGACATGGCTGCAATTGTGCAGCAGCTGGGCTTGAAAAACTGTTGGCAAGCGCTAAATTGTATTATTTCGCGAAGGCTTTTCCCCCTCTTTTTTTTGCATGTAAGCAAGCCCTCCCAAACCCTGTAATTAAAAACATTCCAGCAATGACAGAAAACTCCTTAAGCCATCGTGCACATTTCTAAGTATACACCTTCATTTATGCTCAGTAGCCCAAGTTTAGCACAATAGCGAGATAAAAGAAAACGTGAAAATGTTTCTATCAGCAAGGTCTGGCATGCTGCAGCATCTTGCCTTTTCAGCAAGACAGTCCCAAAGGAAATGCAGAGGGAGGGCGAGGGAGAAGTAACTATACTTGGATATACTTAGTACTGTGACAATACTGTTCACTTTATTGTGTAATATAAAAGAAAGATACAATGACAAAGAGATTTCTGTTCACTGAGGAAAGAGGTGAGGTGTTTCAGTGATATAAAGGAACGGATTCAATAAACAGCCCTTCAAAAATTGGGCCAGTTTATGGAAACAGTCCCTTCTTCAAGGTGCTGATCTATTTATCTTTTTCTTTCTGTTCTTTTTCTTTCTTTTCACGCTCTGCTTTGGCTTCTTCTTCTTCGTGTTTCTTTATCAATACTTCCACTTCTTTTTGCTTCAAAACTCTTATTATCGTCTTTCCATTCTCTCGCGTCAGGGTTGCAATTTCAACTGAAACATAAGAGATGAAAAAGAAAATAGGAAGGAAGGAAGGAAGGAAGGAAGGAAGGAAGGAAGGAAGGAAGTTAGTTTAATGTCTGAATTAGGTCTGACTGCATCAAAATATATAACAACCAAATGGGCCTCAGAGAACTTATTAAACTTATCTTTTGTGCTAGTTTTCTAATAGACATTTTAAAAGCAATTTTTCACAGCACCCAGAATATTGCAGAAAACTATTTTTGGCATTATGAGAGGTGATATAGCCCAACAGATTTATTGCAAACTTTTCTACCATGTCCCATTTGAAGATTTCAAGAGCTTTATAGAGCAATATATTACTTAAAACTATTATTATTCTTATAAAACAATTCAATTGCCTACTAAAGTCAGCAGTGCTGATTAAAAGAAGATGTAAAGATACAATCAATATCTCAAAACCTAACTCAAGGTAATTCAAAACTCCTAATTACCAAAGACTCGGGGTGACACGACTGTTTTAACTACAGCATCCTAAAATTCAACAGGCTTTTAAACAAGCAAGTACAATCAATCAGGAACTAGCAGCACTCTGACAATTGGAATAGCACCTTTCTAAGGAAAGCAAAACTCATATCCAAGATCTCAAATCATATCCAAGGCTTACCTTTCTCTGCTGACAGCTTACTAACGTCCATAGTTTTGTTCAGGACTTTGACAGCTAAAGCAAGTGCAGATTGCAAAGTCATTTCTCCCTCTTTATAATCTTGTTTTAGCATTGATACAGCCGCCTGTTAAAGAACAGAAAAGCACCGCAGATGATCCTTGCTCATTCATTCATTCACTCATTTGTTCGTTCATTCATTCATTCAATTTTTAAAACTGTCTATTTCAGCCAAGGGATTCTGGGCAACTTACAATCCTAAAATTAACATTAAAATAGCAAAGCCTGCTGGTCAAAACTACATGTACAATACTTCCATTCATCAAAATGACCATAAATCTCTTAATTATCCACCAGGATCCCCTAAAGGATCAGTTAAAAATAAAACCAACACAAGAACATAGAAAGAACAAAGAATTCTGTAGAGCAAGTCACAGCAATGTTAAACTCCATTAGAAATTACCAGGCTCAGTGAAAGAATATTGACTTTGCTTTATACCCAAAGTTAATGGACTTCTCTTTGGAAAAACATTCCTAATTGGGAAATGCCTGAATCCTGCCCAAATCCAGCAATCCGGATCTACAGATCCTCAAATCCCTGCCCTTAATAGTCTTGGCTGCTGTGTTTTTCACCAGTTGAAGTTTCTGAATGCTTTCCAAGGCTCTTTTTCACACATAAGGATTTTCCCCCTTCCACGGGATTATTTTTCTACCAGCTAAGATCAGCGTTTATTCTTGCAGAATGCCTTTTTCAAGAATTCACCGATCTTTCAAACATGCAGGAGAAAACATAAACACCCAAGGCGCTAAAAAAAGTCCCTTTGGGGGTAATGGGCGGTTTCAAATTTTGATAGGTACATAGGTAAATAAATAAACTTACTGCACTGTTGTTTCCAATGCAGGTGGCTTTCCACCCACCGTAATTCCCACTAGGATCACTTTGATATAACTGGAAACCATAGTGTTTATCCCAGCCAATGTAGAGCAGCGAAACACCAAAAGGACGTTTTCCTGTTAAGCATAAGGACACGAGTGATTTAAATTAAGCGCTGCAATTTATACCAAGGGAAAAAACATCGCGCTTGCCAAGAAGGAAGAATTAACAAACTGCTCTGCATTACTGCTTCGTGAGGTAAATTGTAACACATTCTTTCCAAGGGTAAAATTATACTACAAGTAGTCCTTGACTTACGACAGTTCATTTA
Source organism: Naja naja (assembly GCA_009733165.1). Lineage (NCBI taxonomy): Eukaryota > Metazoa > Chordata > Lepidosauria > Squamata > Elapidae > Naja > Naja naja. The sequence continues at coordinate 3,516,417 of CM019163.1, forward strand.
GTGACTGGTCCAAATTACAATGAACATTGAAAGAAGTGGCTTATGATCATTGCAGCCATCCTCTTGGTCACATGATCAAAATTGCCTGCTTGGCAACTGGCATGTACTTATGACGGTTGCAGAGTCCTGGGGTTGTGTGGTCAAGGGGGAAGCCAGATTCACTTAATAGCTGTGTTACTAATTTAACTGCTGCAGTGATTCACTTAAATGTAGCAAGGTTGTAAAATGGGACACAACTCACTTAACAACTGTCTTGCTTAACAACAGAAAATTTGGGCTCAATTATGGCCGTAAGTCGAGAACTACCTGTACAGATGAGGAGGAGGGTGGTTTATTTATTTATAAACTGACAATACCCAAATCTGTGAATCAACTTCTTTATTAAAAAAAAAGAGAGAGCAAAACTTAAAAATAAGCTGTGTGTTTTTTTAAACTTCCAAGCAGACTTCTGAGGCAGACCTAAAGGAAATTAAATCTGTTCCCTGGAGCGATTTAATTTCATCAGACAGAAATGGAGCTGTCATTCTTTGTTAGCTTTCTAGATTCAAATAAAGCATCCATCAACACACCATAAGAATATGACAGGTGTTCCTTCCATGAGCCAGACATTTCTGTCACATTTAACTTCAACTGACAAATTACAAAAGTTACCTCCAAATTGTGTATAGGCTTGTTTGATATCACACAGAGCTGTTACTAATTGCTCGCAAGGAATTGGCTCCTGATACTGCAACAGATATCTGAAACACGAAAATACAAACATATGCCAAGGATGAAGAAGCTGTAACTAAGAAAGAAACCCCTCTGGAGAACTCTTAGATTGAGTATAAGGACGTGGAACAAAAGAGAATCTTATTTTTAATGGGGATAGAAACAGCCCTGCTACTATGCTTTATAGTGAATAAAATAAAGCTTTAAAGCTTTTTCTTCAAAATAAAACTAAGGATAGTCTCTACTCTGTTTCATTTTCCAACTGCAATCTCTGCTTTTTTTTCTCTAGCAATATGGACAGTTCTGCTGCAATCAGGATATAATATGAGCTGAGTTTGGACAGTTACACAGCATACAAGGATTCAAAATCCAAAAAGTTGCCTTTAAAGGCCAGATGAAATTCAGAAAAGCCAACCCAACTCCCCTTCAAATAATCATCTGGGTTTTCCTTTTTTTTTCCTTTGGAAGGCAGTACTCTGGATTTGTGAATAATGTTTTGGTGGACCCTAAACATGGAAGGTGCTGCACAATTTTGAATATATTCCCCCACTTTGCATGTTGAAACACATTTAATTAAAAATATTTAAAAGTGGAGCTTCCTCCCAATGGCTTCTTGCCTTTAATAACACAGTAATAGTTCTAGCTGTTTTGCCAACCTGATAAATCGTAGTTTCCAAGCACATTTGTGGCTTGTCACCAACTGAGAAAATCAGTACCTTTGTGCAATCAACCGCAGTTCGTTGGTGAGCACGTTGGCGTCCGAAGTTATGCCGGCCACGCTGCAGGCCATATCTCTGAAACATACAAAATGATCTGAATGAGATCAGGAGCTTTGTGGTCTATTCTTCAACCATCGGTTTTTGCCAGCCACGCCAACTATAAAAGGCGTTACAGTAATAGCAATAGCCCTTAGACTTATATACCGCTTCATGGTGCTTTACAGCCCTCTCTAAGCAGTTTACAAAGTCAGCCTGTTTCCCCCAGCAATCTGGATCCTCATAGTAATAGCAATAAACTACATATGCCAGTGGTGAGGCTGGTGGGATGATTGGACTTGCAAGCCAACACATCTGGCAGGCATTACATTGGGGAAAGGCTGGCTGGAGAATTCTGGAAGTTGAAATCCACACATTTTTTAATTTGCCAAGGTTAGAAACACTACATTAAAGAAATGGAATCTTATTAACTCTATACAACTGTAAATATCCTGTAAACACTGTAAACATTTACACAGTTAAAACTGGAGTTGGATTTATTTTAAGTCAAGGGCTCCATACTTTGTCATGACACCACCTCACTCCCCAGGCATTCTATCTTCAGCCTCAATGTGGGCCTTGGCCTGAAAAATACTGTGGGGTCCCTGGTGGTCTGTGAGCTTGATGGTTTCCTTGCAGATGTTTCACTACCAAACTAGGTAACATCATCAATGCTAACATCTGATGTTACTTAGTTTGGTAGTGAGCCATTTGCAAGAAGACAACCAAGTTCACAGAACAATAAAGACCCCACAATCCTTCTTACCCTCTTCCTCCTCTTCTCCTTCTCCTCCATAAGCCCCACTCTCTTTTAGCACTGATGATGTTACCTAGCTGGGTCATGAAATGTCTGCAAGAAAACCACCAAGCTCAGAGACCACCAAGGACCTCACACTTCACACCCAAGCTACAAATATTCTATATGAAGAAACCATTCCCTGAACATTTTTAATGATCTCAAATTCAAGCAGAAATCCAAGAACCTGACTTCAAGGCGAGCATCTGTGAAGCGTGCAGATTAAAAAAAAAAAAATCCTCCAGAACCTCACTCACTCGTTGAGTTTATATATTTTCTCTGAAAAAAAGACTTCATCCAGCAGCTTGTGGATGTTCCGTCTTTCTGCTGCTAATAGCACTCCATTGTTGGCAAGAATTCCCAAGCAGGTCCCAGCATGGCCTATGGCTTCCATTGCATATTCCACTTGATACAGACGACCTAGGAGAAGACCATGAGGAGCGGTGTTAAGGGGTCAAATTTGAGGCCACCACCACCACGCATTGAAGTATCAGGACACTGAAGCCAATCTTCTGTACAATGGTTACGCTAGAAGAACAAAGCATACCCTCCAAATAACATAGAATCATAGGGCTGGATAGGAACTTGAAGGTCTTCTAGCCAACCCCCTGTTCATGACAGGACACTTTATACCCGTGATGGCGAACCTACGGCAGGTGGCACGCAGAGCCATTTGTGCAGGCACACGAGCCCCAGCCAAACTTACCTGCACTGCGCATGCACGCGTCCCTCCCAGCTGCTTTTCGGCCTGTTTGAGGCTGTTTTTGGCCTCCCTGAGGCTCGAGGGAAGCCTCTGCAGCTTCAGGCCGACAAAACAGGGCTTCTGGAAGTACCGAAACGGGCCCGTTTTTCGGCCTCCCAAGGCTGCAGAAGCTTCCCTCGAGCCTCAGGGAGGCCGAAAACAGCCCGAAAATCAGCTGGGAGACACGCGCATGCACAGTGCAGTTAAGGGGGCAGGGGGCAGGGTGAGGGTGTTGCGCACACATGCGCAGGGGGTGGGGTACATTGCATTGTGGGTACCGGCGCGCGCACGCGCTTTCGGCACACTACAACAAAAAGGTTTGTCATCACTGCCTTATATCATTCTGGTCAAATAATTGTCCAGTGTACTTTTGACAAGCTCCAGTGATGTAGCAACCCACAACTCTGGGAGGCAATATGTTCCATTTATTGATTGGTCTCAATGTCAGAAATTTTCTCCTTACTTCTAGATGGGATCTCCATCCACTACATCTCCTCCTGCTTTCAGCTTCCTTGGAGAATAGGTTGACACCGTCCCCCCTTCTCTGTGACAGCTTTTCAAGTAATGAAAAACAGGTATCATGTCCCCTCCCTAATTCTTCAATACCTAGCTCTCTGAACTGAAAAAAAGGGAATGAAATTATACATTTACAACTCTCCTTCTTAAAAGCCATGTTTAATGCAAAATAATATTGCAGTAACAATGCTATATTTGTTGCTTTGGTAGTGAAGAACCAAATGTTTGCTACTTATAATATAACCCTAGATATGGGATCACAGAGTTGGAATTCAATTTAGAGCACCTCTGATCACATGGCTTTCTGGTTCTCATGGCTTCTCTCTCTTTGCCAGGTAATTACCTACCTTCAGGGGAAAAGATGGTCGTTCGAGAATCATATCTTCGAGACTGCAAGAAAAAAGTTTGTTTTGTTAATGAATAAAGCACTCAATGACAAAAGGGTGACCTTAATGCTCCCAATCGCTAGTACAATAAGGAGCATCTTTTGAATAACGATTCAAGGCAGCCATCAAACCTTCTGTCAGGGATGGCTCTGCACCACTCTGTTCCATATGAAATTAGCCCAAATTTGAATAAGCTGCTCAGAGTTGCCTTCTCAGGAAGATGGGCAGCATATAAATTTAATAAATAAATAAATATTCATGGGGACCCCCCAAAGAAGTGATTGAGAAGCACAGAAGAGTTTACTTTTTCCCTGAAAAAGGGAACCACAATTACCCTTGGTAATATGATGTATGGAATCCTATTCCCAAGGCAGGGGAATTCTGGGAGTTGAAGTCCATACATTTTCAAGTTGCCAAGGTTGGGGAACACTGCTCTAGGCAGGTGGAATTGTTATAAAAGGGGGAATCATGTTTAATAATTTCATTATAAATTGGATTTCTGAGAATGAATGGGCAAGACTGCATAGCTGCTTTGATACAGCCTAACATTAATGATCTACACAACCTAATATTTCTGAAACTGGGACACAAAAACTCACCATGGTGCTTCTGGGTTGGACTAAACTGTAAAAGAGAAAAAAAAATCCAATTATGCAGAGATTAGAAACCTGACGTGTCAAAATCAAAACATTCCAACTTTCCAACATAACTGCTGAGATAATAAGAAAAGCTGGCCTCTGGAAGAAAGGATGTTAAAAGAAGAGCAAAGATTTATCCTTTGCCTGCAAATGCTACTCAACTAGTTCTATAAAAGGTAACTTCATTTTGCTTAAAAGCTTCCATTGTCATCTCTAACTCACTGAAGTTGTGAATTGTGAAAGTGAAACTAGAAGCAGTTTCTCAATGTTTTTGGGTGTGTTGCAATCATCAGCAAATGGCTAGGAATACAGGATGAGACCAGGCCTTTGATAAAAAGTGTCTGGAACTAGAAACTGGGTGACCATGAATTCAAGTTCTGCCTTAGACACAAAACCAGTTGGGTGACCTCATCCAATTTCCCATGCATTCAACTCCAGGATATCCCACAAATCAGGATAGAAAGCAATCGGGTCTCGCATTCAGAAGAAGACAGAATATTCTTGGTCCAAAGAGCCTGCTCTTCAGTAGCACCAGGCTAGAAATCAGGAGACCGTGAGTTCTAATCCTGTCTTAGGTAGGGGCTCACTCAACCCTAGGAAGGAGGAGGTAAGGGCAAAACTTCTCCAAGCAGTTATCAGAAGTCGAGATTTGACTCCAAGGTGCACGGGCAGACAAAAAAGCAGAGCTTAACTGAAAATTAAATCCATATTAACAAGCCAAGGATTCCAATACATACTAGACATTTTACCTGTCTACTTTCCTTTCTACTTATCTATCCATCTACCCACCTACCACCCATCTATTACACTATTGCATCCATCCACCCACCTAACTAGCCACCTACCTGCCTACTTACCTACAATCCACCTATCCATCTCCCTACCTCTCCTCCCTCCATCTCCCTATCCATCTATTTACCTGTCTACCTACCCACCATCCATCTCTCTATCCACCTACTTACGGTATCTACCTAACCCCTCACCCACAGCCCCTCCCCCATCCCCCTAACTATCCCGCATTTCCCTATCCACCTACTTCCCTATCTACCTACTCACCATCCACCCACTTACTTAGCAATAGCACTTAAGACTTATATACCGCTTTACGGTGCTTTTACAGCTCTCTCTACAGAGTCAGCATATTTGCCCTCAACAATCTGGGTCCTCATTTTACCCAACCTCTGAAGGATAAGTCAACCTTGAACTTATGTACCTACCCACACACCCCTCCATCTCCCTATCCACCTACCTATGATATCTACCTACCTGTCATCCATCCACCCTCTGTCTCCCTAACTATCCCCCTACCTACCTACCTACCCACCCTCCCTCCCCGTTATCTACCCTAATCCTCCATCCACCCATTATTCACCTCCCTCCTTCCCTCTTCTTCTTTTCGACCACCCCTCCAGCCATCTTCCTACCTGCTTACTCATCTACCCACCTACTCACCCATCCAGCCCCTGTAATTGTTATACTTTTTGTGGAATATTTATCCATTTCATGTATTCATAACTATGTTTATATTTATACCTATTATCCTGTAAGTGATTGACAAATCAAATCAAATCAAATAATCAATAAATCAATAAATAGTTAGCTAGTTTCACTGGTCAGCCCGTCCCCCACCTGTCCAATTACCTACTACTCACCTGTCCACCGACCCACTTATCTATTATGGTGCCTATTGATCTTCTCACCTACTTACGCCCCCTCCCTCCCTTGTTTACCTATCAATAAACCTGCCTGACAATCAATCAATCAATCTGATGAGAGCCATTTTTCTCTATTCCCTGCACAGTCATCCTCCCAGCTGGGGCAGGGAGAAAGGCGACAGTCCCGGGGAGACAGCCGGCAAAGGGAACACCCACCGGCGGCCTGGGCCGCCCCCGTCCCACCACCCTGCCCCGCGAGAGGCGCCGACCCGGCAGCTCCCCGAACACAGAGACCCCACCTCGGCCCCTCACCTCCGCCCGCTCTCCGCCGCCTTCCAAAATGGTCGCTTCGCGCCTGCGCACTTACGACCCGCTCAGGGAACCTGCCGGACGCGAGGTATAAAATTCGCATCCTAGACGGGTCCCTTTTCGAGCCGGAATTCCGGAGCGTGGCCTCGAGCGCCATATTTGTTGTGGGCAGGCAGGGAATTCAAATGGGCTGGCACATATCGATAAAAGATGCCTCCTATTTCAGCAGAGGGTAGTTCTTAGCTGGCCTTGGCTGGTAGGCATAGAAACAAAATGTATAATTTATACAAACATAAGGATAATAAGTCTTGAAAGGATAAATAGGGTTGGACTTGGATGGGAGACCACCAGGTAATGCACCTCATAGGTTAGACGGGAACGAGCATTTTAAGAGGTAGCAAGCCATGTTCTGTATGGCCAAGGAAACTTGCATGGAGATTAAAGGAGCTCAAATAAGGATGTATTTTGTCAGACTAATAATAAATAAATAATCATACTCTCCCACTCGGGGCTCCAAACCGTGTGTACAGAGGGGAAAAACTGGTATTGTGTTTTGTCTTTTGAAAGTAAATATGTAAACACATCACACTATACTTTGCAACAGGTCTCATCTGTGTATTTTATTGAAATCCAACAGTAATTTGGTCTTTATTGCAGGACTGGCAGAGGAAGTGAGCCTCAATGGGGTTTCTAACACCCCGGGCATTGTAGTCTGTTGTAGTCCAAAGGAGGAGATAGATTAAAGTGGAAATAAAGTTTCACAACATAGCCTATTAGCCTTGGACTTCCCATTTTTAAAATCGATGTCAAGTCCTGTAAGGCACACGAGGCTTTTGTGCTATGCAGAGATGTACATTTTCTTCTATCTATATAAAAGCGAAATACCACTCACGCATCATCACAAAATCTCCAGAACCGTAAAGCCTACAAACTTGAAATTGGACACGTATGTTCCTCTTGGCTTCTAGGGGCTCACTAAGAAAGGATTTTTCGAAATGAACATCAGAGCATCAGTATTTCCTATATTATTATTAACATGCTCTGATGCTAAGGAGTTCTACTCCCCCTTCCCATCTGAAAAAAAATCTGTTCCAGAGGAGTTTCAGTTTCAGAGCACCAAGCAGCTTTAGTATAGAACATTTGAGCTAAGCCACGCCCAGGCTCCTTGCTGTCTCCTTCTTGCTCAGAGCAAATACAGTTCCCAACAGCCCTTAACTCTCTCACACACTTAGCCAGATGAATAGCTAAGCCTGATCACACAGCTTCATAGCGAAGCACAGGTATCCAAGCTAGTAGTTTAATAAAATCACTTTACGGAACATTCAGAGTAAGAATTTACAACCACTTTGTATGGATTCTGTACACACCAGACAGGGGCAAAAGCTGAGAGGACTTTGCACCAACCCTCTTGACAAAAACTACAAAGAAACATCACTTTATTTTTTAAAAAAATGCAGAATGTGCTAGCGAAGATTATCAACAATCTGTTCCAGAGGAGTTTCAGTTTCAGAGCACCAAGCAGCTTTAGTATAGAACATTTGAGCTAAGCCATGCCCAGGCTCCTTGCTGTCTCCTTCTTGCTCAGAGCAAATACTGTTTCGGTTTCCCAACAGCCCTTAACTCTCTCACACACTGACAGGACGCTAGCCAGATGAATACCGATGGATGCTGGTAGGCAGAGGCAGAATTTTTTCTCCTTATTTTCCTCCCCAAAAGCTAAGCCTGATCACATAGCTTCATAGCGAAGCACAGGCATCCAAGCTAGTAGTTTAATAAAATCACTTTACGGAACATTCAGAGTAAGAATTTACAACCCCTTTGTATGGATTCTGTACACACCAGACAGGGGCAAAAGCTGAGAGGACTTTGCACCAACCCTCTTGACAAAAACTACAAAGAAACATCACTTTATTTAAAAAAAAATGCAGAATGTGCTAACGAAGATTATCAACAAGTTTCCGTTCCGTAGGAAGATTAATTACTGCTGCCAATCCCCAGCTGAACGCCGGAATGCAAAACCAGACAGTTTGACTGACATTTTCTTTCCCTCTCCTGGCATAAGTGCCAAAATAAAACCAAACCATATTTTACACGTATAACCAGATTGAGCCTGAAAACCATTTTTCAATAGCAACATCAACTTTCCCAGTTGTGGTTTTATACAATTTGGTTTGCCGACTTCCACCTTGATAATATCGGTAACGGTGTTCTCAGAGGTGGTGGTGGATCATTTCCGATAGGATTCTGCCGTCTGGAACCAAAAAATAACAATACAATAATTAAAATACATTAAACTAGTGAACTAAGCCCAATAAAGATTAAAACCCAATAAAAGTTAAAGTAAGAATAAAACCCCACCCCTTACCCTTCAGTCCAGGCCGGACTGTTGAAACAACCTGGTCTTTAGGTCGCGGCGGAAGGAACGGAGGTCGGGAGCCAACTGGAGCTCCAAGGGGAGTCGATTCCACAGGGTGGGTACTCCCACAGAGAAGGCCCTACCCCTGGGCACCGCCAGCCGACATTATCTGGCCGACGGCACCCCAAGGAGGCCCTGCCTGTGGGAGCGCACAGGGCGATTGGAAGTCGACGCTGGCAGGAGATGCTCCTGCTCTTAACCACCCATCTCCCTCAGAGAGATTTAAATTGATTTAATTCAGCCTTGGAAGCATCTTCTGGAAAGGAAAGGCAGTGGAGCAGTCTTGCTTGAGAAGTGATCTGTCTGTCTGTCTGTCTACTGTATCTATCTACTGTATCTATCTATATCTACCTACCTACCTACCTACCTTCATCATCTCTATTTAACCAGTCAGTCTCCTCTGTTTCTATATCTAACCATCCTCCCATCTAATTTGCATAGCTGCCCATCTTACAATAGGGAAACATCACGCTGGAGGGGGTTGGTAGATTAATAACAGATCTCACCACCTCCTCTCCTGTTCAGCCTACTCCCTCCCCCCCATCTTTTAGTTTTATTTATAGCTGATAATTTGCATTTTAGAGTGTTTTGCTCTTCTTGTACACATTGATGTATTGTTTCTAAATTGTAAGCCGCACAGAGTCACCTTGTGGTTAACATGGGTGACAAATAAATAAATTAAATAAAGAAGGAAAGAAGGAAGGGCAGAAAGAAAATGAAAGAAAGAAAAAGAGAGAGAGAGAGAGAGAAAGAAAGAAAGAAGAAAGAGAGAAAAGGAAGGAAGGAAGGAAGGAAGGAAGGAAGGAAGGAAGGAAGGAAGGAAGGAAGGAAGGAAGGGCCTCAGCAATAATTAAAACAGAAGGAGGTTGTTTCTCCAGCTTGCCATGACTGAAGGAAAATCAAAAGAGAGATCTTATCATAGCTGAATAAAAATACTTACAGGATCGAAAAAAGCTCAGTTTTGGAATGACGTTAACTTGGAACTGCTCCATCACCTGCTTCACTGCCTCTAGATATTCGCTCTTGCCAAGAGCATATAGGTATTTTTTCAGAAGAGGAACATTTGACAGATTCCAGATAAATTCACCCCTGTGTAAGCTTTTTATCAATGGATGCTGGAATTTCTTTGAAGTGAGAAGAAAACACAATAAATAAATCATTTTTTGCAAGGATAATGGACATATCCTTGGACTGATAACATCATTCCAGAGGGATTAGACTGCAGAGTTTTATTGTTCTAATGCAGCAGTACTCTTGTTCCTGAATCCCACTGATAAATCCCAGGTTATATGTATTTCATCAAGACAGTATTAAAACATTAATGAAGCCCTAATATCTTGGGTTCTCTATTGCTTATTTGTCTGGCTAGAGTCAAGCTGTTGTAATTACTGAATACCCAATTGAAATATATATATTGCAGGGGTGTCCAAAGTTGGCCATTTTAAGAACTGTGGACTTCAGCTCCCAGAATTCCCCAGCCAGCCATGTTGACTGGGAAATTCTGGGAGTTGAAGTCCACAGGTCTTAAAGTGGCCAACGTTAGACACCCCTAACATAAAAGTGTGGGTTACAACAGGAAGGTTCATGTATTAAATTTCCCATACACCTTCTCTATAAAAAGCTACAAAGTCTCCCAAACCTGGGATCAAATTCTACCAATGGTCTAACACGGAAATAAATTCCCATTTCTTTCCTTCTGTAAAGCCCGTTCGTACATCCTCACCTCTGCCAGCGTTTTATCGAGCTTAGCTGCCATCTGTCCAATGTCGTAGAGAATTGGAGGAGTCACGGGGAGGGTGGCTACAGTTTTGCCTGGCAAATAGCTCAACAACCTCACCACAAACTTCTGGGTGCAGGATCCAGTATCTTAAGAGGTAAAGAGAGACTTCAGATTACTAGCTGCTTCACACCTATTGCCCAACTGAGATGCATTTTCTATGGGGGGAAAAAACTTCTTGGTAAATATTTACCGTTAAAAAGCACACATGGAATATTACACAATCCCATTCAGGCAATCCTTGAGTGATGATCATAAGGGAATCAGTCTATTAGGGTTGTAAATAATAAAGCTTGTAAAATGGGTCAGTAACATGACCGGTTTGATTTTATGACGTAAAATGGGTCATGACCGATTTGATTTTATGACGTCTATGCAATCGTCATTAAGCAAACCAATGGTTTACTATAGGCAGTTTTGCCCAAAACTAGAAGTGTCCGTTTGCTGTTTGTTAAAGCACACATGGAATATTACACTAGCAATCCTTGAGTGATCTGTCTTAATCTCTTGTAAAATGGGTCAGTAACATGACCGGTTTGATTTTATGACGTCTATGCAATCGTCATTAAGCAAACCAATGGTTTACTATAGGCAGTTTTGCCCAAAACTAGAAGTGTCCGTTTGCTGTTTGCTAGTTATCTTCTTTCTCTATTGGACCCTGAAGCAGCCAAAACAGAATCAAAGGAGGATTTAACAGGTTTGGGAAAAGTTGAAAGATTAGAAGACGTACCAATCTATCCATAGGGACAAACCCTAGCACTGATGATGTTCCCTAGTTGGGTAATGAAATGTTCGCAAAAAAACCCCCAACCAAGCTTAGAGACTACCAAGAGTCCCACAGAACACAACAGCCTAATCAAGGAAGTACCAAGACCACCCCCAGCCACACTGAGAGGGAAAGGCACTGTGTATAAACAGAGAGCAAACCCTACCCCCATTAAACACTGATAGTAATAAACTAGTTGGGTAATAAAACGTCTGGAGGGAAACAACCAAACTGAGACAGCACCAAGGACCTCACAGGACCAATAATATTAAGGAAGAAAATAACTTCCAGAGAGAACTTAGGATTACATAATAGTTATGTAATGTGTAGTTATGCACTCTTGATGCAAACAGCAGTTGTTTTGAAAAATACAGCAAGATAAGAGGCAGCAAAGGGCACTTCCATTCAGTGCCCCATAAGAAGCAAAAGGCAGAACTATCTCAAAGGTGATTTTCAAAAGATTACTGGACTTTCTTATTTTTTTTTCCCCCTTCAAAATGTTTTGCCTCTTCAATTTCTCAAGGAAAAAACTAAGAAAGTCCAGCTGCCTTTTGGAAAAAGCAGCTTTGGGACAAAGATGACTTGATGAGTGAGGATCTCCACAGACAAAAGGCCAACAATACGTCCAGTTCCTCACCTACTGTTTCCAGAGACATCACCTTGCCCTCTTGGGTGAGATGGGGCATGGCCACAGGGAAACCCTCGCCGTTCAGAAACATCATGATCTGGGTCTGAACCTCGATGAGATCTGAATTCTGGCTGTCTTCAGCGTTTATAATTTTGAGGACAAAGTCCCCAGGGCTTTCTCCTTTCCCTGGGAACGAAGCAGCGGCCACATGGAAATTCTGATCGTCGTAGCTTGGCAGAGGTCTGAGCTGGGAGACTTCCAGTCCAAATATCCTTCGGACCAGTTCGGCGGCTTGCTTTTCGGTGAACGTTGGCTTAATTAGGGGGCGACGCTGAGGTGGCGGTGACTGCTGTTCTCCAGAAGACATGGTGCATCTAAAGAGGAGCAAGAGAACAGCTGGGTTTCTTTCCCCGTACGTATCAGTAGCTGCAACTGCAAAGTTGCAAAGCCAAAGTCCAAAGTTGGGGTCTGGAGAATTCTGGGAGTTGAAGTCTACCCATTAGAAAGGTGCTAAATTGAGAAATACACTGATTGGAATCATGGTTGCTATTTGTTATTCCAAATACACAATCTATGCGAATATGCTCCTTGACTAGTCCTTTATTAAGAGAAGCAAGTCATATTATCTATCTATCTATCTATCTATCTATCTATCTATCTATCATCTTTCTCTCTTCTCTCTCTCTAATCTATCACATCTCTCTCTTCTCTCTCTAATCTATCACATCTCTCTTCTATCTCTTTCTCTAATCTATCAATCTAATCTATCACATCTCTCTTCTATCTCTCTCTCTAATCTATCTATCTCATCTCTTTTTCTTCTATCTCTCTCTAATCTCTATCTCCTCTCTCTAATAAATCTATCTTCTATCTATCTATCTATCTATCTCGTATGTAGCATTTTAAAGGTCTGTTGGAAGACAAAACAAATAGTTTACCCCCGGAAGGCCAGAATTTCTGTTTGAAGCTCAAATCTGATCTCTTACCTGGGCAATATAGGTGTTTAAACTTCTCCACCTTAAGCCAGTTGTGCAAGGAAAGGCTTGTCCCTTCGTCAATGTCCGCAGGGACCTGCTGAAATGTTTTTCACGTGTGCGCGCAACCTAAATAAAAGCAGAATGCAGTATTTTCTTGCCAGGTGGAGGAGTACGGCAGCCGTACAGTGCCAGGAGTAAAATAATCCTAAATAAATGCAATTGCATTCACGAGTTAGGAAAACCCTTCCTGCAAAGCCACAGTCCGCGTGGACATCCGCTGCCGTCCAATCAAAGGAAGGCTTAGAAGTTGGTTTCGCGTCGCCTGGGACCGTTTGTAAGAAGACTTCCCATTGGCTGTAAGGAATTTAGCTTCCCTCCCCCTTTTTTTGATTCCAAGGCTGATGAATATATTGCTCTGTGTATTTATGATGCCAGAGTTACGATTTTTATTAAGATCACATTAAAAAGCCCCAAATTGAGCAGGCTTTCATGTGGAGCGTAAATATCTTCTCTCATCCACGACTTTTAAGAGGGAACTTTACATCTGAAGAGTTAAGTTTGAAGCCTGCATTGCTCTTCCTATTTTAGCAGCAATGCTATTTTTTCTCCTTTTTTTCATTGGTCTGCAATTTCTGCAGAATCGCAAAGTCTGTTTAAAGTTTTAAGGCAGTGCTTTTAGGAACTTTAAGAAAGTGTGGAATTCTGGGAGTTGGAGTCCACACTTCTTAAAAGTTCCCAAGGTTAAGGGAAGGCAACAAATAAACCCAACTTTTTCAAGATGGTTATGATTTTTGCAGATGCTCAAACGCTGCACAGATGCTTTGTGAAAAGCTGACATTTTTACAACCTTGCAATCCAGGGTTTGCACAGGCTGTTAACACGATTTGATTTTGAAGTATTGTGTAAAGCCAACTGATTCACTAAATTAAGATGTGTGACTCTGGTTGCTGGGCAAATCCATAGCCAATTAAGACATTCAGTAAATCATGGTTAAGCAAAGTCATGCTAAATGAGGGAGGATCCCAACTTTACACTTCACTTTCAAACTCTCGAGAGATTATCAAGATAATATTCTGAATATAACGAAGAGATTTAAACTTCTATAATCAGCAGATTAAATGAATGTAAAGAAAAGCAAATTGAGATTTCAGGTGAGAGATTTGCTGTCAGATTCAACTGAACATTACAGGGAGCTCCAGACCGTTGTAATGATGCATGTAAATTCTCTGTTCAGAAATGATTAACTGGGTCATTTTAACGTCGAGACCAAATCTAATTTTGAAGAATTTCAAAGAAGAATCTTGCCTTCCTTCTCTGGATTGAGTGAAAGAATTCACCATGGAAATTTCCAGCTGCTTGATCCCTAGGTAGTCCCATCTCTTTCAGTGAATCTGAACAGAAATGATTGTTTGTATTTTTGCATGGAGGCTGTTTCAAATTTGTCAATTCATAAAAAGTGATGTTTGCCAACCCTGGTTCATGACACCTTTGCAGTATCATAAACTTTTTAGGAGGCAATGAATGTCGTTAATCATTTTTCCATAGCCATTTCGACCGCTTAGACTGATCTAGACCAGTCCCCTTGAATATTTGTCAAAAAGGTAAGTTTTTTTTTAAAAAGGCTGCCAGCTGAGACATGGTACAACTTTTCTTTATTAAAAATAATTTACATCAGTTTAACATTTTATGCACAATTGTCAGCAGATTCAACTTTTGTCCTTTCAGAGGTCTATACAATACTTATGAGTGAACTGAAAACCATCGTAGACCTTTAACGTTGGCTTAGAGAAAGTGCAGTGGCTCTCGTGAGAATAATAGAATGCAGGTATTATTTTGCTGTGTATAATTGATTGAAAAAAAAACTCTCCCCTCTGGTTTGGTAACAATCCAATCAACGGCTCAAGTTATGGTTCTTTTCAGAAGTCAAATCGAAGAAAGGATGAGAAAAAACAGACACGTTTCCAAGTTTTTCTGATTTTTGCCTTCCTTGAATGTCCAAGACTATGGTAGATTATGGAACACCCTGTGCCTTCTGATTAAAATACATAGTGCACTGCCAATATGAAAAAGAATTTGGATAGGTGGTTTTGCTTCCAATATACACAGATCTACTGTCAGTGTCTAAATCATTATGCTTTTCTTCGTTTAGAAAGGGATTTAATCCATGTAAGCCTGGATTTTCAAGTTTTAGAAGCCACCCATTCTTGCCCAAAACTGTCTGAAATCTTTGAGATTTGGTCAGCTCAAGGCTTTCTGCTTTTTAAATAAATGAAAACTTACCAATATCACTCAGGAGGGCTATAAAGACTTGCTGTCAAGCTCTATGGTGGTTCACACATTATGTCCATCTCCCATTCAATCTATTTATAGTCAGTTATCCCCAGATGTTCATTGGAAATTAAAGCTTTTTTTAAAAGGATGGCATTGCAACCTCCAAAATATTATCTTTTGGATGTAAGTGGAAAAAGCGAAGCCATGTCAATGAGTTTGACCAAGGGTGGAGAACTATGGCTACTCTATGACCTGTGGACTTCATCTCCCAGAATTCCTGAGCCAACATGGCTGAGGAATGCTGGGAGTTGGAAGTCCGCAGCTCGCACAGTTCCCATAATTGCACCTACCCAGGTTTGACCTAAAATATGGATCACAATCTGGACTTGACATCTGCAGACCTGCAATTGGACAGATCTTACAACATCTATACACCAGAATCATTAGACAGGTGGGGTCACACATATTATATAGCAAGGACAGTCACCTGGGTTGGAGGGAGGGGAAGTTGGTTATTTGAACCCACCCATTTGAAAGAATGTCAGATATCAGCACCTAGACACGGATGGAGGCCATTCGTAGATGATGCTTGGCTTCACATTACTGTCAGATTACTAAAAAGGTCAGCAGTGTCTCTCCAATTAGAAGCTTTGAAAGAAAAGTAAACTTGGAAACTTGGGGGATTCCAAACTTGGCACCTTGAAGACTTGTGGACTTCAACTCCCAGCAGGACTGGCTGAGGAATTCTGGGACTTGAAGTCCACAAGTCTTAAGGTTGCCAAGTTTGCGTTAGAGCACCATGGGGTGTATCTATAAGGCACCCTGGCTTTTAGGACATGCACTTTACGTGGGAGGAGAGGAAAAGAGTGCCTTGAACCTAAATATAGAAGATGCCTGAAAAAAATAATAATTTAGATACCAAAAGTGAGATATTATTGTTTTGCCATTTGTGATCGTGAAGACAGAACTTCAAGCATTTCATTGAAATCGGAGAAAAATCATTCAATAATAAAGGAAAGACACAGGTAGTAAAACTGTAAAGTGGCAAACATAAGCATAGCTGATATGTAGAAAAAAAAATATGGGCTCAAGAAAAAAATGTCTATGATTATAGATTAAAGAGAGCTTGTTGGAAAAACACCTAAGGTTCAAAAGGACTGAACAGAAAGGTTCCATAGACTTTTATTGCTGCCCTTGTAATCCATATTTCTAATCATTTGGCCTCAAAAGAAAATCTAGTAAGTGTGAAAATTAATTTGTTTTTCAGAACTTCAGGGTACTTTTAGCCAGACAGAATTTACTAGAAGTACTTATTCTATTACATGGGATCTGTTTGGTTTAATCAAAAACCCAGGTCTATAAACAACTTAAGTAGAAAAGATTTTTTAAAATGAGCTCGGGATATTTCGGCTACAGAATTTCCTGTTTAATAATAAACCAAAAATTACTGTAAACATCTGGGGACTGAAGAAATTCTTGCTCCTCAGAATGAAGTCACTACCGCTATCCCAAATAAAATCGTTTTGGAAAGAACAGAACAATTAGAAGAAAACTTGAAGACGACTCATTTTATAAACCCAACAGGTTTTGTTCACTGCACAAACCAAACAGAACAAACAGGAATTCTTCTCTGTTCTCATAAGGAGCAGAGAAAACGGCTTAACTTCTTTTAACAGCCAAAGCCCAATTGGGGATAACAGGGTGATGTTTGGATAAAATAAATCCAATTAAATTCCATGATAGCTATTTGTCAGGACAGCTAGAGAGCTGGAGAGATCACTGCCAGCTTCTATTTGGAAAACATCAATTTCCCATAACTGAATTTCAGTTTTGGAATTTTTCAAACCAGACTCCCAGAAATTTCTACCTGATGAGGCCACTGCACCGTTCCACTTTTCTGGAAGGCACCAAATAGGACAGGGATGGGCAACTAAGACAATGTTACGAGCAGTGGACTTCAACTCCCAGAATTCCTGAGCCACAGGCCATAAAGATCCCACAGTTGCTCAGTCATGAAATAGGGGAAGGCTGGTTAAAAAACTCATACCGACTATTAAGCCTTCCTTAAACTTTCTAGTGACTGGCCAGTATCATGAACTAGATCTAAGGGTGGTGGATTTTTTTCCTTCGTTTTCAGAATCGGGGATCCTCCGAATTTTAAAACAAGGAATCATATATCATTTAAGCCATGTGCTATGCTCAAATCAAGAAACAGCAGTAGGAAGTTAAAAGGGGGAAAGAAAAAATAATCAAGGAAGGAAAGAACGGCAGGGAATCTGGCTTCAAATCTTCACAATTCAGTTTCGGTTTTCACATAATTTATATACAAAAATGGTCTAAGATGAACCCTCCCGACCCTCCCCTCATACTTACAGATCTCTTTTCACAACACACAGACACGTCAACGTCTAACAATGTCAATAGCACCATTCGGAGTATTTTAAAATCCAGGAGGACCTCGCTGCGGCCACTACAACAATTTCACAATCTTTTACATCCATGGACAGTTATCTGAGCACAATGGGACTTGTCAGCAGTTCCAACGGGGGAGGAAGGCTCACGCCGAGGTCTCCAGAGGCTGGCGGGGTCGGCAGTCCTCCGAGGTGGGGGAAAAGGGCTTTACAATAGCTTTACAACAGCCTTCGGACCATGTAGTTCAGCACGCCACCGTGTTTATACAAGGTGATTTCCACATCACTGTCAAATGAGGCAGCCACGTGGAATGCTTTGCCGGTACTCGTCTTCGGAAGAAGGAACAGAGAAACAAAAAGATAAACTCACAGGTCAGTGCAAGACTTTTGTCTTTTCCAGGGATTCTAAAATTTGGAACTGGGTTCCCACCAGTTGCTGCTGACTAGGCTACATGGATTTTGCGAATAACCCGTCGCTTCCAAAATAATACATTCAATGAAGGAAATGTTGAAAATTCTAATCTAATTTCATAATTTTACAATGGCTATGATAATGCTCTATCATTACTGTTGTATGTACACTGAGATCTTATACACTGAAGACAAATTCCTTGTGTGTCTCATCACACTTGGTCAATAAAGAATATATCTATCTATCTATCTATCTATCTATCTATCTATCTATCTATCCATCTATCATCTATCTATGATCTCTCTCTCTCATTTCTCTTTCTCTCTCTATCTCTCTATCTTAAATACACTTACTTGCTCTGCAAGTGAGATGGGCAGTCTCTAAACTTCATAAATATAAAATAAAGCTTGTTAACAACTTGCTTATTTACTTTGTGTCTCATTTTATTTTTCCTTTTCTCACTCTCCCCCTTTCTTATCAAAAAGTCTTAATATAATGAAAGCAAACATTCCCAAATATCAAATATTGTACGGAACCACACGGTGAAGTAAAAAGCGGATACCTTTACACGCAGGGTGATTCCAGGCGTTAACTCTTGAGGGAAGAAGATCGAAAACTGTTCTTTGCCAGTCAGGCCCAAAGACTGCACACTCTCCCCAGGGAGGAACTGAAGAGGGGCGATGCCCATGCCAATCAAATGACCTTTGTGGATCTTTTCATAGCTTTCGGCAATCACTGCTTTCACTCCCTGTGAGGGGGGGAAAATTCAGATGCTGTCTATTCATTCGGCAGTTATTTCTCTAATCCGGGAGTCTGAGTTCTAAGATGGAGAATCTGAGTTTTCTGGAAAGGCTAACAGAGAGGAGGAAAAATAGAAACATTGGGATCTCTATCTAGTTTGAGCCTATTTGCAATATTAAGATTAAGAGAACCCATCTCCAGGAATTGTGACGCCTCCTGGCACTGTACTAGACTCCAAAATATAAGCAACTATGTTTAAAAGAAACAGAGGAAAAATATACTTACAATTATCTATATTCCTGCGATTGCAATAAACTATAAATGCAGCAATTATTACAGCCTAACCCACTGGGATTATCTGTCTCATAAACAATTATTTACAATATTTACCATGAATTCAGACTATGTTTTCTTAACTGGAGCTCCAATCTGTATAGGGCTCCGAGTCGCTTTATAAAATGGGCAGTCGCTAAATTTGATGTATAAACAGATTTGCCCATTTTACAGTTATCAGTCTCCAAATTTGATATATAAGTAGATCTGTCCATTTTACAGTTATCAGTCATAGACTGTTGCTCAAGACGAGTTTGTACATTCGAGAGAGAGAGAGACAGACAGACAGACAGACAGACAGACAGACAGACAGAGAGGAACAATTTGTGTTCTACAAAATGAAAGGCGGCAGTTTCCCCAAAGAAATCAAGCAGGGCAAAGTAATGAAGGCTTCCAGGACAAGGATGATGAGGATTTAAATAAAAATGGAATACCATCAAAAAGGGCCCTTTGGCAGCCCAGTCCCTTGAGCTACCCAATCCATACTTCTTGCCGGCTAAGATAATCAGAGGGATGTTTTCTTTCCGATATAACTCAGCGGCATCAAA
Organism: Naja naja; assembly: GCA_009733165.1. Lineage (NCBI taxonomy): Eukaryota > Metazoa > Chordata > Lepidosauria > Squamata > Elapidae > Naja > Naja naja. Next base: position 3,536,205 of record CM019163.1, read on the forward strand.
CACGTCCAGCTGCAATTAAGACAAGAGAGCCAGGTCAAGAGATTCTCATGGTGGTTAGGTAACCAATAAGGACCTCCTTTGAAGCTACATCCTCACCGTCTGTCCTGTTGGGAAGTGGATTGTTTTAGGAGCCGGCTTGCCGATGAATTTATTCAAAAGCTTGATGTTGGCAAAGGTGCCTCGTGTCATCACGGCGTCGTTGCCCCGACGGGCCCCGTAGGAATTGAACTCGCGGGGCGTGAGGCTAAAGGAGAGAGAGAGAGAAAGAGACCACTGAGGATCTTCAGTGTGGAATGTGGAAAAGAGTTTCTGGATTCTCGTCGTTTAAAAGAGGGTTTCTTGCATACTCATGAATGCTGGTTATGACTGGAAAGTGAAGACACAATCTCAGTTCTGTGCGTAAATATCCGACCCCAGTCTTTTCCCCTAATTATGTTTTCCTCTGTTGCTCGGTATTAATTATACAATATAGGCCATCCTTGCTTAATCACTGGTTGTTTAACAACCATTAGAAGTTACGACAGATGTACTTCTAGTCCCAAAGGTACTTCCAACCCAATTTCTAAGTTCTGATGTCCTCCCCACCCCCATGGACTCACTTAACAAGTGGCATTCACTTAAAACCACCTCAAAAAAGGCCATAAAATCAGGCCCAGGCACGCGGTGACCTGTTTAATGACCGCCACAACTCCCGACTATAACTCTGGGCTCAATTATGGTCATAAGTCAAGGACTAGCTGTAACAGAATTCGGACCTAGTCATAGAAGACCTCATAAAGAGAAAGTTTATGGCAAATTCTGGTCTAAAAAAGCTGAAGCGCATTCAGTTAATCCTATTTAGCAGTTAAGGAGGCCTACTCCGCGTTCACTGCTGTCAGAAGGAAGAAATTTCTCACGGTGAACTGGAAATCCTGCTCTTCTCCCTCCTCCTCTTTCAAGAGTCCCCCCGGAGGGCCTTACCCCTTATTCATCAAATATCTCGCCGCAGCACTTCCCCTGGCAATGCTTCCAGCGGGTGAGACGTGATCGGTGGTGACCGAGTCTCCCAAATGCAACAAGACGTGAGCGTTTTCAATGCACTGGAGGGGAGGCGGGTTTCTGGCCTGAAAAGAGACAAGACTGAGCACCTGGCGTGCTCTGAACGGACGCTCCCGCCTAAGGCCGGCCCACTTACAAGCTTGTCAAAAAAGGAAGGGCATCGGATGTAAGTAGACTTCGAATCCCAGGTGAACAGAGTGGACTCAGGGGCCTCCAGGGAGTTCCAACGCTTATTTCCTTTCTGGAAAATGAGAAGGAACCGTTTTCATAAGTGTTTCTGGCCATCTCCTCCTGCTTTCTACCCAAGCGGTATCAAGCCTATCTCTCATTAAAGAAAGTGACAAAGCTACCTCCATTTTTATTTTCAGTTCTTTAAACATGGATGCTATTACAAACTCCTCTTCGATCTGCTGAAGTTCTTCCCGAGAAGGCCAAATATCGTGCAGGAAGATATTTCTGCCATCAGGATTAACCCCTGTAAGAAATTTGATAATGGTGGAGATAATCAATTTATTTAATGAGATTTCTATGCTGCCCTATCTCCCGAAGGACTCAGGGCGGCTTACAATAATTAAAAAAAACAGTACAAAAGCTAAGAAACAATTAAATATGAAATCTCACTAGGCCGAAAATGTATAAAACTATTGTTAAAAACCCCTCCCCTCCATCAGTCCGAGTCAGCGAGTTGGAAAAGCCATGTTAATGGTCAGCCAGCCAAAGCCACTCAGAGAAACTGGAAAGGACCAAAGAAAGTCCAAAAGGTTTCTTTATATGTTGAACACAGGGTATCAGGGGACCCCAGACCCCTATCTGTGGACCAGCTGTCATGCCCTTGGTAGGGTCGGACTCTGAGGGAGAGGAGGAACAGCCGACAGGGAGGGGAGGTGTGGCTCCGGAGGTTGTGGAGGAGGCTGGGGAAGGGCAAAGGCCGGCTGTACAGTCAGAGGAAGAACCAGGCCCATCCCCTCTGCATCCTAGGACACGCAGGGAGGAACGGAGAAGGCAACAAGTTGGCTTGAGAGAGAGGAAGCTCCTAATCGACTGCAGCTGGGGAGAATAGTATATGAGACACACAGCATTTCCAGAAGCAAAGCGTGTGTTATTTTGGGCTGAAGTTATCTTGGTTGGCGTCCTTCCAACAGACTGTGCCTTGTTATCTCCTTGAATTTGGTAAATACTTCTGTTCTGTTGTGGAAATTTCGCCATTGTAGTTTGTTTGGTTTTTTATTTCACCGCTATCTGCTCATTAAGTTCGGACTCTTATTGCTTTCTTTTGAAGACGTATTTTTGAGTACGTTTTATCTCCAACTGAGAATTATTGAAAAGTGGGGCCAAGTTGGAGACATTAAAGGACACTGATTTATGTTTTGGATTTTGTTACGTTTGTGTTACACTCTGGGTCATCATACCAGCATTAGTCCGTGACATGCCAGAAACCAGGCCGCACAAATGAGCAAAGCCCCACCCGTGGGATGCAGGCAGCACATGAAACCATGCCCCTTCCAGTCTGCAGAAAAACCTCTCTCAATGGATCCAGTCCCTGGTGCCCAAAAGGCTGGGGGTTGCTGCCATAGATGGCATTTTTGAGAGCTTTTGTGAAGTCCTTGGTGCTCTCTGAGCGGGGCTGTTTGCTTGAAGATGTTTCTTTACCCGACTAGATAACATTATCAGTGCTCTGATGGTGTTGATGGTCCCTTGATGGTGATCATCAGGCACTGATCATATTACCTAGTTGGGTAATGAAATGTCTGCAGGAAAACCACCAGACAGCATTGAAGACTCCATAGTTCCAGCCTGAACTACAGATATTTTCTTCCACGGAGAGCTTTTGTGTCAGAAGATGTTGGGATACAGATTCGATGGCACAGCAACTGCTAACAAACCACATCACTGTATTTAATCGTCCAAAGAGCCCTATAGAACAGGGGCTTCTCTCTTATATAAGAGAGCCCTATAACGACACCACTTTGATAACCAATTCAAGCTAGACCCAGATGGTTGGGGGCAATATGCTGACCCTGGTAAACCGCTTAGAGAGGGCTGTAAAGCACTGGGAAGTGGTATGTAAGTCTAAGTTCTAGTGCTAGATGAATGCAAATGATTACCTAGTGGCTCGGTCTGGAAATCAATATTCACAGTTCCCGCAATTGCGTAAGCAACAACCAGAGATGGAGAAGCCAGGTAGTTGGCACGGATACAGCTGCAGAGGCGGCCTTCAAAGTTTTTGCTTCCGGACACAACGCCACATGCAACCAAGTCACCCTGAACATGAAAAATGGAAAGAGAACAAAATGGGGTTTTTTTCTCTCCCGATACTCTCATTCGCTTCTACACTTCCTTATTATTCAAGCCACAGAACTTGTTATTAAGCCCCAAACTATTAAATGCTGCAAATTTTATTTTTATGTATTTATTGGTTGGTTGACTATGGCCGGATTAGAACTCACCGTCACCTGGTTTCTAGCCTGGTGAGTTAACCAGGGGATTGCTAAAACAAACCTTTCTAGTTTTAAGGTCATTGGTGTCCCAGTTAAACAAGATATGCTCTCCCCACCCCACCTCTACCAGGTTAATGAGCAAGGACAAAATCTGCACTTCTTTACAACAAACACCCACCTATCAAAAAGACAGCACTCCAAAATGTAAACTCTATTTGGGTATCTCATGAAGTAAAGCTCACCTGTACAATGCGTTCTGAATGGCTTCGGGCAAAGGGGCAGTGTTCCCCACACAGGTGGAACAGCCGTAGCCGATGACCTCAAACCTACAGGGAAAAGCAGGAAATCGTAGTTCTGGGATCATTCACATTTTCAATAAACAAAGCATTTGTCAAATTTAGGGAAGGGCTGCTGCACACATCTGGGGCTTCCAGGTGGGAATCACTAAGGCAGTGATTTTCAGCCCTGGCCACTTTTTTATTTTTTTTAAATTACATTTATATGCCGCCCTTCTCCGAAGACTCAGGGCGGCTTACAATTTTTGGGATGCAACCCAATGCGCTCAGCAATAGCCTTCATTCCATTGTATATGCCTGCTTATTACTAAGCGGCATTTTTACAAGGTCAGCTTATTGCCCCCAACAATCTTGGATCCTCAATTTACCTACCCCGAGAGGATGGAAGGCTGAGTCAACCTTGAGCCTGGTGGGATTCGAGCCTGCAATAATTACAGGCAGCTGGAACTTAAATGCAGGCATTTAGCAGCCTGAGCCACCAAGGCCCTTTTAAGATGGGTGGACTTCAACTCCCAAATTAAAAAGAAAAAAAAGCAAGTGGAATCTTCTCTGCTAAGGCTAACACAGGGTGAGGCAAAGCATGTGAAAAAGCAACATAAATATTAAGAGCAAGAATAGAATATAACTTTATTATGGTCTTAGACCAGCAACAGACATCACTATTTACAATGTATTAAAAAATGGTACTGACACATTATAATACATTAATAGTGGATAAAAGCATCCCTGTTAAGAAAATACATGTTCTCAAACAGTTAGGGTCACTCCCTGGTTTATATGAGTGGAGAGCCAATAAGCATGTGTGCAAATATCATTTTCCAAAGATTGTTCTATCTCCAAAAATTGGCACGAATTGACAGCTATTAATTCTGTAACCAATTTTTTCCTTGTAGACATTGCAGCAACACAGAATTTTGTCACTGCATGCGTAATAGCCGGTTTGAGTCCTGGAGGAGAAAGCCTACATACAAAACTCTGTATAACTCACAGTACAATAAAACATGTGAGATATCTTCAGCTTCTCCTTTACCACATATACATACCCGTTCTGCTATTGGTGTTTTCTTATACCTGCCCTGAAGGAGTGCGGAGGGGAGAATATTAAACCTGGCTCTGAAGAAAGCTATTCTTTGTTTTGGGAAAATATTAAGAGCAAAGAAAGTAGTACCCAAGTTTATTGAGGTATGGTAATACACCGCTGGAACTGAGATAATGGGTGACCATTCCACTCCCTGGCGACAGGCTGGTTCTTATGTACGGTTTCACAGCCAAGCCAGCTTCAGTGGCTTTTTTAGCCAATAAACCTAATGGGAAAAAGGAAAAGATGCTGTTACAATAAGGCCATTGACTGCCCCTCTACCTTTTATTTTTTGCTTTTCTGAATGGAGGAGGATGGGTCCTCGCACCTGTGGCCAACCCCCGCATTTGCAACCATCGCAGCATCCCCATGGTCACGTTTAGCGCTGGACAACTGGCATGTGTTTATCCCAGGGCCACGGAATCGCCATTTGTGACCGTCCCCAGTCGGCTTCCCACAAGCAAAGCCACAGAGGCAGCCAAGATTGGCTTAACAGCGGACACAATTTGCTTCGCAACAGCAGTGGTTCGCTCAACCGCTGTGGCCAGGAAGGTCATAAATTCAGGCGGAACTCCCTTCAACCACCGCCGTGCTTAGCAATGGAAATTGTGCTCCTGACTGCGGTCATACGTTGAGGACTACCTGCCCCACAACATGATGCAGAACAACGGTGGCTAACCCGTTTGGGCTCCTGTGCCAAAAATTGTGCGTGCGCTTGTGCATGCCAGCACCCAGAATGCAATGCATGTGCCCCCATGCCCCCTGCGCATGCAATCCCCCCCGCCGCCCCCTTACCTGCACTGTGCCTCTCAGCTGATTTTCGGCCCATTTGAGGCGTTTCTCGGCCCCCCAGAGGCTTGAGGAAAGCTTCTGCAGCCTTTGCAGGCCGAAAAATGGGGCCGTTTCGTCACTTCCGGTATTTCCGGAAATACAGGAAGTGACAAAACGGGCCTATTTTTTGGTCTGCAAAGGCTTTCCTCAAACCTCTGGGAGGCTGAAAATCAGGTGTGAGGCGCGCGCGTACACAGTGAAGTAAGTTTGCTGATGGCTTGCGTGCCAGCACAAATGGCTCTGCGTTCCACCTGTGGCACATGTGCCATAGGTTCGCCATCACGGATGTAGTATGTGCAAGATCCCGTACCTGCTCCTAGCATCGCAGAGGGATTGCAGTTGTTGGTGCAGCTGATGACAGCAGCAATGACGACCGACCCGTGAGCCAGCTGGTACTCGTTGCCTTCATATTCGACAGGAACGACGCGGCACTGCTTCTCGGCAGGAATCTGAAAGCCTCTGAAGCCAACCTAGGTGATCAAATAGTGGTTGCAGAATGAACCGCACGTTCCTAACTGTTGGGAAGTTAAGAAGGAAGACACCAGAACACTTGGGACACGTACAGGTTTTGATGTTACACAGTCAAACCCTTAAACAAAAATCAAAAAGACCACAAATGGTTTAATTTGGATTGGAAAATTTGCACCACCTACTTTGGTTATGATGGGTTTTGGAGAAGCAGTTAATAATGGCCGATTCTCAACATACAGTCATAATATAGAAGGGCTACTTTAGGAAGAACACACTTCCTGCATCTATTGTACTCAAATCTGAAAAGCTGCATTCTAGAGCAGTGTTTCTCAACCTCGGGCCACTTTAAGATAGGTGGACTTCAACTCCCAGAATTCTTGGCCATTTTAAGATAGGCGGACTTCAACTCCCAGAATCCTTGGCTACTTTAAGATAGGCGGACTTCAACTCCCAGTGTTCTGGGATTTGAAATCTGCCTATCTTCAAGTGTCCAAGGTTGAGGAATATTTCTCTAGTTAGTTCTTCAAAACATCCCAGCTGATAGGAAACAGCCTTCAATATCTAGAAGGGGATTCTCCCGCCAAGATTTAAAAACAGCCAGATGGGCTTTCAAACCATACCTACCTTTTCACGTAAGCATGCTTGAAAATCGGTCTTCATGTTGGTTACAGCCACTCTATCTTGGGCCCTTTTGGGACCACTTACATACGGCGTTATAGAATCCAGGCTTATAGGTATTATCTGATGGAGGAAAAAAGGTTTAGTTAGTTGCAACTTCATAACTGATATTGTTGCGCTGATACTTGGGCTTTTAAAACAAGCAAGCCAAAAGCAAGGATAATTAGTATATACTGACAAACAGTTCTGAGGACATAAACTGGCATTAAAAAAAAGGCAGCATCTTGAATTCCATAGAATTATGGTTTGTATATTATTGGAAAACACATGCTTTAGATCAACCACTTGAATACTGGCATTTATTCAAAATTCCAAGTGGTATTCCATCCAAAGACAGCTCAAGTCTTTGCAGTATCAAAAAGAAATACTCCCTTTCCAACATTTTACTGGATGTTACCAAAGAGCACACTTGTTTGAAAAGAAAGTAAAATCCCTTGATCTAAAGCAATGGCTATTTTTGGGGAGAGGTTTGTTTTTTTTTTAAATTCCTTTGAATAAAAAGGCAAATCTTTAAGGAAAAAGCGCAGCAAACATAATAACTTTGAAAAAGACTGGCTCATTTTGTACTTACTTGAGAATATTCAGGTTCCTTAGCAGAATACTGGTAATTTCTAAACAGTTTCACAGTTTTAAGATACATCTCCATGGACTTGAGTTTGGCGTCATCAAAGCCTATGAGAAAAATTCGAAAGTCTGATCCTATCTCCAAAGATTGAGAAACTCATTATACTCCTTTAGCCAACCAAATCTCCTCCTACGCTGTCAATCTTACCTGTATGCTTTAAGTGTTTTAATGTTACATCATCTACAGGGAAAAAGCTCAGGATTGCACCATATTCAGGACACATGTTTGCAATGGTGGTTCGGTCCCCAACGGAGAGCTGAGAAACGCCAGGGCCAAAGAATTCCACAAATTTTCCAGATACCCCTGCTTGTCTTAGTTGCTATGGAGACAGGAAAAAAAAGAATGCTCCAGTATCATATGTAGGCCAAAGAAAAAGGTTACAGCATTGTTTTTTTTAACAAAAAGTTTCAAAAAGGAGAATCCACCAGTCTTATCCCCCTTCTAACCAGCAAGAGACACAGTAGTTACATCACACATTTGGGTGTTACAGTCACACAATTGGGATTTGCAATCTTTTTTGACAATTTCTGGCCAAAAAAAATTTCCTTACTCAAGATACAAACAACAGAATGACCATTACATGATCCAATTGTAATTACAGAGTTAACACTCATCTGATAACCATAGTCAATACAAAGGCACCTGGAGGCAGTAACCTCTTATTTCTTCCCTAATAGATTAAATCTTACTCCAGTGACAATTTCTGTTTACCAAAAGTTGCTGTTCTACAACTTCCCAGAGGCAACTGCTCCTTTATCCAGCTAAGCAGTAATAAGTGTGGGAAGAACGCTGAACGTTTGGCAAGAATGGCTGCTTTCGTACACATTGTCATGCCAAGTCATGAAGCTGGCAGGGCATCTATTACCTGACACCAAGTGTTGCAGGTTCGCAGAATAATTGTCAATGGCATTGCTGCTGAGGAATCTACAGATTTTTATTTTGTTTCAATAAAGGACAGCATTTGTAGCTTAGGGTTGACATGAGGGGTCCTTGGTGCTCTCTGAGTTGTCAGTTTTCTTGCAGGTGTTTCATTACCCTATCTAGGTAACATCAGTGCTAGTAAGGCGTGCTGTTTGCTGTCTGGTGTCTTGCCTGTCTTGGTGGGTGGGGGAGGTCTTGCGAGATTCATGCAAAAGAGACAATCAACCAGCCCAAAGGAGAAAAAGACTCCTGCATCGCTCCACCAGTAATCAGCACAGAAATTAGCTCCAAGGTCAACTTCAGACCAACAATCAGGTAAGGAACATCCCAATCAAAAAACTGCCAAAGAACCATCAGTAAACAACCTAACCCTAAGACCATCCCTCATCCACAGAGACAGGCAAGACAGAATATAAACTGACAGCAAACAACACTCCATAGTAACACTGATGGTGTTACCTAGTTGGGTAATGAAACGTCCTCAAGAAAACAAGAGAGCGCCAAGGAGCCCTTTATTTTATTTAGAAGATTGATAATGCCACCCATCCTGCAGCTCACAACTCTGGGTTTTATCTTTGGTGGCTGCTTGTAGATGACTATACTGCAGAAAAAACAATGGCTACCAACCTGCCTTCCATTGAGGACCTGCATCCTGCACGAGCCAAAAAGAGGGCTGTGAAAATATCTACAGACCCCTCACATCCTGGACATAAAACTGTTTCAACTCCTTCCCTCGAAACGACGCTACAGAGCCCTGCACACCAGAACAACTAGACACAAGGAGTTTTTTTTTCTGAATGCCATCACTCTGCTAAACAAATAATTCCCTCACCACTGACCAACTATTTACAAGGTCTGCACTACTCTTACTGTTAATCTTCTCATCGCTCCTTATCAGCCATCCCCTCCCGCTTGTGATTGTATGGCTGTAACTTTGTCGCTTGTATCCTTATGATTTATATTGACTATTTCCTAGTATGATTTGATTGCTTATTGTACCCTATGACTATCATTAAGTGTTGTACCTGATTATTCTTGGCTCTTAACAAATGTATCTTTTCTTTTATGTACACTGAGAGCATTTGCACCAAGACAAATTCGTTATGTGTCTAACCACACTTGGCCAATGAAAGAATTCAATTCAATTCAATTCAACCCTGCCTGTCCGGCCCCAAAGAGGGTTCCAACATACCTTGGTAATGCTCAGGACTATGTCGATGGATGTAGCAAGTGAGCTGGCCGACCCGGTCAGTTCACACCCAACCACCTCGGGCAAAGTGAGGGTGATGGGGAGGCCCAGCATGACCGCTTCTGTTTCAATTCCACCCATACCTAGATGGGGCAAGAAGAGCATTGAACAGCTTATTGAAAGACGGAGGCCTTACAACCGTGTTGAAATCTTTATCCAAGCTCTCTTTTGTCTGATGTATAAAATCGGCTGAGCTGAAAATTCAGTATTTGTTCTAAATTCATGTCTGGGAGACCTTTGCCTTAGATGAAACAGAAACAGAGTGGACCTTTAGGTGGGTAAGCGTAACATTTTTCATCTTCAGCAAAAAAAAATTGCATCTGAACATTATTTTCTTTCTGCGTGTGGCTTTTAGCTATAATGTATATTGTATACATCACCCCAAGGATTTTGAGTTGAGGTTGCATTTATATCAACATACATTTTTAGTTCTTTCCCCTCTTGATATAAACAGGTATATCTTCCCACCGCTTTTACATATATTTCAGTAGAAAATTGCCCTGCATCTGGTGCTGAAGGAACACTGAGATGACAACCCTTGGTACCTTCTTTATATCCATTCCTTCTTAAGTTACGTTTTGTAGGCTGTTATTTAATTGTAAATATAAGGCTGCAATGCTTAAAAGAATAGCCTAATGAAACGGGTCCAAAGAAGAGGGCACAATTGCAAACCTGCTTATGCAAAACAAAACAAAAAAAAATCACTTCCTTGAAGACAAAGGAAACAACTCTGTGCAGTGTAACGAAATATGTTTGCCTCCAATCCTGCCTAAGCACTGCATGTCCTGCCTTTTGAACTGTAGTGTAAAAGTATTACAATTTAAATAACAGAGACAGTCATGGTGCGGACATTTAAAAATAACTTGGTGGCCAACCAGCCCGCTCTTTAAAATAACAAATAATCTTTGCACCAATATCACCCCAGTTAACCTCTTTAGAAAGTCGCTGTACAAGTATTTCAGCCAGAAGACATTCAAAAGCCTCTCTGAGCTACTTACCCCAACCCAGGATTCCTAAGCCGTTCACCATGGTTGTATGAGAATCTGTGCCAATAACACTGTCGGGGTAGAGGAAGTTTTTGACATCAAATACTACTCTTGACAGATGTTCCAGATTCATCTGATGGACCATTCCTGTCCCAGGAGGAATTACCGAGACATTTCTGAAAACTTTGGAACCCCACTAGTTTAATTCATAAAAGGAGAAACAGACAGAAAAGGTGTGTTAGTTTCACACTTTCTAAATCAGCAATTCCCACTCTGGCAATAAATGGCTCTGCAAATTCTGAGTACTGCAGTGCCAAGAGAGGCTGGCTACTTCCCTCATGCTTCCTGTAGCAAGTGGGGATCATTATCAGAATTTGCCATGCCCGTTAATACTGAAATTCCCCCTCTTTATAGTAAGAAAGGAGAGGGGAGATCAGTTCTGATCTTCGCAAATCTTTTATCAATCCCTTCCTTACTGCCTTTCTTTAAACTTCTTCTGGGTCATGCTACCTTCAAGCGACGTACCTTAAAAAATTGGAGTCTCTCTTTATTTCTTCCAAATTCTATCTCTTGATTCTTAAATACTGTTTCAGGCCTAAGGAGATGAAAGGGGGGAAAAAACCATATTAAAACCGTTATTTGCAGTACTTAGAAAAACAGCCCAAAGAAACATTTTTTTCTTGCTAACGTTTCAGAAAACATTGCACAAAGAAAAAATAGAACGTTACAGGGTTAAAGGGATATTTCCATGTGTCCTTGTTTGGTTTTAATTATTTGTTTTAACTGTACACATATAGACATATTTTGATGACTATATACCACGCAGAATTACCCTGTGGTAAGATGAGCGGCCAATAAATTTTATAAACAAACAAACTAATATATGAAATTTCCCATTAGCGAAAATCCTTTGCCCCAAAGGTGGTTTGATATTGATTCTAAAGTAAACTTAATACATGTTTATGGTTTGGATCTGGGTAGAACCCAATCTTGCTGTCAGTTTTTGACTGCAGAACGGGAATGGCCCTCCAAAGCCAGGAGGGAAATTTAAAAAGGCAAGCTTACTCAGGCACTGGCTGAAGATGAAAAGGACACAAGAGGGGCGTGTTCTCAATCTGCACAGAAAAATGCCCCGGGTTCCGCTTTGATTCTCCATCGCACGGTCCTTTGCAGCTGGACTGGTCTCGGCATGGGAGCTTCCGAGGGGCTTTAAGTGGGGAGAGTTTTGAGGAAGCGGGCCGTGGGGGATCGCCGCCTCCGGGATTCGGAGTGTTTTGTATTGCACTAGGCAAAAATGAAATGGGAAGAATGCTTGGTTCGTTGCAATCTTTCAAATCCTCATCATGCTAAGGTAGAATATATACATATTTGATAGGAACAATTTGAGAGAGAGAGGAAGGGAGGGAGAGACAGACAGACAGACAGACATATGCCATATTCCTGCTTCAAATAAAAGCGGATTCAGTGTACTTAAATTAGATCAACTTAGCATCTTAACATGACCCCATTTTCGATTCTGCCTACTTAAGGGCAAACGTTCCACTATCAAGACAGGGCCTCATCCACCCGTACCCAACAAAATATAAGGAAGCTGACAATTTGACGGATACCATTTGCTGAAGTCAATCTGCAAAGAATGGTCCACAGTCAGATCTGTTGGGCAGACAGGATGGACTCCCGTAGGATCTCCTCCAAGGTTCTTCACCGCTTCCCTCATGGCAGCAAAATCAACCATTGCAGGAATTCCTCTGACATAACAGGAACAATGTTTTCAATTGAGTACATCCATAAAGTCAGCACTGTAGATTCAATCCATCTCATCAAGAGGATCAACAGTGATCTTAACTATGGTTTAAGCCAGAGGTTTCCAAACTTGGCAAATTTAAGACTTGTGGACTTCAACTCCCAGAATCCCTCCACCAGACTTCAATTCTGGGAGTTGAAGTCCACAAGTCTTAAAAGTTGCCAATTTTGGAGACTCCTGGTTTGAGCCACAGTGGGTGAGTTCACACATTGCTCTAAGCCAGGGGCCTCCAAACTTGGCAAACCTGGCTGAGGAATTCTGGGAGTTGAAGTCCACGAGTCTTAAAATTGCCAAGTTTGGGGACCTCTGCTCTAAGCCATACAAACAATGATGGATGGGATCTGCGTAGTTTAAGCGTCATGCAAAGCTTAAACTACGCAGCCACATTATGACTGTATTTAACAAGCGAGTCCCATTATAGGTTGACCAAGAAGACAACAAGCTCAGTGGTATAGCGGATTACAAATCTATCAATTAGACACACTGGGAAAAAGTCCTGTCTGAATGCCTTCATGGAGCTATCCTGAAACATCCAACCTGCTGCTATGATCTCCCACTATTACAATCCTAACAGACTTTTGCTGGAGTCACTGCCAGGATAAACTCATACAATCTGGATTTCTGGTCATCTAAATACTCAGAAAGACCCACCCAGGACACTTAGAAAAACACATCAGGTTCTAACTAAAATAGACGAACTCGGGGTGGGAGTGGGTCTTACGTGAAATCTTGGAGCAGGACTCTGGCAGGACAAAAGGGCACTTCAACATTGTTCTGTTTTGCTTGCCAGTCCAGGATATTCATCACATCTCCTTCTTTCACTAGGAAGCCATCCCAGTTGCGGACAGCTGTTTCCAACATGACCCGTATGGTGTAAGGCAGGAGATCTGCAAATGGACAGAGTAGCTAAATGGCTCGAGGGTAAACCCCGGTGCTGGTATTATTCCTGCTATAGGCTTTCTTCTAAATCAGGAAACTTTTGTAAGCAGAAAATGTGGGAAAGGCATCGAATAGAGCAGGGATCTCCAAACATGGCAACTTGAAGAGTGTGAAATTCTGGGAGTTGAACTCCACAAGTCCCAAAGTTTTCAAGTTTGGAGATCCCTGGAATACAGGGATTTCTGTCTGACAAGATAAAGAGCAGTGGTGCAACACAATCTGTACAGTTTGCTTAGTGACTGTTCAAAGTTACAATGGCACTGCATTGTAAACAACTGGTAACTGAATTGCTTTTCCTTTAAGCATCATTTGGAAATATGCAAAACATTAATAAGCATTTGCTGGTATTCTTGGCATTAGTTTTCTTACGGCTGAGTATGGGCCAGGAGTTAAGAGCCCACATGTCCTGCTCTTGGATTTTAGAATCTGGCAACCACGTATTCCAATAAACCTATTTAATGTTGCTTACTGAAAACACATGACTTATTGCCAACAGTAGGGAAAGCTGTTAATTATAGAACCCTTCAAAATTAGATTGCTAACTTTATTAAGGATTGCGGTCCAGGTGAGAGCAATTGCCAAAGAGGTAAAGAAATCACTCTGCAGCAATGAATTATGAGAATATTTGTCTAAGGGCACTGGAAATTTCTGCAAGTCTGTGACATATGTAAACAAGCTTGCAACCACCACCTCAGAAACAAAAAGCAATTATTCTTTTTAATAAGCATAAAGCAAGCCTGTGTTAGTACAGCCACATAATAATTTTTCAGCTCTGAAGGTTGCAAACTATTGCTGCAGGCTTCGCTAGCTTCATTGAAATTAACTGAGTTTTCTAAGGCAGACAAGATAATTTCTCCCTCATTAAGTGATTCTTCAAAGGCTAACCATACAGAAGAAGGAACTGACAAGAATATTTGCAGTTCAGCTGTTGAGTAAGAAAGACATATTCCCTAACGTGGTTTCTTATTCCAAAACATACACTCAGGTTGGGCTCGCTTTGGCAGCACATATACTAAAATTGGAACGATACAAAACATACACTCAGGTCAGTACCAAATAATTTTACAACTACCTTCAAAGTTTTCAATATGACAGAGAACCACAAACAGTTCATCACTAACATAAAGGCTTTGATCTCCACTTTCAATATTTGTATGGGGAGATTTCACACGTATCAAGGAATCGAATTCATGATTCAGTGCACTTTCATTAGGGAAGGAAAGCAGGATGTAAGTGAAATGACAAACACAATTTGAAAGGCCAGATGAACAATTCAGCTCCTCTTCCAGAAGACTCCTTACAAGTTTGTTTAGTGTAAATTAAAGATTTCTCATCTTGGTCACCTTCTGGAAGGAAGGTGAGCAATTAATAGACCCCGTCATACTTTTTAGAGACAGTTTTGTATGGTCAACTATCTGCATCTTGAAAAGTATGTATAGCAAGCAGAATTTCTGTTCTTGTTCTAAAAGATAAGGACAACAGCAGCATGACAACACCCAGCTGAACCAACTGATAAAACAAAGGTTATAATTCTGAGTAAGCTTTTCCACAGTCCTCTCTGAAATTCACTAAATAGATTCCATTAATTTGAAAATGCACCAAACACTTTCAAGCAGAAAGAAAGGGATACATTTGGACTAAGGAAGATAATTTCTGAATGTCTAGTCACCAGAGGGGTTAATTTTATTTTGCCACACCATGTTATAAAAGGGCTTCCTCACAGAACCAACAAAGAAAGACCAGAAGTTAAAGTGAACAAACTTTGTTTAGCATAAAAAACACATTAATGGCTCACTGCAGTTACTTTAAAGGAGGCTGTGGAATTTGAATAGCCAGGAAGAAGGAAATTAATAACAACTTTAGGCACATTTACTTGAACAGTTTTAATAAAGAAAGCATTTAGGATTACAACTCAGCAGCATAATCCCAAAAATGGTTCAGTAACAAGGCCACCAATCCCCAAATTCATTTTAAGACTACTTAAGAAATCTTAAGGTTAGATTAGGTTTATATTAGAAAGACACAACTGAAAAGTATTTTACCATATTTGGTGCCTCCTAGTTTAGCAATGTTGTAGAACTTTTTGTCTGCATTGTCACTCAGTGTTTCAATTAAGTGCTGGAACAGGTGTCCTGAAAAACAAGTCAGATTATTAGTTATTTGATATGTGTTTGTATATGTAGTTGGGTAGGAAGGCTGTAATTCTATCCATTTTTACTTTGAATAATACCCACTAAATCCACTGGAATTTACTATATAAAAAACAGTAATAGATTGCAAGACTAAATTTTCCTGCATTTTTCCTATCAATAATTTGCAGTGGGATGTTACTTTATATATATTAAATACTTTTATTCTAATTTAAATAGAACTGAGATGCCTCATAATAGATTCTATATGTAACATTAATTTTCTTTAGAACACTAAATATACAGGTATAATTCCATTTTGGTAAATATTGGGCCACATCCAGGTTTAGTCATACTTGGAGGCTGAAAACAATAGAGCTTAAATTTTAAGTAACAAATCCCACTGATGTTGAGCCACTCTCAGTACAATTAAACTTAAGGTTCGACTCATTGCCTTCATTAATACATGATAAATTATATTTAATATTCTAGAGACAAAATCTCAACTTTTTAAAAATAAAATGTTAAAGAGCAGAGCATATATTCTTTATGCATAACTAGTACTTGAGGAATTATAAAGTTGTCTTTATCTCCACAACACTGAGAGAACTTTACTTAATAAAAGTGGTTTTCGGAAGGATCATACAATTGTGTTTGTGTCTATCAGCAATGCCATTATTCACAAATGCTCCAATGGTACCCAAGGTTTAATGTTAAAACCTTCAGAAGGAAGTCTTGCCTTTAATATGTGGATATATCCCTGAATGCCAGGAAGAACATTTTTGATAGATAACGATTGTGACACATCTTCTGACAGGAGACAGAGCTGGGATCTTTGCTACAGGATGGAGGAATGTATTGCAGCCGAAGATTAACAGGAGAAAGAAGCCAGTCTCTTATTTTGCTAATCTCTCAATCAGTAGGGTTTTTTGTCCAGCCTCCAATATTCTCATTTGTTGGAGCACCAAAACGCAGAACTGAATCAAGCCAACATGGAGAGGGAGCATGAAAGTGGTAAGAATGCAGAAGGCCTGCAGATGATGGGACATGTAGCCAAGAGACATGGAAGGGGATGATGGGAACTGTTGTTTAACAGTTCTGGAAATGGAATGAATTATAGCCAAAGGGAAAAGGACAAGGATGATGGGAACCACTGTTTAACAGAGATGGGGGCGTGGAACTGTAGTCAAAGGTTCATGGAAGGGGATAATGGGAACTGTTTAACAGATCTCAAATGGGGATGATGAGAACAACAGCCCAAGACCTATGGAAGAGGATGATGGGAACTGTTGCTTACAGTCCTGGAACAGCAATGACAAGAACTGTAGTCTAAGAGAAATGGACGGAGATGATGGGAACTACCATTTGATAACCCTGGGGTGGGGGTGATGGGAATTGTAGTCCAAGACCCAATGAAGGGGAGGATGGAAATGGTTGTTTCAGAGCTGGAACAGGGATGCTGAGATGCACTGAAGGGGATGATGGGAACTGTGGTTTACTAGTCCTGACAGGGCGATGCCAGGAAGTGTACCCGAAGATAAATGGGTCAGGGATGATTGGAACTACTGTTTGATAAACCTGGGGTGGGGGCGATGGGAACTGTAATCCAAGGCCCATAGAAGGGGATGATGGTTGTTTCAGAGGTGGCAGCGGGATGCCGAGATGCACAGAAGAGGATGATGGTTTCCTAGTCCTGACAGGAGGGTGTTATACCCCGAGGCAAATGGACAGGGATGATGGGAGTGGTTGTACCCAGCCCTGCAATGGAAGGGGGGATGATGGGAACTGCACCCCAAGGGAAGCAGGGACTGGAGCCCAGAGCCCAGAAAGGGGATAATGGGAACTGTAGTCCCCAGACACATGTTGTATCTTGAAGGGGGGGGGTCTCACCAGGCTGGGAAAGCCCAAACTAATTGAGGTGGGGAGGGGAAGGGAAGCCAGCGAGAAAGATGGCTGACAGCCCTCCCCTCCCTTTTATCCAAGGGGGGGGAAGAGAGAGAGGGAGGGGAGGCCGGTCCAGGCGGGCACAAAGGGAAAGGGGCCATTTTGCCACCCTCCCCGCCCCCTTCCCCTCATCGCCACTGACCTGCCCGGGCCGCTTCCATGTTCCTCTCCCAGAGAAGGATGCCACGGGAGTTGTGAGGGGGACGAAAGAAGAGCTTTGGGGAGGGGCGGAGCCCTCCCCTCAAAGACCGCGAGAGAAGCGAGGGAGGGACACAACCGGCGGGCCCCCTCAGCGCCTCCGCCCGGCCCTCCCCGCTCCCTCATTGGGCTCTCCCGGTTCTCGCGAGAGCTCCGCCGCCCGCAAGAAAGGAAAGCGGCGCGAACTCTCGCGAGAAGGGTTTCGGCCTCGGCGCGAGGGGCGGTGCGCGTGCGTCAGTGCCCGCCCTCTCCTCCTCCTCCTGTCCTCCTCCTCTGTCTCTGGTCAGGGATAGCGGCTCAAGGGAGCGAGACTTCAGGGTTCAGATCTCGCGAGAGTTGCGCTACTCTTCTTTGGCCGCTAGAGGCAGACCAGCGCCTAAGTTCGCCAACTAAGAGGCGGGACCCTGTCTTTCCTCTGAGCATGCGTCGTCTTCTCGGCTTCTTGCGAGGCAAGGGACGGAACCTTTGTAACTTCCTCTGGGGGTCGGACGGAAGGATTTGGAAACCGGACCAGAAGGACCAACTTTGGTGCTGAAGAAGGCATGGCAGGAGCGGGACCCGATTTAAAGTCCAAGGTGCTGAAGCACCGGCGCACGACCTCGAACGGGTGGAGAAGTTTATTTCGCAGGATTATTTTGTGGATTGCAACCTCCGGGGAAGGTGGGATGGGGCTGGTCCGTTTGCTAAATCCTTCCCCTGCTTTTTCCCCAAGTACAGGTAGTCCTCGATTTACAACGGTTCCTTTAGTGACCGTTTGAAGTTGGCACTGAACGAAGGGACTTATGATCGTTTTTCACACGGCCTTGGCAACTGGTTCACATTTGGTTAGACTAGATAACCTACAAGGTCCCTTCCAACTCTGATTATCTGTTACCTGTATTTATGACGGTGGCAGTATCCCAGGGTTACGTGATCCGCTTTTGCGACCTTCTGCCAAACAAAGTCAATGGGGAAGCCAGATTCACTTAACGACCGTGTGACTAACTTAACAAATGCAATGATTCACTTAACTGTGGCAAGAAAAGTCGTAAATTGGGGCAAATGTTTCACTTAGCAACATAAATTTTGGGCTCAGTTGTGGATGTAACTTGAGGTCTACCTCTATTGTTTCCAAAACACTGCAATTGTTTTGTTTCAAAGAAAAGAGGAGGAAAGTGAGTCAAATTTAAAGGTTTAAGTAGCAGGGCAAATCCAGGATTTAATCGAACTCTCTGCGTTTTACAATTAAGAAGAAGCACAGAAGCACAATGTGGTTGCAAAAGGTTGAGTTTTCCTCTGAGGCTGACTTTTGTTTATTTTTAATTAAAGGTGATTTTATCTCTTGGGCCACAAAGGAGCTGGCTTTGAACCACTTCGCTTGAATTGTCTGCATTGAATTAGAAGGAAGATGTTGGCTGAGAGCAGCCCTTATTTGCTTGTGTCCCTTTGCAAAGAGTTTTAACTGCAGCAATTTAGTTGATAATTTTAATTAGTTGCTGCCTATGGAAAGCAACACTTGAAGATTTTTATTGTTCAGGCATCATATAAAGTAGCGTTTTTCAAATTTGGCAACTTTAATGTGTGCTGTAGTAGCGCCTTCTCATGCTCTACAATGGTGTTTTTCAACCTCACGTTGAGTTGTGTAGACATCCTGCCAAAATTCCCCATGTTGGCTGAGGAATTCTGGGAGTTGAAGTCCACTTATCTTAAAGTTTCCAAGTTTGAAAACACTCATTTTAATCTAGTGCTTATTTTCAAAGGACAGAAAGCTGAAAAAGATGGAAGGAAGGAAAGAAAATCCTTAAATACTTTTAAAAGCAACTGATCAAACATTAGTTAAAGACCAAGGAATTTGCATTGTCTGCTAATCAGTGGTTAATTTTAACCATTGATGACTAACTGAATTGTTGAAATTCACAACACTAAGCTTTGCCCAATTTATCCAGAAACTACTCAATCCCATTTTAATTAATCTATAGAAGTTTCCCTTCTCACTAGTGGATTATAAAGGTTGGAATTCAACCCACTTTAACACCACTTGTTTAGGAAAAGTTGCATTTGTGGATCAACGTCTTCACTTCATGAACCTGGTCCTAAAAAGGCATGTGCAGATTTAAATCGTGCAATGTTGAAAAACTGGGGTGCTACCCTGGAAGAGCATGACAAGTTTATCAGAGAGAAATATGTTGTCTTCTGTCTCTGAGAATGTATTATCCTTTGGTGTGCTGTTTCAAAGACATAAAACACTGTGTGTCTTTTACCAGACTGTTTGGTGACACATGCGCATTGGCCTCTTTGTCTTACTTTGAAACTTCTAAACGAATTCCATACAGTGAAGCTATCAGAGAAGAATTCAGCCCTATTAAAGTGGGAGATAGTTTTGGACAGACGTAAGTATTTCCTTATTCAGAGCTGAATTTCCCATCTCATTTCCTAAGGGAACAAAATGAAGGGTTTGTGCTTTAGTTTAGAACAGGGGTGTCAATCTTGCAATGACACATTGTCATCACGTGATGTATTGCAACTTTTTTTCCCTTCACTAAAACGTGGGTGGGGGTGGTCAGCACATTATGCATCCAGCCCGCGGGCCATGAGTTTGACACCCCTGGTTTAGAACCACTTTTGCCTAGTGGTTAAGGCTCCAGGATAGAAAGCAGGAGATCATGAGTTCAAGTCCCACTTTAGCTTATGGAAGCCAGCTGAGTGAATTTTGGACCTCTCTCAGCTCAATGCATCTCACAGGGTTGTGGCTGGGAAAATAGATGTAAATTATTTGTAAAAATAATGCTTCAGGTTGCCAATGTTTAAAGGGTACCACTGTACTTTTTAATTAATGGAATCTATGGCATCCTGACAGTTTCATTGTCACTTTTCTAAGGTGGCACACCTGCTGGTTTAAAGTAGAACTCAGCATTCCCAAGAAATGGATTGGAAAGGAAGTGCATCTTCTTTGGGAAAGCGATGGAGAAGGAATGATTTGGAGGGATGCTCAGCCTGTTCAGGTAAGTGACTGTCATATAATTATCACCAACTGGATCCTCTTTTATTTATTTATTTAATTAATTAATTAAACATATATGCCGCCCAACTCCCAAAGGACTCCGGACGGCTTTGGATTCGTTTGCTTTCCACATTAAAAAAAATCACCCCCATACGGCAAGTACATGATAAATAGAATGCTATTCTTTAGAGGAAATGCTGGAGAGAAATAAATTTTTATAAAAGTATGTGATGAACGTAATAATTTGAGGACTACCTGTATTGACAATGCAGTCTTCCTGTCCCACCCTGTCCAACTGTATATTATTTGCCATTATCAGAGTTTGACTCGAGAAGGTGAGAAGACCAGTTACATGCTGACAGACAGTCTAAAGGAGACCGAACCTCATGGGTGAGCCAGTCTTTTGGGCTGCATTACGGAAATAATACTGTACTGCTCTAGCAATTCAGTTGAGATGAACCTGTCAGTATTTTGACATAAATCTTCATATAGAAAAATGCTTAAAATATTTGAACTGTTCAATCATCTTGGGATAACCATCCTTTCCTGGAAATGCCAGGTGTTGAAAATGCACATAGCCTGCAATTCATAAATCAGCTGACATAAAACAATGTAAGTTGCCAAAATTCCAATGGAAAGGAAAATTATTTGCCAGGGTGATGGACAGATGATTTGGGGTGGAAAATTTTTCAGTGTCAGGGTAATCACTGGGAACCTAATCCAGGCCCGTGGATTTTAAAAACAGAAAAGTATCATGCACCTATTTCCTTCTGCAGCTTGACCTTCTATCTAGAAGTTGCCTGCAATGGTCTCTTCGGAGCAGGGAAGGGCAGCATGATCGCACCCCCGGATCCGGACAAAACGTTCTTCTTGAATAGAGCAGAGTTGGTGGTTTACAACCGGGATGTCTATGAGCTTCTGGTGGACTTTGAAATCCTCTTGGACATGGCGAAGGTGGGATGTCTCATTTTTGCCATTTTAATGTAGGTGTAAGGTCCTGCCTCAGCTGTCTTCTCGGTCTCTTTGTTCAGTGCCATCATAATTTTGAACAGTCGCCGAACAGTCATAAGTCAGGGACTGCCTGCAGTTACAATATGACTTTCCTCGTAGGCCTGCATGGATAGCAATAGCACTTAACCCAGGGGTCTTCAAACTTGACAGCTTTAAGACTGGTGGACTTCAACTCCCAGAATTCTTGAGCTAACATGGCTGCAGGAGGAATTCTGGGAGTTGAAGTCCACCAGTCTTAAACTTGCCAAGTTTGAAGACCCTTGACTTAGACTTATATACCACTTCACAGTGCTTTCCAGCCCTCTCTAAGTGGTTTACAGAGTCAGCCTCTTGCCCCCAACAATCTGGGTCCTCATTTTACCCACCTCGGAAGGACAGAAGGCTGAGTCAACCTTGAGCCTGGTGGGATTCGAACTGCCAAACTACAGGCAGCCGGCAGAAGTAGCCTGCAGTACTGCACTCTAACCACTGCGCCACCCTGGATGCAAATCTCTTTGATTCTAATTCACAACAATGCATTGCTGACTCGGTGAAGAATTCATTTGCAGAGTCCTCCAAACAGGATATGTTCCCGCTTAAAGCACCGCCACCATTTTGATTTTGAAATTTTGAGTTCCAGATACAATCTTATTCCTTGAGGTTGATTTGAGCCAGCATAAAATGTACATTGCCTTTCCTGCTTAGCTCCTCGGAGAGAAAACCAGCGGAGCTTCCAAGCGCTTTACACAGCCAACCAGATGGTGAACCTGTGTGATGTCAACAACCCAGCAACCTTCCCTGCGGTGCGGGAACTGGCCCACTCTGTTTTCTGCCAGAAGAATGGAGATAGCCAGCACACCATCCATGCAATGGGCCACTGCCACATTGATACTGGTAGGAACCATGCGCGGGGTATATATATTCCAGTCTAGGAAAGATCTCCCAGAAGGATGGGAGGTCTTCTCCCAGGTCTTCTAATGCAGATAGTCCTTGACTTAGAACAGTTTGCTTAGTGACGGTTCAATGCGGTCTGAGTACAGCACTGAAAAAAGTGACTTATGACCATTTTCCACAAAGGTCGTAAGTGTGAAAAACGACCATAGGTCACTTTCTGCTGTTGTTAACTTTGAATGGTCACTAAATGTCACTAAGTTGAGGACTATGCATATGTGTGTGTGTGTGTGTGTGTGTGTATGCATTGCAAAGCACTTGACTTGATTCCTAAGAATGATTTCCAGGCAGTGCGCAATCCTACACATAGCTAAAGCAACTATGAACTAAAAATTAAATTAATTTAAAAGCCATCTTCTTGTCAATCAATAAAAACTTTATTATGGTCATAGACCAGCCCAGAGCAATCTTCTATAAAAGTGAAGCAAATGTCTTTGTGAACGGTTGCCTGCAATTGTCATCTTAGCTTGGCTGTGGCCTTACGAAGAGACAGTCCGTAAATGTGCCCGCAGTTGGGTAACTGTCATACGCCTGATGGAGAAGAACCCAGACTTCAAATTTGTCTGTTCACAGGTAATTGATGTATATATATGTGCCCATTTTTAAATGTGTTCATGCATGTGAACCATAATGTGGTTTCTTTTGGTTTTGACTTGGGTATGAATCCTATTGTTGTGGATTTGGGTTTTGGCTTAAAATATGTATGTGGTTTATTCAGTGAAACAAGTAACCATGTTTTAAATCCCCTATAATCTTCTAATTTGCTTGCTTAGATCAGGGGACTCTAAACTTGGCAAACGTTAAAAGTTATCGCATGTCTGGCTGAGGAATTCTGGGAGTTGAAGTCCACAAGTCTTAAAGTTGCCAAGTTTGGAGATCCCTGGTATAGATCAACGAAAAACCACACGAACTAGCAACTTTTTGGTGTGTAAACTGTAAACTTATATTGCTTTTTTCATCTTCAGGCCCAGCAGTTTGAATGGGTGAAGACCTATTACCCTGGCTTGTATGCTACAATTCAAGAATTTGCAAGAAGAGGACGCTTCATACCGGTTGGGGGAACCTGGGTGGAAATGGTAAGCAATAGACTATAGCAATAGTACTTAGACTTATATACTGCTTTACATTGCTTCACAGCCCTCTCTAAGCGGTTTACAGAGTCAGCATGTTGCCCCCAACAACAATCTGGGTCCTCATTTACTGACCTCGGAAGGATGGAAGGCTGAGCCAACCTTGAGCCTGGTGAGAATCGAACTGCCAAATTGCAGGCAGCCAGCAGTCAGCAGAAGTAGCCTGCAGTACTGCACTCTAACCACTGCGCCACCATGGCTGCATTATGTAAGGCTGCATTACGGATGGTCCTTGCTTACTGACTTCTCCTTCATCGACGGCTTGAAATTATGACTACGCTGAAGAAAGGAACATATGAAATCCTTCCATGGCAGCATAGTCAGAGTTCCCTGAACACAATTTGGACCTGCCTGCTTTTATGGCCATCCCTCCTTGCTGCCCCCAGCTGTTCGTTGGCCTTGTCTGTTCTTTAGCCTGGATGCAGCGTGCGAGGTCAGATATGGAAAGAAAGCGGGTTCTGTAAAACCTAGAAGAGTGATATTGCTAAACCCGTGTGATATTCAAGATCTCAAGAACCACGAATGGTAGATTTAGGCTAATGCCAGTTGTAGCAACATTGGGTGGAAAGTCATAGGTGAGCTGAGGTTTGCTACTGATGGGGGATTCAGTTCTCGGTCTAGAAGAGCGATGGGGAACTTATGACCCTTTTATGATCTGTGAACTTCAACTCCCAGAATTCCTGAGCCTGGGAGATGGAAGTTCCCAGAATGCAAAAGGGCCATAGTTCCCCACCCTACTCCTGGTGTAGAAATACAGGTGTTTTATTCCCTCCCAGGATGGAAACCTTCCAAGTGGAGAATCCATGGTTCGTCAGTTCCTGCAAGGACAGCGTTTCTTCCAGCAGGAATTTGGGAAGCTGTGCTTAGAGGTGCATATCTGTTTATACTTCTTCTTTCCTGACTTCCATGTGTTTCCCTAATTCTCTTTGCTCCTGGGGAATGGCATTTTTGTAGCCTCAAATCCTAAATCAGAACCAGTGTTGTCCATTAACTTAAAATGTTGTGGATAGTAGCAGGGACCGTAAAGAACTACGATGCCTGGTCCCAGGGAATTCAGCTCACCCTCTAGAATAAGTCCTGTAGCAACCAGTGAACTAAACTGGCAAGCTGGAAATTGAAGGATATTTAAATTCGCCCTATGCTTTTTGGTAGGACAGACCAAAGCATCACACTTTTCTATAATTATATACAATTTTTTATTTAGACTCTTAGTAACTGTCTGGATAAGTCCTTGAGTTTTCTTGGCAAGGTTTTTCAAAAGTTTTGCCATTGCCTTCTTCCTAGGGCTGAGAGACAGTGACTGGCCCAAGGTCATCCAGCTGGCTTCGTGCCTAAGGCAGGACTGGAACTCACCTCTTTGGGTTTCTAGCCTAAGGCCTTAACCCCTACTATCTCTCTCCATAATTATATAAGCTAAACTGAATTTCCTCATCACTCTGCACTGCCAAACGTCAATTTTGCAGTGAATCCTGTTTTTCCTACGATTCACATTTTTATTCTCAGCTTGTTCTATATATTAACTGCTAGCGCGAACAATGTCATTTTTTCTTTCTTTCCCCAAACCAGTTCTGGCTGCCTGACACATTTGGTTATTCAGCACAACTGCCACAAATCATGCGTGGCTGTGGGATACGTCGTTTCTTAACTCAGAAGTTGAGTTGGAATCTGGTGAACACTTTCCCGGTAAGATTTATGTTTTAACTCACATAAACCTGGACCCAGGGACCCGCTGATCAGTGGTAGGTCTCGCCTTGATATTAGTCCAGAATTTATTTCAGGACAAATCCCATTAAACTCTTTGAGGTCTAGCCTCTTGCAATCTTCTCTTGTAGCACAACACCTTTTTCTGGGAAGGCATGGATGGATCCCAGGTTTTGGTTCACTTCCCTCCTGCAGATTCCTACGGATTGTCCGGTCATGTGGATGAGGTGAGTAAACCCAGGAAAATCGATTTTCCTTCTTCACAGCAGAAGAAACAAGTCCAGTGAATTACCGTTCCGCTTCCTCTGAAGGTAGGAAATGTCCAGAGATGTGCTCAGAATATCGGGTGAATGGGAGATCTGCCCTCATCCTTATCATCCCTCTCTCCTAGATGTTGAGAACGGTGAAGAATAATAAGGACAAGGGACGTGTGAATCACAGTGTTGCTCTGTTTGGGTTTGGAGATGGAGGAGGGGGCCCCACACAGAAGATGCTGGACAGGCTACAGAGAATGAAGGATACAGATGGCCTACCCAGGTTGGTTCCTCTTGGCTAAACTCTAGAAACAAACCAGAAACAAAGCCAAGAAAATAAAATTCTGTACTTGCTTATTCATGCCTTAGAGCAGGGATCTGCAAACTTGCCAACTTTAAGACTTGTGGACTTCAAACACCCAGAATTCCTTACCCAGCATGGAGACTCCTACCATAGAGCACTGTTTCTCAACCTTAACCCATGCTGGGTGGGGAATTCTGGGAGTTGAAGTCCATCTTAAAGTTGAGAAAATACTGCCTAAGTTCCTTAAATGAATGCAAGACCAAGATTGTCATGGTTGGGTGTTTTCTGCAATGGTGATTTTCTTTCACACAGGGTCCAAATGTCTGTCCCAGATCAATTTTTTTCTGCCCTGGAGAAAGAAAAGGCTCAGGTCTGTACTTGGGTTGGAGAGCTGTTTTTGGAACTGCATAATGGTACCTACACAACTCACGGGCAGGTGAGACTCCACAAGACTTCATAATAAGTTTTTTAGAAATTTCTGTTAATGCTTCACTGCAGGCTCCAGGATTCAGAACGATACATCTTGAATGTATCTATTCATCACACAATTAGTCAGAGGTTTAGACTGGATTTGGTGTTTTTATGCACCTGTCAAGTCCTTCCCA
Source organism: Naja naja (assembly GCA_009733165.1). Lineage (NCBI taxonomy): Eukaryota > Metazoa > Chordata > Lepidosauria > Squamata > Elapidae > Naja > Naja naja. Next base: position 3,562,745 of record CM019163.1, read on the forward strand.
AAGACCTGTGATAGACAGATGCTGTTTGATGGTGTTAAAGGAATGGTTGCAGGATGTACGCTGTTCCTAGTAAAGCTGCCTTTTGCAATTGACTGGTGGTGATTTTGTCAATTCCCTCCCAAGTGAGCTGCCTTTTGCAGTTGACTGATGGTGATTTTTGTCAATGCTCAGTAGGATTTCTAACCTGCTTTCCTTCCCTAATGCCTCTTTTTTCATTTTTATTTCTAAATCGCTGGACATTTTGTACAAAATCCTTTTTCCCTCTGGATTCAGATTAAAAAGGGAAACAGAGAATGTGAGCATTTACTCCATGATGTCGAGATCCTGAGTAGTTTGGCTCTGGTGCAGAAACGTTCTTTCCAGTATCCTTCTGCTCAGCTTCAGCACCTTTGGAGGTATAAACTTCAAAATGCAAAATTTTGGTCTTTTGTAGAATATAGAAGCTTGCGGAATTAGGATTGGTTCTTCTAGTGGCCACGTAGACCACTCTTCTTATTTTTGGCTGCAGGCTGCTGCTCTTGAACCAATTCCATGATGTCTTACCAGGCAGTTGTATCCAGCTTGTAGTAGAGGATGCCATGCGGTACTACTCAGGTGAGAAGGAACCCAGCCTTGAGAATTGGTTTTGTTCCCTGCCAAAGCTCAGGGACCATAAATGGCCATTACAGTCCTAAGGCTGTGCTGCTTGGCTTAGTTCAGGAGAGGTAGACTGTGTGTCAACTCGTACAGCATTTCTATCTTGCTGTCGAGTTGCCATAAGAAGGAGGGGGGAGATCTGATGGAGTAGTTCATTGCTATGACACATTCCATGCATACCTTTCTCCAGATTGTGCCTCAAGTTACCAGGCCCAGCCAGAGAGGAGTGTTTTCTACAGCTCGCAAAAGTGCTTAGTTGGAGAATGTGATTTATGACACACCCTGGGAGGAGGGAAACAGGGTCATAGGTGGGCAGTAAATTACGTAGGGCAAAGCCGACTGTACTTGGGGAAAATGCCGACATGTTGCTCCTAATAAATAATTGGATTTCTTTTGAAATTTGGCTCGGGGCTCATGAATTAATTAGGGCATCCCCGGAACCCTGACACTGTGACTCAAAACGCCAGGTTCAGTTTTGATGTTCTGGCGATTTTGTGCCAGTCCTGATGGACATCCATGGTGGTTGTCTGCCTCCATGGTTCTGCTCAGCAGAAGATAGTGTTCTTCCTTTTGGTAGAACCTTTAAACCTAGATTGTGACATCCTGGGTAACAGGGCAGGAAAAGGTCTATACGAGGACTACGAAAGAGGTGTAGATGTATAACTCTGGTTTAATCTCTTCTGCAGCACATACTAACCCTCCAGTTTCCTTTGCTAATATACAGCATTAGCATAGCTCATTCTGAATGTGGGCAGTCTTGTGATGAGAGTCCTTTCTCTCTTCCTCTCTTTCCTTCAAGAAATCCGCAGTTCTGGAGCCCAGCTTCTAAAAGAGGCCACACATTCTTTGTGCGGAGAGCTGTTGGCCAGCAAGAACAAGAGCAGAGATACTGTCCTGGTTGTCAACACTTTGCCATGGGAAAGAACCGAAGTCGCTTCCAGAACTGGACCACAAGGATCTGAGACATTAGGTACCACCCCTGCTTGAATTTTAGGCCTGTTCATGGCAAGAGTCCCTACCCACAATGTCTCGGGCATCTTAAACGAATGTACTTTTCTTTAGATTGATTGGGAACCAATTCTCAAAAGATCTAATTCCTCTTGTCTCCTTCTGTGCCTTTCAATACCAGCTTTAGTGACAAGAGTTCCCAGACCCTGTGAGCTTTTGTGCTGTTTAACAATGTGAGTCTATTCTCCTCTCACTATCCTGTGACAATAAGGATGGTGAGATAAATGAACCATGAGGCCTGTAGCTTTCATGGCTGTAAGAACAGTATGGCGGGAGATTTGCACCTTCAGACCTGCAACGTTTAGTTAATGTACCGGTAGCTTTAGAGAACAGTCAGATGAGAGAAGGCATATCCCAAAGCTGCATAACACATAGGGAAAAAGGTCCAGAAGGGACTCTCCCTAATTCCTTGATTGTAATGGGAGATGGCAGGTACTTTCAGTCTTGCAAGATTCTGCCAATGTAGCTTTGCCATAAAGTAGAAATAGCTCACCTGGTCGCGTTTCCTGCCTGGTGGACCTGGGAAGCCTGACCCATAGAGAATCTTCCATTGTTTTTACTCCAGGCAGATGGTTCTGTGACGCTGGCAAATGGTATCATCCAGGCCTGCCTCGATCCTTTGGGACGGATGGTGTCCCTTTCTTTACTACACCCAAAAAGGTACGTCTTCCTCTAACTACACGATCCATATGAAGCTCTGCAAACAGGGAGGTTCTCCTTTGACCCCTGTGGGCTGGACGTCTTGTTGCAGAGACGCTGTTCCGGAGGGTTGCCAGGCCAACCAGTTCGTGATCTTTGATGATGTCCCTCTGTACTGGGATGCCTGGGATGTGATGGATTATCACCTGGAGACCAGGTAAGGCGCATGTGTCAAGGTTCCGAGTAATACATCCCCTTCACGACCGACTGACCCAATGATGTGACATTTCTGTGGCAACTGTAAAGCAAATGCCATGGTCACAAACTGAACACTGTCGGTCGTGAAGCAAACCTGAAGGATGTTTTTTGCTGGAAACAAAATTGACGTTTGACATTTGTCAATTGCTGTCATGTGGCTACCAAATGCTGCAAACAGCTGTAAATGCAGGCCAATTGCTAGGTGGCCCAAAATACAATCACGTGACCGCAGGCGGGAGGACAGCTCGGCCTTTGGAACTTCCAGTCTGGATCCTAAGTCAATTTTTAAGGTCTCTTATAACTTTAAATGGTAACTGTCTAAGGACTACCTGTAACCAGGGGTAGGATTCAGCCGGTTCGGGCCAGTTCGGGAGAACCGGTTGTTAAATTTACATCTGGTTCGCCAAACCGGTAGTTGAACTGACTGGCTGACTCCGCCCACCCTTCCCCTCCCAGGAGTCTCCACACGGCCCATTTTGGATGCAGGTAAGTGCAGGGTCGATGGGAGGCTCTGGGAGGGCTCAACCCTCCTGTAAGTCCGGAAATGGGCCTGTTTCTGGCTTCCAGAGGGCCTCCAGAGCCCATGGAAGGCCATTTTCGCCCTCCCAGAGGCCTGAAGGAAGCCTCCGGACTCTGGGGAAGATGAAAAACGGCCCTCCCGGAAATTCCAGAAGTCCAGAAATGGGCCTGTTTCCAGCTTCCAGAGGGCCTCCCGAGCCTGTGGAAAGCCATTTTCGCCCTCCCAGAGGCCTGAGGGAAGCCTCCGGATTCTGGGGAAGACAAAAAAATGCCCTTCCCGGAAGTTCCACTGAGCCACACACCCCACCCATACCCAGCAGCCAGGCAGAGAACCGGTTGTTGGGGTGTTTGAATCCCACCCCTGCCTGTAACCTATAATTTTGAGGCAGCAATTTTCTAGCCATTCTTTTTTTTCCAGGAAGCCCATCACTCATCTCCTAAAACCCTTGGAAATTTCCACCCCGGGCGGCCTGCGGGGCAGTGTGAGCTTCTCCCTGCAGCTCAGTGAGAGCAGCATCCTAACCCAAGAGGTCATCCTGGATGCAGGGAGTCCTTACATCTCCTTCCAGACTCAGGTTTGAGTTTCTTTTTTCTTTTCCCCATAGAAATGTTCACCAGCTGGGTAAAATTCGACTTTGTCTTTCTTCTCCCGATCTGCAGATCTCCCTTCCTTCGATAGAGCTGCCAATGGGGAAAAAAAATCTTCTTCTTCTTCTTCTTCTTCTTCTTCTTCTTCTTCTTCTTCTTCTTCTTCTTCTTCTTCTTCTTCTTCTTCTTCTTCTTCTTCTTCTTCTTCTTCTTCTTCTTGCTTGCATTCCAGGTTGACTGGGACGAAGCTCACAAGTTCCTCAAGGTGGAATTTCCAGCCAAGGTTCGGAGCCCAAATGCCACATACGAGATCCAGTTTGGCCACTTGCAGAGACCGACGCATTGGAACACATCCTGGGATTGGGCCCGGTTTGAGGTGAGGCTCTTCTTTTCCTAACTAGTATTCCCAGGATGGAGCGATCAAAATCCTGCTTGTGGTTTTTACGTACGGCTCTTCAATTCCTCCATGGTAGCCGCCATCTTGAATTTCTGTTTGGTTTTTTTATGTACGGGTCTTCAATGGCTCCATGGAGGCCGCCATCTTAAATTTCTGTTTGTTTTTTTACATATGACTCTTCAATGGCTTCAATGTGGCTGCCATCTTGAATTTCTGCTCTCTCTTTTTTTATGTACAATTCTTCAATGGCTCCAAGGTGGCCATCATCTTGAATTTTTGGACCACACCTCCATCTCACAGACCAGACTGAGTCTGAGGAAGGGGTCAAATGTGTCATTAAGTCTTGAGTCCCTTCACACCCACAAGAGACCTAAATCTAGCCCACTTTGAATTCAACTGACTTCTTATCTCCCACTAATTTCCCTTGACTGTTAGTAGTTCAGATTCTTGTAGAGAGCTTTAAGTTTGTGATAAAAATCTGTATTCATTTGAGCTGCCTGGATTTCCTGATTTCCTCAGTTCTTAAGTGTTTTCCCACACAACTCAAGCCCGAAATAAGTTTGCGGCATGCCTTGTTGATCACCACACCAGTTTTCATGAAAATGAACGGATCCTGCCAACCAAATAGCTACTCTGAAGCCTAGATGATGTTTGTTTTGAATTCAGCTTGGGTTTCCTCTTTTTTTTAAATTTAGGTGTGGACTCACAAATGGCTAGACTTGTCCGAGCACGGCTTTGGGGTTGCCCTGTTGAACGACTGCAAATATGGCTGTTCGGTCCATGACAACGTGATGAGCCTCTCCCTGTGAGTTTTGGCAGACGGTAGGAATTCTTGGGTTATGGCAGAAATGATTTGGGGGATGACTTTGGCCTTGCCTGCTTGGGATATATAGATAGATAGATAGATAGATAGATAGATATAACTTTTGTCATTGTGTTCCTGTTGACTGGCTGATATTTTGTAGAGTTTTCATGGGCAACTTAGCAGCTTCAAGTTGCGTTTAATGCATTAGAAGGGCGGGATATAATTCACGTCAACCTTGGCTGTTTGGATCATTAACAACCAAAGCATGTGGTGTGAATGACTGAATGAGTTTTGATTCCCATGAAGGTTACGTGCTCCGAAGTCCCCCGATGCTACTGCAGATATTGGACGTCACCAGTTTACCTATGCTGTGATGCCTCACCTGGGTAAGCAACACCTGAACCTGATCTTGGCAGACTGCTCTTCTTCTTCTCCTCCCTCCTTCCTGTTCTTCTTCACCATCTCTTTTTTCTCCTCTCTCATCTGCTTCTTTTTCTTCCTCCCTCTTCCCTCCCCCACTCTATTTATCCTTCCTCCTTTCCTCCCTTCTTCGCTCTCTCCTGTCTCCTTCCTTCCTCTCTCCTCTCCTTCTTTTTCTTCTCTCTCTTCTCTTCCTCCCTCTATTTATCCTCCCTCTCTCCTTCCTTTCCTTCCTTCCCTCCTTCCCTCCCTTCCTCTCCCCCACCCCTGGATTATTAGTTTCTGCAAATGAGTTACTAATTTTGTTTTTCCTAAATCCTACCATACCACCAGATGTTAGGCCAAGGGGAAGATTGGCAGAAGGAATGGGAGGACACCAGGAAAACTAGAGGGGAAACAATACCTCCGAAGTGATGGTGGCCTACTTTAAATAACATCCCTGACTGTACAGCTTTGTCATCCCAGGTTCTTTCCAAGAAGCTGGAGTAATCCAGCAGGCCTACAACTTGAATTTTCCTCTTCATGTCCTGGAAGGCGCACCTCCTGGGCCGTGTCCAGTCTGGAGTGCCTTTTCTGTCCAGTCTCCAGCTGTTGTCCTAGAAACAATAAAACAGGTAAGGGGCCGAAGAAAAATGCAGCCATTAAACTCAGTTCGTCTGGGCGTGCTTCCTGTCTGGACCGCCTCGTGAGGTTGATATTCGTCTCGCAAGCCTTCTGTCCCCTCTTGCTTTTTCAATCCAAGAAGTGAGGGAGGTGTTGTGGCCCGACAGTGGAGCTGGCAGCAGATTTGGACAGTGAGGAGGTGGGGAGGAACATGGGCCAGTCCTGGAGTCTGGGAAAGGCTCTGACGAGGGCTCTGTGTTGGAGGCAGAGACGGGGCCAGGGCCGTCCAACAGTTATCAGCTGCCTTCGGAGTCGGAGATCAGTGAGGCAGAAGAACAGCTGGAGCCTGTTCCCAGTGTGCGCATGTGCAGAGCTGCCAGAAGAAGGGAACAGCTAAGGAACATGGGTCGACTCGGGAGTAAAGCCACAGGTGGACGGTGAATGGCCCCTCCCGTAGTGAATAAAAGTCCGAAACGGGAGTGAGGTTTTGCAGGAGACAATTAGTTCACTTGGGTGAAGACCTGTTCCTTCATTCTTGCCAAGTATTGTCTGCTACAGTGTGGCATCTGAAAGATATCGGCCTGGCAGCTGTCCAAGCCTGATAAAGGTCTGTAATTGTGAACTATCATGAAAGAGTGTTGGCTGGGACTTTGTTGGAGAGGAAATTCATTGCAAATCAAATAAAAGGGATTTATCGGGACACGGACTCAGACTAGCTCAAAACACTTTGCACCCACAAGAGATCTAAGTCCAGCCCACCTTGAATGCCTTCTACTCTTATCTCCCACTTATTTCCCTTGACTGTTAGTAGTTCAGATTCTCAGAGAGAGCTTAAGTGTCAGGATTCTGGCAGTGACCCCAATTAAATCATGAGTCTCGAGCCAAACTTCAAAAGTTCAAAGGGATTTATTGGGAGTTAACATGTCCGGCACTGCCTGGGTGTATCTGACTCTGAGGCACATAATTCACTGTCACCCTTGACCCTGGTCATCTCCGTTCCCTAGCAGCATCTCACAAGAGCAGGCAGGAGTAGCTACATGGAAGAATTGTGTTGGGAGCTGACTAGGGCATCTTTCTTGGTCTCTTTCCCCAGGCTGAGGACAGGCCAGACGCCTTGGTGGTCCGACTTTATGAGTCCTATGGCAGCACCGTTGACACCTGGCTCCAGATGGGCTTCCCCATTCAAGAGGCGGTCATGTAAGTGGAAAGGGATGTCTTAATGGTCAACTTTTCCCCCAGAAGCCTCTTCACTAACACCACGACTGTCTTCTGCAGGTGTGACCTCCTTGAAAGACCTGATCCCAACACCTCCTTGGTTCTGGAAGAACATCGCTTGAAGCTTTCCTTTCGGCCCTTCCAAATACTCTCTATCCTGCTGGTCTTGAGGGGACAAAGCAGGGATTGAGGCTTACAGCAGACTGCTCTTCTAAGGACTCAACAGCTGGAGCTTCTGTTGTCTGCCTAGCACAGGGTGAAGAGCACCAGGAACAGATTACAGGATGGGCTAACAGGTAGTCCTCAATTTATGATCGCAGTTGGGACTGGAGCTTTAGAGCCATGGGGGCACAGTGCCTAGAATGCAGTATTACAGGCTAATTTACTGCCCACTGTCAGTAGTTCGATCCTGACCGGCTCAAGGTTGGCTCAGCCTCCCATCATTCCGAGGTCGGTCAAATGAGGACCCAGATTATTGCTGGGGGCAAGAGGCTGACTCTATAAACTGTGTAGAGAGTGCTGTAAAGCAGGGGTCTCCAATTGTAGCAACTTGTGGACTTCAACTCCCAGAATTCCTCAACCGGCTTTGCTGACTGAGGAATTCTGGGAGTTGAAGTCCACAAGTCTTAAAGTGGCTAAAGTTGGAGACCTCTGCACTGTGAAGCAGGATATGAGTCTTAAGTGCTACTGCTATGCTTTAATTGAGTCAATTTTGCAATGTTTTTTCCATAGTTGTTAAGCAAATCATGTGGTCGTGGATCAAACCAGGTAGTCATTAAGCGAATCTGTCTTCTCTCCCCTCCCTCCAATTGACTGAGCTCCTTGGAAGATCAAGAGATATGCCCCCAAAATTAATAGTAATTAAAAGCAATTGTTGAATGAATGAGTCGAGTCGGGGTGTCATTGTTTCAAAGATCTACTTTAGTGATTTTCTGACATAGGAAGGCAACTTTTAAAGCAGGATATATTTTTTATTAGTATATAAAAACAGTTTTTTAAAAAAAATCCACAAATATATTGCTGTAAAAGGAAGGCAAAGCAAGTTGAAGATTAAATCTTATTCATTCACTGTCCGGAAGTTTTGTTCAGAAAGTTCTCTGTGCTCTGCTGGTTTTCTTTCCACGATAAAAAGTTTTGAGAGGTGGCAGCTATTCCAACTGCCGGACTCCCTTTCTCTTCCACTTGCTCAGAACGATGTGAAACCAAAGGCATTTTTCCCTCCCAGGTGCAGGTTTTGTTTTTAAAAGCAGCGTAAGTAGCATTCAAGAAATCTGCATGAAGCTAAGTTTCAACGTTGGTAATTGAGGAAGCAGGAAAACATTGTCTCACGTTGTTCTCGGCTGGTCGTCTTGGATCAGAATCTCTGCATTTATCTCCCTCTGCTGGAGCATGAAGTTCTTCCCGAAGTTGGCAATCGAATAAAAAGCTGCATTTTATCTCCTCTGTTGGAGCAGAATGTTGCTGCCTGAAGCTCATGAGGGTTCTTCAGTTGCTAATCTTGGATCCCAAAGCTGCATTTATCTCCTCCGCTGGAGCATGAAGGTCTACCTGAAGCTTTGCAAAGATCCTTCCGTGTTGAAAAGGGTTAGGAAGCCTTCACCCGTTTGGATCTCGGGATGGCTGACGCCTTAGCTAAACAGGGAAAATTAATAACAGTCAGATGGCCTACTTGGTAGGCTGTAAGGGTTCTGGCAGTCACCCCAATTAAATCATGAGTCTCGAGGCGAACTTCCAAAACTTAAAAAGGATTTATTGAGAGTTAACACGTCCGGCACTGCCTGGGTGTAGCCGACTCTGAGGCACATCATTCATCGTCACCCTTGACCCTGGTTTTCCCCCACCCTCTGGGTGTATCATAATTCATATTCTCCAATGGGACACATCCATAGCTCACAGTCATCATTCATGTTCTCAAGTTAGAATTTTGCGCGGCAGAAACTTTAGTCACCTAGTTACTATCTTTGCAAAAATATTTATGGAATGTACTTTCAATTTCCAAGCTGTCACACTGCTCTTTCAAACCCCTTTCCCCCCCTCCATTGGTAGCCCTCATAAATCTCAGATAGATTCCCTTTCTCACTTTGGTTTTTCTGAGCAGGTGTTCGCCTCTTCCGTGCCGGAGGTGGAGAACTTAGCAGCGAAGACTCTTGCAAATCAGAAGATGATTTCTGAGATCTGGACTTGGGTGCTCTGGCTCTCTTGACCATACCCTCCTCCTCCTTTTTTTGTGTAACTCCATTCTCCAGCTTAAGTCTCCTTCTTCCCTTAACTTCTTTCTGAGCAGGACTGCTGGTTGAGTCCCTCCTTGGCTTGGGAGCCTACAGAGATGGAGAAAGATGCTCAGCTCAGGGGAAGCCAATCTGCCACTTGAATGAGATGGATTCTCATTGGATCAATGAGATCTCGGGGAAAGCCAATCTGCCACTTGAATGAGATGGATTCTCATTGGATCTCAGGTGGATCAAAAATTGATCTGGGGCAGAAGAGAGGAACCTGCAGGTAACTGAGTACGGCTCAGTTACAACAGCCCGGAGACTCACTTGTCCCCAAATTCATATTCTCTGAGGTGTCGGATCACCGTAATGACATCAAAAATGGAACTCCAACCTAGTACAGACCATCCTCAACTTCCAACAGTTTGTTTAGTGACTGTTTAAAGTTACAACAGCACCAAAAAAGGGATAGGACCATTGCAGTTTCCCCTTGGTCACGCTGTCAGGGTTCCAGTGATTGCCCTAATTAAATCATGACCCTCGAGCCAAGCTTAAAAAAAAATTCAAAAGATTTATTAGGAGCAACATGCAGGCATTAACCTAAGTGAAGCCAACTCTGGCATATGTAATTTACAGTCAACTGTGACCCTGTTTCCCCCTCCACCCTGGGTGTATCATAAATCAGATTCTCCAATGAAGCACGTTCAGGGGCTGGGTGTCATCAATCACGTTCTCCAATGAAGGATTTTCAGGCAGAAGAGCCGGTAGCCTAGCTACAATCTTTGTAGATAAGGATGGAATGTACTTCTGGTTTTAAACTGCTGTAATGTGCCTTCAGATTCTCCACCCACCCCCCTTGTTTATGGCAACTCAAAAACAGGCAGAGGAATGTTTTATGAGTTGACACGGTTTGGCAACTGGTTCATATTTATGACGGTTGCAGAGTCTCTGGGTGTCACAATCCCCTTTTTGCAACCTTCTGCCCAGCCAACTCAACAAGGAAGCCAGATTCACTAGTTCAGGAGGATTGATTAAAGATTAAATTAACAGAAAAAAATAACAGAATAACAGAGTTGGAAGAGATCTCAGATATCTTCTAATCCAACCCCTGCTTCAAGCAGAAAACCCTATACCATTTCAGAAAAACGGTTGTCCAATCTCTTCTTGTTTTTTTTTCCTTTGAAAACATTTTATTTCTCATCCATGAAGCTGTTTCTCAAGAACTGAAGAAGGTTCTTGGATGAGAAGCGAAACCTCTTCAAAGAAAAAACAAGGAAATCCAACTGCCTCTTGAAAAAAGCACCTTTGGGTCTTGGGTAAATAATCTCCCAAAACAGAGAAAGAGATCTTACCTTTGAACTCTGCACGGCTGGTTTAGACTTTGGTTGTATCTTCTTTTTCTGAGATTTCCCCCCTGGGATTAAAAACATCACACACATATAATTAGATCAGTGCCATCTTAATTTCTTAATTAACTACCATGTTATTCTATGTTCTATGAATCAGCACATGTGGGACTGATTGGGGAAGATTGTAGGGGTGATATCCAAATATAATCTTATTTTATGTATATATATTAAAGTATGGTATTTAATTCCAACTTCATTTTAAACTCTATTTTATTCCAATTTCATTTTAAACTGTATTTCATTCCAATTTCATTTCAAATCATATTTCATTCCAATTTCATTTTAAATCGTATATTATTCCAATTTCATTTTAAACTATTTCATTCCAATTTCATTTCAAATCATATTTCATTCCAATTTCATTTTAAATCATATTTTATTCCAATTTCATTTTAAATTATATTTCATTCCAATTCCATTTTAAACTGTTTTTTAATCAGAGTTTAGTAATAGTTTGTGTCTGTACTTTAATATGGTCAAAGGGCTAATCAATAAAGTAAACTAAACTAATCTATGTTCTAGGATACAGGAACAGAAGGTGACTTCTTAGTCAGAGCCATATTTCTAGTTTTAGTTTTTCTGTTTTCCAGCTGGGAATTTTAATCTCTGGATTACCAGAAAAACTGGCAGTCCAATCTGAGATCTTCTGGCTACAAGTAGAAGTTGCTTGAGACTAGATCCTAACAAATATCTTTGATGCCAACCTACATGCTGGCTGTATAGTGATTTAGGGGAAAAACCCACTTTCTCATTTTCTGTTTTCCTCAAACTCCTGGAAATGTAAAAATGGAACTCACCTTTCGGAGCCAGAGGTCCTGGGTCTCCCTACATGGAAGAAAATAATTCAAAAATAATAATTGGCGTAGAGTTAGGCCAGGTTTGCTATACTTGGCAGGCCTTAACTTATAACAGTTCATTGAGTGGCCGTTCGAACTTGCAACAACACTGAAAAAAGTGACAGTTTTTTAAAGGGAAGAAATCCAGTCCGAACCCAAAGTACATATAAATTATAAATAAAAACCAATACAAACCACAGCTGTAGCGATTAACGAGACAGGGCAGGATAAGGAATTGCAGACTTCAAAAGATAATGAAACACACAGTTGGGAGGATGCCAAAACCCAGATAAGACTTGACAAACAAAGATAATTCATGCTTTGCTTCCAGCAAGGTGCTGTGTGCAAATGCCCTTTTTAAATCCTGTTTTCCCAGCTGCAGCTAATGAAGGGAATCAGGGCCCTTTTCTCCCCTGTAAGCCCCATAACTCACCTTGCTCCCTTCTCCGTTCCTCCCTGCATGCCCTCGGATGAAGATGGGGTGGCCCTGGGTCTTCCTCTGAAGGTCCAGCTGGACTGTGCCCTTCCCCAGTTTCTTCCACAGCCACCGGAGCCACAGTCCCACTCCCTGTCAGCTGCTCACCCTCGCCCTCAGAATGAGATTCCAACAGGGGCATGATAGTATCCCTTACCTGGAACCAGATGGTCCTGCCATTAGCATCACGCAGGGATTTCATGCCAGGAACAGAGTAACAGTGCAGCCACTCTACAAAGAGTGCAGCATCCTCTCGGTTGGTGGGGTCATACCCCTTGCCACCTCCTAGGTGAAGACAAGCCAAGACGTAAATTCAGGTAGCTGTTGTGGTCCGCCAGCGGCCTGCAAAGCTAGCAGCAGAGTCAGACAGTGGGGAGGAACATGGGCAGTCCTGGAATATGGGGAGTACTCGGACGAGGGATCTGTGTCCGACACGGAGATGGGGCCAGGGCCATCTGGGAGTAATGTGCTGACTCCGGAGCCTCCAGAATCTGACATCAGCGAGGCAGAGGAACAGCAGCAGCCTGTTCCCAGTGCGTGCATGCGCAGAAGTGCCAGAAGGCAAGAACAGTTAAGACAAAAGGGTCGACTCAGGAGTAAGGCTTGGAGATGATTGGTCCCTCCCATAAGACATAAAGGAGGAGCAAAGGGACACGAGCCTTTGCAGGAAGCAACTTCGTTCGTTCTGGTCAGTTTAAACTCTGAAGCTCCGTGTTGACTTGGTGCTCCGTTTGGCCTCGTAAAGCTAATTGGCAATTTAGTCATTGGCAGCATTTCAAGAGAGATAAAGGTGGGTGCTTATCAGCCTTATCTCGAAGGACTGTGGCAGACTTCTGTTGGACTACTCACAGTTTGGGACTCCTTGCAGGCTGTGAATGCATATAATTCACAGCCATTGAAATAAAACAAAAGGTTTTTGGGAACAGTGTGTGATTGTTACTGTCTCAGGAATCCTTGGTTAGAACAGTAGCCCTCATCTTATGACAATTTGTTTAGTGACCATTCAAAGTTACAACGGCACTGAAAAAAGGGCCATTTTTCACAGGTAGGAGCTTTGCAGCATCCCCTTGGTTATGTAATCAAAATTCAGATCATAAACTGGTTTGTATTTATGACAGTTGCAGCATCCCAGGATCCTTTGGGGACCTGACCAGGTGCTTACCTAGATTCACAGCCTCCATGGGCAACAGGTGACAGGCCTCCAGCAAGTCGGGGTTCTCTCGTTTCAATTTCACTTTCCTGCTCAAGGTTGCACCAGAAACCTGAAATGTGGAGACAAGGAAGTCAGATGAACGGAAATCTTTCTAAATAGGCAAAACAAGGGATTCCGATCCGATATCTCTCATGCCCCTGTCAGAGTCTGAATCTGAGGAGGAAGATGAACAGCTGACTGGGAGTGTGGCTCCGTTGGCTGTTGAGGAGGCTGGGGAAGGGCACAGTCCAGCTGGGCAGAGCAGGGGAGAGGTAGAACAAGGGAGGGAATTTGGAGGAAGATCCAGGCCCAACCCCTCTTCATCCTAGGGCATGCAAGGGGGAACAGAGAAGGGAGCAACATGGGTTGCGTGGCTTACGGAGAGGAAAGGGCCCTGATTCCCTTCATTACCTGCAGCTGGGAACATGGTGTTTAAAAAAGGCAAGCTGCAAGCAGCAGGCTGCTGGGAGCAAACGTGACTTTATCTTGTATTGTTGTGGCTTATCTGTGTTCCTGGTGTCTTCCCAATAGTGTGAGTTTTGCTGTGCTTTCAAGTCTGAAATTCCTGCTCCTGCCCTACCAAACTAATTACTTCAGTTTGGCTTGTTTGGACTTTAAGTTACAGTTTGTGTGTACCTTGTTTTGGACTGAATTTTTCTGCAGTCAAAGGCTGTTCCTGGGAGAGTTTTTCTCCAGCCAGAAGGTAACCAGGACATTGGGGGCAAAGTTGGAGATGATAAAAGGACTCTTACTGATGATCTGTGTTGCCTTTGTGCCACGCCCCTTTGGGTCATCACAATGCCTTTTTTTGTCAAGTAAAACTGTGTACACGTAGCCCTTGACTAATGACCATGGGTTTAACGGTTGTTCAAAGTTACGACGGCGCTGAAAAAAGTGACTTATGACTGCTCCTCTCACTTATGACCAGCACACCATCCCCATAGCCATGCGAGTGCCATTTGAGTGCTTGGCAACTGGTGCATGCTGCATCTCGGGATCACCATCTGGAACCTCCTTTGCCAGCGTCCAACAAGCAAAGTCAACCGAGAAAGCTGGATTTGCTGAATGGCCATACTGATTCGCTTAAGCGCTTTCAACTGGCTAAGATCTTGACAGTGCGCCGCTCTAGCCTTTGGGCTTCTTACCTGAAGCCCCCGCTGCAGTTCTTCCAGAACGGTCCGTGCCTTCTCGAAGGGAGGGATATTTGATCTAGAAGAAGTCAGAGAAAAGATGGTTAAATGCTCAGAGGGTGTTACCAGTCATGGTGGGCGCTTCTTGTCTGTACTACCTCAAAGGGTTCTTCTTGCAAGTTTGGGAGTTCCTCTCCTTCCTTACTTTTACTTTCATGAAAACTAAGGACAGCAATAGCGCTTAGACTTATATACGGCTTCACAGGGCTTTCCTAAGCTGTTTACAGAGGCAGCCTCTTGGCCCCCAGCAATCTGGGTCCTCATTTGACTGACCTTGGAAGGCTGGAAGGCTGAGTCAACCTTGAGCCTGGTGAGATTCAAACTACTGGCAGTCAGCAGTCAGCAGGATTAGCCTGCAAATACTGCACTCTAATCACCACACCACCGTGTTAGTTTGCAGGCTGGATTGCTGGGTAATTGCACTGATGATTTTACCTAGCTGGGTAATGAAACGTCCTCAAGAAAACAACCAAGCTCAGAGAGCACCAAGGACCCCCCACAGTCCTCCTCCTTCTCCCCACAAACCCCGCTCCTTTCTAGCACTGATAAGGTTACCTAGCTGGGTAATGAAACATCTGCAAGAAAACAACCAAGCTCAGAGAGACCCCACAGCATATACTGCCTGTAACCCCACACCCGGAGTTCCAAGGACAGGCATCCTACTCCAGAAGCACATGGAACAGCTTCCAGCTTGCAATCCAGATGGTGCTGTCCCTGTGGTCAATCTGCAAGTCTTAACTAACACAACTTCCAACTTGTTTTCTCCAGGGGCTTCCTTGGGAGTCCAGAAAGGTCTTCTGGATTCTCCAACACAGGACCACAAAGTTCCCTCTGCTTTCCAGCAGACCCCCATGGAGAGCCCCCATTCCCCGAAATAGTTCACAAACTCACCGGTGAAGTATTTCAGCCCGGAGGTAGTTGCCAACTCCATTGAAAAACTTCTGGTTGAGCAGAGCCTCACAGATGGGCTTATTGAAGGCCTTGTCGGAGAGATTCCTCAGGACGTTGTCCCTGGAAAACAAGTCACGATTTGTTATCCGGGAATATTTGGGATTCTGCAAAGGAATTGAGAGATGCCCTTGCGGGAAGACATGAAAGAGCCATGAAGGAGGAACTTGGAGAAGAGATTATGCAATCCAGAGATCAAAGGCGCTGCAGGATAGCATTAGTCAAGGCTAGCAAAAAAGAAAGATTCTGGTAAGTTGCTTTTCAGACTAATTTGACTAAAAAGCACAAAATTTCAAGAGTTTTTATATAAGTTAGTTGGAAAATGTATAACCTTTAATACAACATGTTAGTTGGAAAATGAGCAACCAGACTGAAAGCAGAGCGAGGAGAACACCCAAAATATCACTTTGATTTCATTTAGTATCAGAGAGAGAAACCTGGACAGAATTTTAAGATGAGATAATCCTTTGAGGTAGGCCGGTCAACGAACAGACATTCCAGAAATGATCCTGTACTGTCATAGGTTACAACAACAGAACCTTGGGGTGGGGAGGGAATGGGGATTTTGCAGTAACCTTCCCCTGCCACGCTGACCAAGCCACGCCATGCCACGCCCACCAAACCACACCCACAGAACCGGTAGTAAAAAAAGTTTGAATCCCACCAACCGCCTCTCACCGAAACTGTTCATACTCCAACATCACGCAAGGCCCTCGGTCTGCTTGCCAAGTGCCGTCCACCTCCCACTTGCCAAAACGCCGGGTGTCCACGTAGCAGAGAACCCGGGCTGGCTTCCCTTGGGTGTAGAAACGCAGGTGAGCGTGTTTGGGCATGTCGGAAACCGGGACCATTTTGAAATTCCCACTCATGCCAAAACGGAAGACCAGATCCATGGGGCGCCCTTTCGAGCCCTCCCGCGGGAGAGGGGTCAGAGTGAGCTTCAGTTCTTTGCCCCGGGAGACAGCCGAGATCCGGTAGGCATCGCTCTCAAAGGGCACCTCCGGATTCTTGCTGACTTCGGATTTTTCCACCTTCCCTGTAAAGATAATTCCTGCACATTCTGCGTTGATGTATCTGGAGGCTTGAAAGAGCTCTGGGCCCTCAGGCATCCTAGAAAAAAAAAAAGGAAAAAAAGAAGGGGAAAAAAGAGAAGGCAGGTAAAACCACATACAAAAAAGATCAACAGGTATGTTGAGTCATGATTGAACCGTTACATAATCTTGTTTTTACCCTGTTGCTCTCAGCCTTGGAAATGAGAAGGGGGGAGTCCAACCCACCAACTTCTTTCTCATTCAACCTGCTCTGAAGACCCCTGAAAATGCCCCCCCACCTGCCCCCCCCGCCTTCAAGAGTCTGCAAAATCAAAATCATTTCCTAGCTATGGAAGATATTTGCACACGTGTAAAAACAATGCCCTTCTCATCATCATTATTATTTGTTTGCTGCAAAAATCCTGTACAGGGTTTTGTGTTGTTTTTCAGGACCCGTATTTTAATAAAAAAACTAGTTTTTCACGACGCTTCTTTCACTTATGTTCGTATCGCATGGGTTTCCTATTGATACCTTTACACAATGCAGGAAATAAATGTTTTACTACCCAAGATTTTGTGTGTTTGTTTATTACTCAGTATCGATAAGCTCGGTTGGCACAAATAAAACATCCATTTAAAATTTAAAATTATGAGGACATTTTCGGTAGCAAAACGGGGAGGGGAATTTTCCTTCAGGGAGGGGTTCTATGAGCAAAAAACCTTAAGTTCTAGGCTAAAATGCAGCCTCAAATACTGCTGTTGGCTGATTGAAGGAGTCAGCCTCTTCCTTGTTCCCAAATCCACCTCTGCAGGTGGAACTCACCTGAACCCCAAAACGTGGGCCTGGCAAAAGTCAAGGGCAGAGAAAGGGTACCACGCAGCGGTCCCAGCCACAGTCTGCTTACTACTTCAACTGGTTGCTGTTCCAGCTGCCCAGAAGCCACGAGCAGCCTATCACTGTCCGCCGTCCTCAGCTCCGGCCAGCGAAGGGTTAACGCAGGGGACTTGCCCCCCCAACTCTGCTCCCATTGGCTGAGAGGAGGAGCCTCCGAGCATCTTGGGAGCTGTAGTTTCCGAGGAAGGCACACCCACGCTTCTGGGATAAGGGCTAACGCAGCAATGTGCAAGCCTGGGACTGTTTTGTGTGCATAGGGGGGGTGGGTTCGTGAATCCTTGCAACGAGGGGAGGGGAGGTATCGGGCAGCGACCTTCTCGCGTGGATTTGGCAAAGATGGTTTAAAGCAATCGTATATCTTTCCCACAGATTATAGTATTGTAGAGCAGCTCTCCTAACCAAGAGACTCAGGTTTAGCAGCACTGATGATGTTACCTAGCTGGGTCATGAAATGTCTGCAAGAACAGGTGGCATCTCCCACCGGCAAGAATAGCAAAGATGTTCAAAGATAAATCGGCGAAGTGTTGGAAATGTCATCAGATACCTGGATCGTATTACCATATGTGGCGGTCATGTGCGGAAGCTAAAAGATCGTGGACTAAAATACACACATGGTTGGAAAAAATGACAAAAACAGCATATAGATTTAAAACCAGAGACATTTTCATTGGGAATTTAACCTGAAGGTTACAATAGAGAATTGACATACTTGATTATTAATGTATTAACTGCAGCTAGAATTGTATTTGCTCAAAATTGGGAAAAAAAGGAAAAAATTCCAGTGGAGGAGGAAGTAATTAAGAAAATAATGGAATGTGCAGAAATGAGCAGATTAACATTAGCAATTAGAGAGCAAGAAGAAAAAGAGTATTATAAAATATGGGATTTATTCTATCAATGGCTAAATAGAAAAGTAAGAAATTGAAGTATATTATAGTAGTAATATGTTATAACTGATTACGTTTAAATAAAATATAATATGAATAAAAATTAGTAAGAATTGATATGTGCTCCAAAGGATAATATGGAATTGAAATCAAAGTCTAATGATTGTATAGTAATAATAAAATATGATATGGAAAGTTAATTAATGCAATATGAATGTAAATTTAAGAGGAAAAGACTATAGATATTGTGCACAAGACATATGTACTAACCAACACACTGTATAATTGAAAGGTTTTATTTGTTGTTTTATGTATTATGTTTGGTGTTTATGTTTGTTGTTAAAAGTAAAAAAAATTATTAAAAAAAATGAAATGTCTGCAAGAAAACAAAGCTCAGAGTACCAAAGACCCCACATTCAACCCTGAGTTGCAAATATTCACCTTTATTAGAATCTGGGTGACTGGCAAGCATAGTAGCAATTAAAACCATTATCACAATGCTAAACAAACCAAATAAACTCTGAAAGAACTTCAAGATGACGGGAGAAATAATCATAAACAAACATCAGTAACAAAATATATATATATATAAAAGTGAAAGAACCCCCTAATAATAGAACAAACATAATTTAAACACATAAAACCATTTTGCAGGCTCGTCCTGAGATTCCCAGGGTTGATATTAGTGTCAAAACTGTGTGTGAGAGGTGAGTGTACTGCCTTTATGACTGAGCAAATCAAATGTCCATTTAACTTATTCATTTTTTGATATATAATTATCTTTTCAGGCAGGAGACCAAAGAAGCTTCCTTCAGTCTTCCCCCCCCAACAGCAACCCAGTAAGGTAGGCTGGGCTGAGAAGCAACTATCTAGAACTTACAGATGCAGTTAAGTTTCTGGGGGTATAGAAGTAATTGAACCTGAAATTCTCTGGTCCTTGTTCAAACGTTTTACGCTATTAAGCCAGAAAGTGATTGGCTTGAACAAAAGTATGATGGCATTTCATTTAAACCAGCATTTTTTTCCCTCAACCACCGCATCTTTTAAGATGTGTGGACTTCAATCCCCCAGAACTCCCTAGCCAGGATGTGTGGATTCAACTCCTGGCTGGAGAATTCTGGGAGTTGAAGTCGACACACCTTAAAAGTTGCTAAGATGGAGAAATACTGATTTCGACAAATTTGCTTATGTGCCTAGCTCGGGACTCAAACCTTGAAACAAACAAACAAACAAACAAACAAACAAACAAACATTAAACATACATTAAATTTTTGAGGCCAAAGCCTTGCCCAATATACAGACTGGACAAAGATAGCTTTTGCCACAGGTGGAATTTAATTTTCTGCCATTCAACAAAATACAAGGGGAAATAAAAACAAACAAGGGAGCGTTTTCATATTTTTCAGATAGTGCAGTAAGAGAAAAACCTGTTATGCTTCACTTGAAAACTGATACTCAAGTGAAAAACAAATGAACATAAAAACAGATAGTCTTCTCTTAAGGCAGAGGTTGGACGTTTGTGACGGAGACATGTCCCTATATTACCACACCCCAGACCTTCCCCTCTGGTTTTGCTGGACTGGCCTACTGGGAAATGGACGTTAACCCCCTCTGGCTGCTTTGCTTGTATCTCATAAGCTGGGAGATTGTTATTCAGTGGAGACATTTTGGCCTGTGATCAAAATGAAGCTTCATTCCTTCTGACGAGTCCTGGTAGCATCCGGGGCTCCTTACTCGAGCGTTTTCATGATGGCTTGAGCCTGTTTTAGTTCTGAGGAGGGAAAATAGGAGGTTAAAAAAAGAAGGATCCTAATGACAAGTGGCCTAAGAGGCCCCAGAAGTCACCCAGATACTATACAGAAATTTGATAAATGTTGCCTTTGCTGCCATGAAATTCCTGATTTCACAGGTTTTGTTCTATGTCCTGTCAGGAATGATGTTAAGCAGACTAAGGCTGGGGACAGGGGTATCTCTGGGATGCCACTAAAATGGAGCCCCTGAACAATTTTTGCCAGAATTTTACTGCCTTCCTGTTCAGATTATTAAAGAACACTGTCAGGGCTCCGACAATACACCCCCATTCAAATCATAAGTCTCTAGCCGCATCTTTCAGAGTAAAAAAAAAAGATTAGGAGTGACCATGTCGGCATTACCTGGATGCAGCCGACTCTTAAGACACATCATTCATTTCATCCTTGACCCTGGTCTTCCCCCCACCCCCTGGATGTATATTCTCCAATGGGACACATCCATAGCCAAGAGACATCAATCATGCTCTCCAGTAATAATCTTGTGCGCCAACAGCTTCGCTGCCTAGCAATTATCTGAAGCATTTGAGGAATGCCCTACTTTCCCCCCTCCCTTTTTGCTGGCAACTAAAAAGAACAAAGAAGTATTTTTAGTTGACAAACACACTGTTACATTTGTTTCTTTTTTAAAGTATAATATTTTTCCCACACTGTGTGATCAAGCAGCCTTGACTTCTGGCTTCTGTTTCCTCTACAAAGTGGTGCCCATTTCGGTGGCTAGAAAGAGGCAGATGGAAAGGTGAGGGATTCAGGCCTGTTGCCTTTGGAGATTTTACAAGAGAAATTGGAATGTTTTGTCTCTTTAAATAGAGCTGTAAGTGATTTCCCTGATGCCTTGCTTGTTATAAGGTTCTGACAGAAAGCAGCAACCCCTGGCCCTCTCCAAGCTGTAGAAATGTTTAGCTCCTCACCAGCAAGTAAGACGCGAAATTTTTCAGCCGACAATGTCATCGCCACAGGCTCTGTCACTTTTTGGTCGACATTTTTCACATTCAGCTTGAGATGAACCACCGGCTCATTGACCTGCCGGAGCTCGCTGGAACTAAGCGTGTAATCCACTCTCCATGAAACAGAATCCAGGCAATTCACTGCAGGCAGAGGGAATAAAAAGTTTTAGGCACATGGTTTGTGCAAGGCACCAGTCCCCTTGAATGCGACAGGGGCACTGCCAAGGAATTCACCCCATCGTAGATTGCAGCAGCTTCCAAAATATTGTGGTATTATGATTTTTAATTTGTGATTTGTCTGAGGAGGAGGAGGAGGAGGAAAGTTGGAGAAGAAGGGAGAAAGGAGGGAGAAGGGACAAAGGAAGAAGGCTAGAAGGAGGAAGAAGAAGAGAGAAAGGAGGAAGGAAGGAAGGAGGGAGGAGGAGGAGGAGGAAGGAGAAGAAGAGGAGGAGGAGGAGGAAGAAGAAGAAGAAAAGAAGAAGAAGAAGAAGAAGAAGAAGAAGAAGAAGAAGAAGAAGAAGAAGAAGAAGAAGAAGAAGAAGAAGAAGAAGAAGAAGAAGAAGAAGAAGAAGAAATAACAATAACACCACCACCGGGGACAAATGAATGTTTTTAAAAAAGCCATATCAAATAGTTGTACCAGAAGCAGAATTCCATCTGCCTTTCCAATGGCCATAAATGTAGGTTGGTTGCTGTGACCACAGAGGTGTCTAAGTGACAGAACTTGGAATCTGGGTTCTTAAAATCCCCTTTTCAGGGTCTGTCATAACTTCGATCGCTAGGGTCTGGTCATAAATCAAGAACTACCTGTACTACCTAGCACTCTGAAAATTCCAGTCTAAGAAGAGCAGGTTTGTGTGTTCCTTGACGGGGCGGTTCAGCCTTGTTGGCATTTTACAGAATGTTTCTCCAATCAACCTGTGAAGCCCCTTGTGATGCTGAGAAACCTTCCCACAAATAAGCAAACACATCTCAGACTGGGAAAAGGCTGCAGAGGAGAGTTTCCCTCAAGTGACCTTTTGTTTTGGAACCAGCAAAGGAGCTAGACTTACATCTCAGGCTGCACTTCCTCAGGCTGTCCTGGAGAGAACTCTGCTTCTCCTCGTAGGACCGACACAATCCTGCGGCATGCTCTGCAACCAAGAGATCAGCTGAGTTAAGCCACCAGCCCAAATCCTCTGGCCCCTTAAAACCTACTTAATCCTGCCCTCCTCTAAAAATCCAACCAGTTAGAAATGAAAAATCCCAAATGCAAATTTTCTAAGTTATTCAGAATTTTTCCTCAACTTCATGCAGCATATACCTAATTTCATTTCTCCCTCTGGATTTGTACTCCTTCAACCTCTTAAGTTTTATTTACGGTTAGAGGTAGTTCTGAGGAACCATTAATATTTTATGTTTTTTTAAAAGCAACAACTCAAAAATCACCTTTGGGCAGCCCCAGCTGTTGAAGTTCGCTGGAGAGAGACTCAGAATCGACACTGTATTTGGCGGCACTTGACAGAATGAAGGCGAGGACAGCAACAGTGGCTTTCACATCTCCCGATTCTGCAGGGCGAAAAAGGAAGGAAACACGGTTGTCTGAAGCAAGTCTTCAGATCAACACATTTTATTGAAAAGGATATGAGTGACTTATGCTGGCTGGAGAATTCTGGGAGTCAAAGTCCACACATCTTAAAGTTGCTGCTAGCATAGGGAAACCACCCCTCTATAATCAGCACAAGGCCATGAATTGCTCTAGAACTGTGTATGTAGGTTTGCTGAAACATTTTGTTCAACATTTACCTATTTGGAAAAGAACTTAACCACAGTCTGTCAGTGTCATGGCTGACTAGGGAATTCTGGGAGTTGAAGTCCACTGGCATGTCAAATTTTTCAACTTTCAATTCCCAAACATTAGGGCTGCTCAAAAGTTGTGACATGCCCTGGGGGTTGTAAAGATGTTTTGGTTATTTTAATAATAATTTAGATGTGCTTGGTAAGTAACTACATTTTGTTTGTTTCATTACCACATCTTAAAGCTGGCAAGGTTGAGAAGCATTGGTCTCTATAGTTTGGAATTCAAAGATGAACATGTAAGGTAGAGATAGCTTTACAGGATCTGTCATTTTTTGCTGGCCGCTCAGGGATGACCAATTTCGCAAGTCTCTTGCAAAAAGATACCAGCTGAAGTAAGGAACCACAGCACCTTGTTGTGCGCATACCCCATGTACAAATTTGCTGTCAGCACCAATACTAAGGAAATAAATGCAACCCTGATTCTCAATTTCCAGTTGAGAAATGGTGGCAGGGTACAAAATGGCTTAGCCGTATCCTTACTTAGCCCTTGGACATAGAAGGGAAGAATACTCACCAAACTTGGCATCTGATGTTAATTTCAGAATTTTGTCATACTGCAAGAGACAAAAGAACAATTTCTAGCTTGAGTCAGCTTAATACTGGGAAGTCCCAACAACAAAACATTTTTAATCCATCACAGAATTTTCTTTTGGGAGCTTCCAATTTAAGCACTCAATTGCCATGGAAACACAATTATGAATGGGGCAGCTGATTTATGAACCTATTATTTTAAAAATAATGCTTCACAGGGTTAATCTGGAAGTGCTTCTCTCTTACTGATCCGGATTTATGCAAACCTAGTTTGGAAAGCATCCACAAAGAGATTGAGAATGAACTCACATCGATGCCCTCTCCAAGCACATCCTTCAGAACCTGGGCACAGATAAGTTTGAGTTTCACTGAAGACTGGAAAAAAAGACAAAAATGTGTCATAACCATCATCTTGATTTTTTAAAATCCTCCCTTGGAGAACGGTAGTTTGTCAGGCAAAATCTTACAATGGGGCAAATCCAGCTACAAAGTAGGCAATAAAATGCTAGCACCCCCATACCTTAAAATAATTAAAATATTCATGGAACTCAAAGGGCCAAAAGAAAAATCACTTACTATTTTAGCCAAAGTGCTAATTTCTGCCAAGACCCAGTCAGGACAGTCCAAATCTCCACAAAATCGAAACCTCTGACAGGAAGGAACAAAGTTTGAGTACTTTTCAACCACAGCAACTTTAAGATGGGTGGATTTCATCTCCCAGAATCCCCCATCTAGCATGCATGGACTTCAACTCCCAGAATTCCTCCAGCCAGCATGCATGGACTTCAACTCCCAGAATTCCTCCGGCCAGCATGCATAGATTCCAACTCCCAGAATTCTCCATCTAGCATGCATGGATTTCAACTCCCAGAATTCCTCCAGCCAGGATGCATGGACTTCAACTCCTAGAATTCCTCCAGCCAGCATGCATGGACTTCAACTCCCAGAATTCCTCCAGCCAGCATGCATGGACTTCAACTCCCAGAATTCCTCCGGCCAGCATGCATAGATTCCAACTCCCAGAATTCTCCATCTAGCATGCATGGATTTCAACTCCCAGAATTCCTCCAGCCAGGATGCATGGACTTCAACTCCCAGAATTCCTTCAGCCAGCATGCATAGATTCCAACTCCCAGAATTCCTCCAGCCAGCATTAGGTGGACTTCAACTCCTAAAATGCAAGCTGGCTGGGGGAATTCTGGGAATTGAAGTCCATCCATTTTAGAATTACTGAGATTTTGCACTGACAAATGCACTACTCTGCACGCTTCTGCACTTGCACCAATTTTTCTTTTAAAGAGCTGGGTTTTCTCCTCTAGTCCTTAAAAATAAAACCCTCTTTCCCCGTTACTAGCAATAAAGCCACGCCCCCACTCACCATCTTCCCCGATCTGAGCAACACCCTCCTTCCTATGCAAAGCGAGTCACCTGACTTCTCTTTTCCACCCAATCTCTGAAAAGCTTCCCTTGCATCACCTGACTTCCCTCTAGCCAATCCCTGAAAAGCTTCTGTTTTTCCAGCTGCCTGCTTTCTGCCCAATCCCTGAAGAGTTTTCACTTTCTACCCAATCCTGAAGAGCTTCCTTGTTTCTGCCCAATCCCTGAAGAGCTTCCTTGTTTTTCACTTCTTTCTGCCCAATCCCTGAAGAGCTTCCTTGTTTTTCACTTCTTTCTACCCAATCCCTGAAGAGCTTCCTTGTTTTTACTTCTTTCTACCCAATCCCTGAAGAGCTTCCTTGTTTTACTTTTCAATCCTGAAGATCCAATCCTGAAGAGCTTCCTTGTTTTTCACTTCTTTCTACCCAATCCTGAAGAGCTTTTTTTTCACTTCTTTCTGCCCAATCCCTGAAGAGCTTCCTTGTTTTTACTTCTTTCTGCCCAATCCTGAAGAGCTTCCTTGTTTTTCACTTCTTTCTACCCAATCCCTGAAGAGCTTCCTTGTTTTTCACTTCTTTCTGCCCAATCCTTGAAGAGCTTCCTTGTTTTTTACTTCTTTCTGCCCAATCCCTGAAGAGCTTCCTTGTTTTTCACTTCTTTCTGCCCAATCCCTGAAGAGCTTGCTTGTTTTTCCAGCCTGCTTCCTTCTAGCCAATCCTTGAAGAGCTTCCCTTGCACGAGCTGACCTAGAACAAGTCAGCTGACCGTTAGTGGCTCTTGCTGTTTGCTGGGGCGACACGTGTTGTGTTGAAGGTGGGGGCCGCATGTGTTTGAAGAGCTAACGCGTGTTATCAGCTGTTTTGCAAGGCTCATTTCAAGATCTCAGCCTTTCCATTATTGGTTACCAATTCAGTATATAAAAGGAAGGCTTTGCCTGGCTGCCATAAGAGCACAAAAGAAAAGTTATTCAGTTTTTATATCTTGGATTTTTGTTTGAAATGAGGGGCAACGTTTTGCCATAGCCCTGCCTCATTGGTGAAATCATACGAATGTTGAACTCTAAGCCCTTCTCTGCTTTTCACTCTATTCGTCCTCCCCGATCTGCAAAATGAATCCGATTTAATATTTTAAGCTTTTTTAAATGTTCTTTAGTTCTGCATGCTGCCCAGAGGTCACTGCAGCTGGTTGGCCGATAACATTAAAAAAAATAAAATCCTGGCGTGAGGAAGGAGCTGATATTTTGAGGGGTGAACTTGTGTTGTTATTCTTTTGCAACCCTTTAATAATACTTTGCAAATATTCTGATATTTTGAGGGGTGAACTTTAAAGTTAGGAGCTGAGAGGCAATGCATTGTTATTGGGAAAAACCCAGTTTCCATCTTCTAGATGTAGGAAGTTAGCACCCACCCTCTCCTAGAAAATATCCTAGGAAATATTAAAAAGGCAGAATGTTTTCCCTAAGAGTAGAAACTCAGAAGCAGAAACTCACCTCAGAAGCTGAAGCTCACCCCCACCTTTGCTAATGGACCATTACTCTGGCCTAGGCCAGTCTATTTTACATAACAAAGATCTACTCAGGTAGAGCTATAATAGGAATTGCCCAAAGCCCTTTCATTACATCATCATCCAGCAAGGCTCAACCAAGCCTGGGACTCAGGACAGCCTATAGAGTTGACCCTGCATGGCCCCACAGGAGTCTGACAACCAACCAGAACACAAGCCCAAATTCAAATCCCAACAGAGGGTATAAAAGCCAGGCTCATCATATCAAGCCCTTCCTTCTTTTCCTTCATCTTGAAGCATGTGATTGTCCTTTTCACTTTGGAGCTCCAAGCCATGTGGTCCTGTCCACCATTAAACCATCTTTCCAAACAGCCTCCCATGTTTCCAGTGACTTGGAACTGAACCCAGAAGGATATTTCTTCCAACATAGATAATTGGTTAGTGTTTTATTTACAGGCAATTCTATGAGTTGATCTTAAAGATTTAAGCAGAGTATACGTAGCACTTGAAACCCAAATGACATTTTAAGCCACTAACTCCACACAAGGCCTTATTTATCAAACGATTTTGAAGCAAGTGGTGTCCCAACATAACATTAGACCACAAGTTTAGGAGGACCCAAACAGGACTGAATGAGAGTTCTTAAAAGTGAATATAACTTTTGAAGTGCTTGTACATTAGGTTCAATTGAAGGGTGGGGTGGGGTGGGACCAAGCACTGCCTCAATTAACAACAGTGAGAAGTGGTGGCTTTGTGAAGTCCAAAAGAATTCAGAATTATTTTTTGAACTGAGCACAGTCTTAGTAAGACACAAACCCTCTAACCTTTATTTTGATGCTTCAGAGATGTTTTCTATGCAAGCACAGTTATATATTTGTTTATTGAACAAGGTGTAGGGGGGAAAAGAAACAAGTTTTTTTTGTTAAGGCTTGATTTGTTTATTTTAACATCCTTACACATTGCATAACAACTTAAGAAGAATTATAACGTCTTTTCCTAGTACAAAAGATTCCTAGAGCGGTCAGGGCCAAGCTTGTAGTAAGGGCTATTAAGATGATCCCCACCAGCATCCAAGGAAATTGGAAGAAGCCTGAAAAGAAGAAGAACAGATTCTCTTAAACAGCTTTTTTTTTGCACTGAAAATTAAAAGTAAGGAATATCATACACAGCAGGAAATGAAGAGCGAAACATTCTGGTTTTCCTTCCCTACAAACAAAGAGTGGAACTTAATGACAAGCAAATTCCATTGAGGTTATTTTTATCCCAAATTTTTCCTCTGAGAATTTGCCCCATCAAAAGTCTGAACAAAAGTTCCTTGCAGATTTATAATTGGACAAGATTATTGCTGAAAGGGTAAAGGGTGACTTCCACTGAGTCCATCTTTCTGGCTCCAAGTAAAACAATTATATAGAATTTCACTGAATTCCATGCAGTTAATACTAAAGCCAATGGAAGTAATGGTTTGAGTGTCAGATTAAAGAACTGTAATCACATGGAAAGGCTCTGGGGATTGCTGTGGTCCTGAGGTCACTAAAGCTGTACACCTCTGATTTAGCAAGCGATGTGAATATATCCCATTATGGTTAGTCAACAAATCATGGATTAACACAATGTCTGAACTCCATAATCAGCATGATACTGTACCATGTTCTGCTGATAAGACCAACTTATTTCGATTGTCAGGAGGAGTTCTGGAAGTCATGTACGAGTCAAGAATGAGGATGGGACCGAGCATCACGGCAACATCGGCCTCCTTCGATTTATCTGCACAAGAACAAGATTCACAAGACATTTACATTAATGTAGAGAGCGCCAGTTTGGTGTAGTGGTTAAGACATCAGGCTAGAAACCGGGAGACTGTTGAGTTCTAGACCCGGCTTAGGTACAAAGCTAGCTATGTGACCTTGAGGCTTGGACCTGTCCCAACTTGGTCAGATAGAAAAGAAACTCTCTCAAATCCATTGTTAAGGAAAGTACACTTTACTAAAACCAAGTGGTTACAGAGAACCAAAGCCGGAAATGAGTTTTTCATGCCCAAAGCATGCGGTTAACTTTTCCCTTGATCCCTGGTTTCGCGGTGCTGCATCCCCATAGTGTGTAGTTTTGTTTCCCTTCATGCTAACCTCCCCCTTATCCCACCTTGGAGATCCCACCTATCTCCTCCTTCCTCCCAGTTGCGTATGGCAGGCTGGCAGCCAGCAAAACATGGCGTAGCAGGATGGCAGTCCTGGCAGGGCCAGTCACTTTCTTTCAGCCCTAGGAAGGAGGCAATGGCAAACCCCTTCTGAAAACCCTTGCCAAGAAAACTGCAGGGACTTGTCCAGTCAATCTCTTGAGAATTGGGCACAATTGTCCCTCATCTAATACTTCCAGAAGTAGAACAGCTGCTTCTGAATATCATTCAAGGGAATAGCTTTTTCCTTCTACCAAACCTCGATTACATACCCAATTTAGCAGCCACGTCTCTGCCCAGTCGTCTTCCCCATTGGCCCCTGTGGCTGCTACCTTGACCCGTAGTTCGAATACAATGCTTGGTTTCACAGCAAGAGCAAATATCTGCGGTGCCTTCAACTGGAACCCAACTGTGGTGAAAAAAACCAAAGAGAAACACTTCCTGTAAGGGTGCGCCAATATTTATTTAGAGTCAGGTTAACAGAATTGGAACAGAGTAGGTCATCTAGTCCAACGTCACCCACCCAGGCAGTAGGCCCTACATCATTTTTTACAGATGGCAGTCCAGTCTCTTCTTGAAAGCCTCCAGTATCAAATACTTTCCCCTCTTAATAGACCAAAGGATGGATACTTGGCTATATTCTAAGTTACTGATAGTTGATGTCTTAAGTTCAAGTATCTACTTAGCTTAAGATCAATTGGGCTTACAAGTTTGTTAAGTTGTAACCCAGGGTTGGTTTCTGCTTAAGGTACGGAATGAACTCAGCCAATTGTGGTTTATGCAGAACTCTTTATCATATACAAAATACTTTATACTATTTGTACTACGTATAGCTAACCCCTATATAAAAATGTTAATGTTTTATTTTTGAATAAGTCATTCAACAGGGTAAGGGGTAAAAGAAAAACCAGGCATAAGAACTAGTTCAGGAAGTTGAGATTTCTAACAGGTTCACCTATCAGGACATTCATTCATGGAATACTTGTTCAAATATGGAAAGGTATGTTCTTCAAACCACTGCAGAAAGCTGAGAAGGTCCTTACAGCGTATAAATTAATCTGTCTTGGAGTCAAAAAAAAGTATGCAATAGCCAGTTAGGTTAGATACTGATTTCCAAACTATTGGTGTGTAGCTCAAAACAACATAATCACCAAGTCTTCCAAAATAAAATGAATCTAAAACATTTTTCTCCAAAGAAACAGATCAATTACATCAAAGGAACTAATTTGCAAACTCAAATTACTGTTGACTAAGCCTACTTAATGTCCTCCTACAGTGATACATGGCTTAACAGCCAGGTGACTTGACCCTGTAAGAATGTCAGGTTGCTTACCTGTTCCTAGCTGGATGGAAGGAACAAGCTTTGTTCTCAGCGTCAGGAACCTGAGTAGCTGCAGCCACCTTCAAATGGCAAGTGATGTAGATCTAGGAACAAGGTAAAAGGTGGTTCAGCCTAGATTTATGACATGACCAAGAGTGAAACTTCAAAAATATGGCCGTTAAGAGCTGGGCTTTAGAAGGACTCTTACCAGATCTCGGGGGTCCTTACTAAAACGGAAGACATCTACTGTGAATTGGAGTATGTCATTCCTGATCCTTGGCGATAAGAAGGTTGAGTTGGAATCAAATTGTCCATCTACCAGGCAGCTGGAGGACACAACACTTGTCAACAATGCTTCCTAACTTTGGACACACTTGGTTACGTTAGTGCATTTATTTAGATAATTAACTTATTGTGTTGGTTTTAATTGTGAGCAGCCCCGAGTCCTTTTTGGAGAGGGGGCGGCATACAAGTCAAATTAATAAATAAATAATAAATAAATAGTGTCCTTGGGCAATCTCCACACAACTAGGCCTAACCTTGTTGTGTTTAATGTAGTTGTGAGTCTTCTCTTTAGCCCCAAAGTTCCCAGTCTGGTTCAGAAATAACCAATAAAACCACACTACATGCAGGATTACCATCCAATACAAGCAAGCACTCAAGGGCACAGATAGAAATCGAAGCGATTGGCACCATCATTTCAAGTTAAAATAGAATTTTTATATAATGCAGAAAGAAAGCAGGTCTGAAGGAGATTTAACAACCCAACCTTGGTAACAGGGTTGAGTTGATGGCTTTCCTTGTGGATACAAACATAGAACAAGAACTTTCTTGCAAGGACCAGAAGGCCAAGATAACAGAAAACCCAATTTCTCATACAAATTTAGCAAGTTTTTGAGGGATTCTTGGTGCCCTCTGAGCTTGGTTGCTTTCTGGTCTTTTAAGGATCAGAGCCACTATTTGAACAGAGCAGCCTTCCTATATAGGATCTGGGAGAATTGTTCATCCCAAAAGTTTGCATCCAGCAGTGGGCCAAGAATAGGGAGTGTATTTCATTACTCAAACTAGGTAATATCAGCATCAAGGACCCCTCATTTCAACCCAGCTAAAAATTTATTCTTGATTAGCAATTTTCATGTGTAAGCAAGCTTATTGCTTTTGATGGTCTTTCTACCCCATAGTAATGACCATCTTAGGTGGATATAGTGCAATTTTGCTATAGAACAGGTGGCTTTAGAATCTCCAGGAGTAGTAAGTTAGCTTACATAACAACAGAGGTCTCCAAACTTGGCAACTTTAAGACTTGTGCACTTCAATTCCCAGAATTCTCCAGCCAGCATAGCTGGCTAGAGAATTCTGGGAATGAATGCACAAGTTCCCTACATAAGAAGGTTCAGTGCACATGGGAAGAGAGATGGTCAGAGGGAACTCTTACCCCTTGTAGTTGATGATGGGATAGCGGGGACTGGAATCTGCATCTGGGCTCAATGTGGCTACACAGCTATCCACAAAGAGTCGGAGAGGCGTGTGGTTTTCTGCGATTACTTGAGCCTGAATGTACATCACTTCTCCCAACTGGTAGCCGTTGGAAGCTCTCTCTGAGCTCCAGCCCTCTGAAAACCAAAATCATCATACTCTCATAGGACAACTTCTTGGATGCAAATCTCAACCTAGTGAACCCAATTCAAATAAGGGCAGACAGTCCTTTTTTTCTCCCATCTATCATGTCTG
This sequence comes from Naja naja, assembly GCA_009733165.1. Lineage (NCBI taxonomy): Eukaryota > Metazoa > Chordata > Lepidosauria > Squamata > Elapidae > Naja > Naja naja. The sequence goes on from CM019163.1 coordinate 3,594,139, forward strand.
CAAACGAATATGCACCCCAGTCCCAATTCTTATAATGGCGTGTTAAACCATTTTTAAATTTTGTGTGCCCCCTGAATCCGCTGCAGTCTTCTGAAATATGCAGAAGCCAGAGTGTACACCAATATCTGCATTCTTCCCCCCCCCCCGCCCAAATTTGAAGAATTATTAGGAACTCTGGAAATGCCAAAGTCAGAAACTGTGCAAAATTGTATATTGTGCACAATTCTGTAATGTTTACAAGGCATATGTAAAAATGCACATACGTTGTCTGGCCTTATGCACAAAGCAATGCAAAAGTGGAATCAATTTTTTTTAACCAATTTTAAAAAATGGTTTCACTAAAGCCAATGTGAAAAAAAAACGTTACTTGTGCACAATTAAGGTTTAAACTCATTGGACCCTCATGTTCAGGAAACTCATGAAGGAAGAGGGGGCTTCTGGAAGTGATTATGGACCACCAAATCATTTCCCAACTCCTAGCAACCACATAAAAAGAAGTACCATTCATCAAATGTAGAGAGAAGCGAAGTTTTTCTTCCGCAGAAATCGTTGATGCGAACGGAATCCATGTTGGCTTGATTGCATTACTGCTTACATTGTTTCTCCTGAAAATAAAGAGATAGTTAAGGTCTCCCAAAGAGAACAAGTCATTTAGTTTTATCCACCAGGGCTATCTCCAGAAATTCTACTGCCTTGGGTGGATAAGTTCTTTTATTCAACAGTATGTTCTCACCTCCTACCCAAGGTAACCATCTCTAACAGTCAAGCCACCCTCATGTTTTATTAATTTCATCCTCTGAACTCACCTTGGGTAGTGACACTCAATGGGAACATCAACCGGGCTGGTTCTTACAATTATACTGTGGGGAGAAGGGGTTGGCTTGTAATGAAGGCTAATGCTGTAGACTAGAAAGTCTGGAGTCATCTAGAGAAAGGAAGGAGAGATACAAGATACAATAATAAACCAGAAGTTAATTAAGTGTTTGTAATACAGGGAGAATTTCTTGGTATGGGGAAAACACAGGTTCTTCAAACTCTTGGAATAGTAGAAACATGGAATAGCAGAAAACCTCACACCAAGTCTGTTCTTCTTTAATTCTTGGTTTTTTTTTCATGTTTAAGGCAGCTACCAGCCAAACAAATTTAAAACAAGCCCCAGGTGAGACACCAAAGTAATGAAAGCCCTTTCTACACCTTCACATTTTTCAGAAAGTTACTTCCACCCAGTTGTAACTTGTGACAGAATGCTGGTTTAATTGCATTCTTCTAACAACTCCCAGAGATAACAGGGTACTTCAGAACAGAAAGAGAACTGGAAGGGGAAGAAAGGAAAGGAAGAAAGCGGGGAATAAACAGTACCTAGGAAAGAGAAACATTGTGGTTCTTGTGAATAAGCCAGCTGTTTTATTGTCCTGAAAATTAGAGTCTCTTGCTTGAGCAGGGAGCTGGACTACGAGACTTTCAAGGTCCCTTTCAGCTCTATTCTGATTCTAATTACAGTATCCTGGAAGTGGCTATCATGGCTACATCTAGGACCTGCCAACAGGGACAAGGATTGGGTTTGCACAACACCTTCCCCTCTTACCTTCAAAACACTCCCACACTCATGAAGGCCTGCATAAAAGATCACCGTGTTCTCAGCAGCGATGTAGGACGTGGGTTGGCAGCCAGTTGGACCCAAGCTCAGGTCCTTCACCTGGACGTGCCTCCCGGTGCCAAACAGGTCTGTCTTCACAGTCACCATGACATGGGCCTCTTCACACTGGGCCAGCACAGGCGACAGGAGGGACAAAGCTCGTGCCTGAGAAGCATCTACCCAAGCATAAGGGTAAGTCTCAACCCCAGAAGGTAGATAAAGCTGCATCATAGGAGCAGGCGTGCCAGAAAACCCCCAAACATAACCTTGGGGGTCCAAGGAGGCCACTTCTCCCATTAGCCAACATGCTAAAACAATGGCCAGATTCTGTAAGGGTCCCATCCTTCTCTGTTCTAGGAAGCTGGCAGAAAAGACCAGCATCTACCCAGGATCCCTTTTATTCTAGGTGACTCCTGAAGGCCAACCTTCTCTCACCTGGCTGAGATAATGAGGCAGCTAATCAGCTTCCTCTTCAGCCAGTGCAAATCCTGCAAAGCACCAAGAAAACATGAGTTTGGATCTCCACCCCTCAGCTGCAAGCTCTCTTGGGCCAAAGGGAGGGAGGGAGGAGGTGATTTAATGGAGGTTAAGAGTTTCAGCCCTTCTTCTGAAAGTACTTAGATTTACATAGGGCCAAGGAGGGTGTGACCAACTGGCTGAAACTACATGGGATCATCTCCAAGGTGCTTTTTCCAAACTCAAACAGACTTCCTTGGTTTCTTTTCTTTTTTAAATGTTTCTCTTCTGATCCAAGAAGCTTCTTCAGTGCAGAAGCTTCATGGATGAGCAATGAAATATTTTCAAAGGGGAAAAAAAAGCCCACAAGAAATGGGACACCTATTTGTCTGACCTGGCATAGGGTTTTCTGCTTAAGCAGTAGGTTGGACTTTAGATCTTGGGGATCTTCAAGGTCTCTTTTCAAGTCATGTTATTCTTTTAAAGTTCCATTGCTTTTTGGAAAAACCAAGAAAGTCCAGGTGCCTTTTGGAAAAAGCACCTTTGGGACAACCATGGCTTGGATCAGGGGTCTTCAAAGTTGACAACTTTAAGACTTGTGGACTTCAACTCCCAGAATTCCTCCTCCAGTCATGTTAGCTCAGGAATTCTGGGAGTTGAAGTCCACAAGTCTTAAACTGGCCAAGTTTGAAGATCCTTCGCCTGGATGGTTGAGAATCTCCAGAGACACACCCAGGAGGGACCTAGAGCAGAGAAGATAGAAGCTCTCCACAAAGAAACTGGGAGAGGAATTTTAGGCAGGTTGACCACATCTTGAACCTGCAAGACAAGAGGGCACCTCAAAGAACTCTTGGAAGTAAAACCCAAAGCAATAATAACAGAGGTTCACCTGTCCTCTGGGTGCTTAATATGACCTGTAAGAGATAAGGCCTTCAAACTTGGCAAGTTTAAGGCTGGTGGACTTCAACTCCTTGAATTCTTGAGCTAACATGACTGGAGGAAGAATTCTGGGAGTTGAAGTCCACCAGTCTTAAAGCTGTCAAGTTTGAAGACTCCTGTGTAAGAATCTCCCCTAATTTTATCCCTGCAGAAACCACTTGGTATGGTGGGCTGAGGGAACCTGGCTGCCTTCTCTCCCAAGTTCTGAGGTCAGGTAAGGAATTTGAACTCAGGTCTAGAATGATGTTTGCTTACGTTTCTAAATGACTGAATGCAGTACAGTAATGAGTGATCAGCCGCTTTCAGATATTTGGGGTAAAATATTCCAGTGTTTGAGTAAATTATAATGATATACACTATATCAGACAGGGACATTTTGCTGAATTAAATTTGTTTTCTTTACTTAGTAACTCTATAAAAAATAAGTTGGTCATGCTTGGAAGCCATAATTCATATATTCTCCTAGTTTACTACTAGGCAGACATTCTGGCTGGTTCAAAATAATCTAACATTAGCAATATTTTAGCTACAGACTGTGTGAGCTCAGCCATTCATGGGCTTTGCAAGGTTAAACCTTGTTGGAATTAGAAATTTCCTACCTTCTGGGCTGGGTTCACACCACACAAGATACAAATAAACTATGATGGCTTGGTGTAGTAGCCCTGCTTGGATTTTGTCCGAAAGATACTGTATAACGTGATATTTGTAGGCAAAGCAAACAGATCGCATCTTAAAGCAGTGTTTCCCAAACTTGGCACTTTGAAAATGTCTGGATCTCAACTCCCAGAATTCCCCAGCCAGCATCCCTGGCTGGGGAATTCTGGGAGATGAAGTCCAGACTTCTTCAAGTTGCTAAAATTGGGAAGCACTACCTTAAAAATAGTTGCATTCTGCAAGGATGGCATTCTGGCTTTGCCATTTTCTAAACAAGAACCAGATATGTGTGTGTGTGTGTGTTGTACATGTGTGTGACTCCCAGTCACCTAAGAGACAAACAGCTGAGCCAAACTGTGGTTATAGTTTCAGATTCAATGCAGGAGGAGAATACATGCAGCTGGAGGAATATCAGGTGCATGTCCTAGTGAACAAGTTTCAATGAAAATGGAGGAGAGAAACTCAAAAGATAATACAGCTTTATTGGTTTGCATTTATGGTGGAAAAAGGACTCTGTTGAAGCATTTGTTCTTAATAATCTCACATTCTCAATATGTAATTTTGTGGATAGAAGCTCGACCTCAAATCCTTAGATTATCGGACCTCCAAAAAACAACCGGATACTTAAGGATTTGAAGTGACCAAGTAGGCTTTGAGAGGTGAATACTGTCAACTGCATATAAAGAGAATCTGTAGAAGATGTTTTATAGATGGCATTTTGCGCCAGCGAGGTTGGCAAAGATGTTTAAAGATAAATCAGCAAAATGTTGGAAATGCCACCAAACACCTGGCACATATTACCATATGTGGTGGACATGCATAGAAGCAAAAAGTACTGGACAAAAATATGGTTATGGTTGGAACCGATGATACAGCAGCATGTTGACTTAAATCCAGAAATATTCCTGTTGGGGATCTTACCCGAAACATATTACATCTACATGAAGCCGCTGGGTGAGATCATCTGTGGTTTTGGGGTGAGGTATCACCAATATGCGGATGATACCCAGCTTTACATCTCTACCCCAAACCATATCAGTGATGCTCTCTCCGTGATGTCCTGGTGTCTGGATGCGGTGCAGATCTGGATGGGGAGTAACAGGCTCCGACTCAACCTGGCTAAGACTGAATGGCTGTGCGTACCGGCATCTCGGTTTTCTCAGGATATACCATCTTTGGTCATGCGGGGAGAGATGTTGCCCCCTGTGGACAGGGCGCGGAACCTGGGCATCCTCCTGGATTCACAGCTCAGTTTGGAGGAGCAGGCGGGAGCTGTGGCCAGGGGGGCCTTTGCCCAGGTTCGGCTGGTTTGCCAGCTCTGCCCTTACCTGAGCCGAGATGCCCTACGAACAGTCACTCATGTGCTCGTCACCTCCCGAATCGACTACTGCAACGCTCTCTACATGGGACTGCCCTTGCGGACCACCCGGAGGTTGCAACTGGTGCAGAATGTGGCCGCGCGGGCTGTGATGGGGGTGACCCAATACTCCCATGTTACACCCCTCCTGCGCGACCTGCATTGGTTGCCAGTTGCTTTCCGGGTCAGTTTCAAGGTCTTAGTAACAACTTATAAAGTCCTAAATGGCTTGGGTCCAGGGTACTTGCAGGAACGCCTCCTGCCAGCATCACATTCTGATCGCCCGGTACGCTCCCATAGGCAGGGCCTCCTTGGGGTACCGTCGGTTAGGCATTGTCAACTGGTGGTGCCCAGGGGTAGGGCCTTCTCTGTGGGAGCACCCGCCCTATGGAACCTGTTATGTATGCAGAGTTTGAAATGATTGGTTGTTGTTGTAAAGTGTTTGAAATCATTGGTTGTAAAAGTGCGGGAAAACCCTGCACTCTGATTGGCTGGCAGCCGCGGCAGCCGGCTATAAATAGCTGCCGTGGCTGAGCCATTCAGGTCCGTTCTGAGCTGAAAGTCACAATAAATAAGAGCTGAAGCACTCCGCGTCTTGTCTCTCCATGCAAACCTAACAGAACCAACTCCCCGTAGACCTCTGTTTGGCCCCTGATCTCCACTCCTTCCGCTGGGACCTGAAGACCTGGTTGTTTCAGCAGGCCGGTCTGGACTGACTTCGGGGGTGTTCGTTTTAATTCTTTTTAAATTTTATAATCACTGATTAGGCTTGTATTTGTTTAATGGTTTTTTATTGTAATTTGTATTGGTTTTTTTTATGGTTCGCCGCCCTGAGTCCTTAGGGAGAGAGGGTGGCATACAAGTCTAATAAAATAATAAATAATAATATAGTAAAGAGAATGTATACTTGATTATTCATGTACTAACTGCAGTGAGAATTGTATTTGCTCAAAACTGGAAAAAGGATCAGATTCCTACTGAAGAAAATGTGATTAGGAAAACATTAGAACGTGCAGAAATGAATAGACTAACAGTTGCAATTAAAGACAGAGAGCAAACTGAATATTAGAAGGTATGGGAATTATTTTATCTATGGATAGAGAAAAAATATGAAAACTAGACATAGTTAATGGATCAATTAAGAATGTTGAAATACAGAAGCAAACACGTTTAAAAAAAAACTAAAGAGACAGAGATATTTATTTTATTTATTTATTTTATTTTATTTATGAGATTTATATGCTGTCCTATCTCCCTGAGGACTCAGGGCGGCTTACAATAATAAAAACAGAGCAATACAAATATTAAAAAACTATTAAACCGAAGTCTTACAAACCATTATAATTAAAATTAGGCTAAAACAACTAAAAAAACCCTCCCCCCACCATCAGTCCAGGTAGGCAAGTTGGAACAGCCATGTTTTTAGGCCATGGCAGAAAGATCGGAGGTCAGGAGCCACCCGAAGCTCCAGGGGCAGTTGGTTCCATAGGGTGGGTGCTCCCACAGAGAAGGTCCTACCCCTGGGAGCCACCAGCCGACATTGCCTGGCTGACGCACCCTTAGGAGGACCTGCCAGTGGGAGCACACAGGACATTGGGAAACCGTTATTGGTAGCAGGGTCTCCCTCAGATATCCCAGTCCAATGCCATGAAGGGCTTTATAGGTTAACACCAGCACCTTGAATCTCACCCGGAGGGCAACCGGTAACCAGTGCAGCTCACGCAGGAGGGGTACAACATGGGAGTATCGGGATCCTCCCATCACAACCCGCGCCGCTGCATTCTGGACAAGTTGAAGCCTCCAGGTGGTCCTCAAGGCCAGCCCCATGTAAAGAACATTGCAGTAGTCCAGACAGGAGACAACAAGCGCGTGAGTGACCGTACATAGGGCATCTCGGTCCAGATAGGGATGCAAATGGCGCACCAGGTGAACCTGGGCAAATGCCCCCCTGGCCACGGCCCCCACCTGGTCCTCCAAACTGAGCCATGCATCCAGGAGGACACCCAAGTTGCGGACCCTATCTATGGGGGGGCAACACCTCTCCCCCCATAGCTAACGATGGAATGCCCTAGCTAACTCGAGATGCCGGTACGTACAGCTACTCGGTCTTAGCCGGGTTGAGCCGGAGCCTGTTCTTCCCCATCCAAACCCGCACCGCCTACAGGCACCTGGAGTATATATTAAGTATATAGTAAGATAAGAGTAAAGAACCCTACCAATACAATGAATAAATTGTAACTACTATTGTATTATAAATGGAAGAAAAGATGTTTGTAATAAAAATGAAATTAAAAAAATATTTTAAAAAATATTGCCATGAAATGGCACTTTGGCCAGGCATAGCACCCAGCGCTGCTGTGGTTTCACTCCAGAAGAATTCCCTTCTGTTCCCAGAAGGGTCATTTTAACCACATAGCAACTAAGAGTGTCCCTTAAGGAATCTCTGGAAGTGAAGAATCTTTTGAGGACGATGGGGGGTGTTGGAAATAGGTACGGATCTTACTCAACCGCTGGATTTTTTTCTCCCCGCTCCTCAGCGAGGCATTCAATAGTCTGCACAGCTTCTCCAGCCCTTTCTCGGGGTCGCATTTATAGGTAAACTGCAGTTTGTCAAGAGAGATGTTGTGCAGGGCCAAAGTCTGCACCGAGGGCAAGGAGAGGACTCTTTCCCGCAGGAGAGGTTGAAGGGAGGAGAAACACCTGAAGCTGGAGCAGGCAATTAGAGGCATTCTCAGGAACTCCTTGTTAATTTCAGAGCTGGTACAGAGGTCACTCAGAATTCTGACACAGCCGTTCGCGCTGGTGTCATCCAACTCTCCACCCATATACTTCCTGTGCACTTTCTTCAGTGTATACTTAGACACGTCCGGGAATTTTTCTCTGATAAGGGATAAAGCATCCAAGAAACCTAACATGGACGCTTCAAACTGTTGTTCTTTGTCGATTTTCTGAAGGGCATCAAGCAGAGCAGAGATCTTCATGGACCAGAGTTTGTATCCCACCAAAATGGGGAACTGGAGGCTGCTGAGATACTGGAGGAGCTCGTCCATGCCAAACACGCTGACTCTTTCTCTTGAATTTTCCTGGTAAGAAATTTTGACATCGAAAATGGCGCCTTTCTCTCCGAGGACAGCCAAGTGAAGGCTATTTCCTGCTGCAATGAAAAGAGAGACACCATTGGTCCAGGTTGAGGGATGAAAGTGATGGACCTGAACATGTTTCTCAACGAAAATAAGAATACAGGAAGTCCTCAACTCCTGTTGTGACCCAAACCCTTGTCCAATAAAACAAACACGAACCAAAGGGAACAGAAACCTTTTAATGATTCTTACGAATCCCCGCTTAAAAGGCTGCTGCAAACTAATTAACTTTGATAAGCACGAGTCTCGCCAAAGCTGTGCGAGGCTGCCAAGAATAACAGATAAGAAATATTTCTCAACACAAGAGTCTTCAAATACCAACTTAAGATACTGCAATGTGCACGAGGCTGGAGTTTCAAAACGTTTTTGCTTCCTGCAAAGAACGTCCAATTCACAGCTGGCTTTTATCTTCTTGAAGGAGGGGCCATTACCTTGCAGCCTTACTCCTGAGTCACCCGTGCTGCTGCAGCTGCTCTTTCCTGCGAGCAGCTCTGTGCGGACGTGCACTTGGCACAGGCTCCTCGGGAACCTCCTCATCGCTGCTGCCAGCCCCCACAATCTCTGAAGGCAACAGTCCACTCCCTAATGGTCCTAGCCCCTCATCTGAGTCCTCGCTCTCCTCAGCCATCCACACCTGCTGCCGGCTAACCACAAGAACTCCACTCATTTCATTCATTCATCATTCGGTTCATTGAGTGACTGTTTGAAGTTACAGTGGTCACGTGATCCCCAGGGTCATGTAATTTACTTTCAGATGCTTGGCAAACGACTCATATTTATGCCGCTGGCAGTGTCCCGGGGTCATTTCATCCCCTTTTGCAACCTTCTGACAAGCAATGTCAATGAGGAATCCAGATTCACTTAACAACTGTGTGACTAAGTTAACAACTGCAGTGATTTATTTAACCACTGTGGCTTGAAAGGTCATAAAATGGAGCAAGACTCACTTAACAATGGTCTCGTTTAGCAGCAGAAATGTTGGGCTCAGTTATGGTCATAAGTCAAAGACTTCTGGAAGAAGAGATTGTACAACCATTTGTCTCAAATGGTTGCAAGAAAACTTGTAAAATGGGGGGCAAAACTCGGTTAACAAATTCCTCACTAAGCAACATAAATTCTGGGCTCATTTGTGGTCATAAGTCAAGGACTACTTGCATTAGGGAGCAGGGAGGAAGAAAGATACATGCCAAAAGAGCAAATAATACTGAATTTTCTTTCTTAGGTGCTAAATTAAAAGGATTGTGATCAGGGATGGGATTCAAAATATTTTACTATGGGTTCTGTGGGCGTGGCTTGGTGGGCGTGGCTTGGCTTGGTGGGCATGGCAGGGTAAGGATCCTGCAAAATCCCCATTCCCTCCACACCCCACTGATCTGCTTTCCAGCTCCGTTCTCCTGTGCAGGGCAACCAAAGGAGACCCAGCCGATCAGCTGAGACTCGATGGGAGGCAGAGAAGAGATGGGGTTGGCGGGGCCAATCAGAGGCGGGATTGGCCGGTTCTCCCAACTACTCAAAATTTCCAGTACCAGTTCTCCAGAACTGGTCAGAACCAGCAGAATACCACCTTTCATTGTGGTCAACCTTTGAGACCCAACATGCATCATGAGCGTTCCTCCACAGAAACAATTTATTTATTTATTTATTAATTACATTTATATGCCGCCCTTCTCCGAAGACTCAGGGCGACTTACAATTTTTGGGATACAACCCAGTGTGCTCAGCAATAGCCTTCATTCCATTGTATATGCCTGCTTATTACTAAGTGGCATTTTTACAAGGTCAGCTAATTGCCCCCAACAATCTTGGGTCCTCAATTGAAGAAGATAGAATGATGGAGACTCCTGGGAATACCTGCATCCCTGCAAGGCTATGGGAATTAGTGCTGCTCCTGTCAGAGGTGATGGTATCACTCATGCTTTGTGGTTTCAGGTCATTCTAGGAAACAGAAGGTTGAGTTGACCTACTTCAGGCAAGATGACCACACTTGGCTCCCAGGCAGAGGTGATATTCAGTAGGTTCTGACCAATTCTGGAGAACCGGTAGCGGAAATTTTGAGTAGTTCAGAGAACCGGCAAATACCACCTCTGACTGGCCCCGCCTCCATCTATTCTCCACCTCCTGAGTCCCAGCTGATTGGCTGGGTCTTCTTTTGTTGCCCTGCACAGGAGGAGCTGAAAAGCAGGTTAGTGGGGTGAGGAGGAAATGGGGATTTTGCAGTATCCTTCCCTTGCCACACCTACCAAGCCACGCCCACCAAGCCACGCCCACAGAACCGCTAGTAAAAAATGTTTGAATCCCATCACTGCTCCCAGGATACATATGGTCACAAATATCTTGGAGGCCACTTACGTAGAGACTTGAGGTCAAAGAATATGGACTGTAAGCTGCCATCTTCAGGTTTGCTGGATGAATAATACATAGGGCTTTTGTGGCCAATTGATGGTGTTGGGCTGATGTCCAGGGGAACGCTTGAGGCCTGCAAAGAAGATGAACAATCAGTGTTGTGCTCTGGAGATCCAGAACTATTTGACTTGATCCCTCAATCAAGACATTTTTGGTAAAAAGTAGTAGAATTGAGTCATGAAGCTCAATTGTCCAGGCAAGACTCTTGTCAACAACTTCCAAGAACTAACAGAGTTATTGCAGTAAATAAATTGTACTTAAGGTCCTCCTTTGATGACAAGAAATCACGTGAAATGGGCCAAATAATCTGTTTTCTCCCTTTTAGACAGGGTCAACTGAGATATTGCTGTCCCAGCCAATGCAGTGAACCATTTCTTGAGGTGGCATAGATAGATGTCCTCAAAATTATTGGTCTACAAATCATTGTCTTCTTGGCCAAAACTTGTGTTATGAAGAGAATGCCAAGGAGATGGCATTGTGGAACTAGATGACTATACACTCACCAGGGTTTCATCATCATCATCAGTGGAGTCTTCTTCTGAAGAAATGTTCATCGAAGAGTCTTCTTCTGCCAAAGAAAGGACAGATGTTAAGGAATAGCCACAATGAAATCACAATGAAAAGCTACTTCTTGGATAATGTTCCATTAAGTCAGCATCAATAATGACAACTATGGGTAGTGACCACATAGATCTTCTTCAGAAGCTTCCTAAGTCCTTTAGGCCTTCTAACAGGGCCCACATTGGTCCTGTAATTTGGTTTATCCATCTGCTGATTGTTTTGTTCTTTTTCCTTCCATTTACTTAGCAGCTAAGAGTCTTCAAATGTCACAGTTTCTCTGGCAACCATGAGTAAATTAGAACTCCCATGAAGATAAGCGACAAGGGGCATTTGAGGCTAATAAGTACAATTTCTCAAGTTAATAATTTAGGATGGTCTACATCATACAAAGCTTTTTTTTTTACAAAAAGAAACCAGCTTCAAGGGATATGACCATTGTTCATCTTAAAATATATGGACTACTGGTTGCCCATTTCTCCTCTAAAGAATTTCAGACCAAATTTTGATCTCCGAGACATTTTATGAAGGACTATCAAACAAGGATCAAAGTCATCTTAGCCAGTTTTTCTTTTTCAAATTAAACCTTCCTCCATTTTTTCAAAATTACTTCGGGGCAATGCAAGCTTGCATTATAGTTAGAAACCAGGACACTGTGTGAGTTCTAATTCCACCTTAGGCATCAAAGCCAGCTGGATGACTGTGGGCTAATCACTCCAGCCCAACCCACCTCACGGGGGTTGTTTTGTAAGGAAAAATAGGCGGAGGAAGGAATATTCTGTTTGCCGCCTCGAATGATGTATAAAAATAATCTGCTACTTGCAATTTTGATGAGGCCTTAACTGTTCCTTTAAATCAGTAGTCACCAACTGGTGGGCCCGGGACCACTGGTGGTCCATGAGAACATTTTGATGGTCCGCAGAGAAGTGTCCCTCCCAAAGCAATTAATCCAGGCTGCATGGGAACACAAGGCTGCGCCGCCTCATGGCCCGCCCACCTGCTGGCCCCCACCCTTCGGCCGAGCGCAAACCATACCTTGAGTACATGTGAGCTGGAACTGGAAGGTAAGACCAATGGCGGGGGAGTGAAATCTACCCCAGGGTGGCTTGCTGACATTGGTGGGAAAGTCGGTCACCTATTCCAGAGCTGCAGTAGTCACAGGATTGGCCCTTTGGTCATCCTGGAGCAGCTGCTCCTCCACCCAGGTGCACCGGCCTGCCATGGACTGGAGGAGCTGCTGCTCCGGGATGACCAATCCTGTGACTACTGCAGCTCTGGAATAGGGGACCGACTTTCCCACCAACGTCAGCAAGCTACCGTCAGTCAAAATTCATATGAGTGGTCCACAGGATTTAAAATTCTGAGTTTGGTGGTCCCTGAGGTCCAAAAGGTTGGCGACCCCTGCTCTAAATAATCAAAAGGCCTTTTCATCCATCATCATATTGTGGCATCGTTATTCTCATGAGGGCCTTCCATGGAATGAACCTCACCCAGAAAGAGACGGCCCTTCATACACCTCCAAAAGTAAAATCTATTTTATGCATGAATTGAAATTCTCTTGAAATTTCAAGGCGGGGCATCCTGAACGTCACGTTACCTAGTTCAGATGAACACTCATTAGCAACCAGTAGAGCATCATCAGAGGTTTCCTTGAGGCCTCCTTGATATCCTGTGATGCAAGGACCTCTAGTGGATTCATAACTGGTCCCTGGATTGTTCCATTCCTCCTCAATTATTTCCTCCATTTTGACTATATTTAGGTGGCACTCGGTGTTCGTTTCCATTTCAATGTATTTTCTTTTGAGGGATGGACTCCCAGAAAAATTCTAGAAAAAAAAAACAGAAAACAAAAGTAACGACGATAGTTCAGAAGTGAGAAGGGGCGTATCTTGGGTACAGTCCTTCGGTTACAACCATTTGTTTAGTGACCGTTTGAAGCTACAACGGCACTGAAAAAAGGGACTTAGGACCAGGGGTGGGATTCAAAATGCCAGCAACCGGTTCTCTGCCTGGTTGCTGGCTGGGCGTCGTCATGTGGGCATGGCCTACTGGAACTTCCAGGAGGGCCATTTTTCGCCTTCCCCAGAGTCCGGAGGCTTCCCTTGGGCCTCTGGGAGGGCGAAAAAGGCCTCCCACGGGCTCCAGAGGCACCCGGAAGCCAGGAAAAGGCCCATTTCTGGACTTCTGGTTCAGCCCGTTTTTTGGTCTCCCACAGCCTCTTTACCTGCATCCAAAATGGGCCACATGGAGACTCCAGGGAGGGGCGGGAAGGGGAAGACGGGTGCAGACGGGGCCAGCTGGTCGGTTCAACTACCGGTTCGGCGAATCAGATGTAAATTTAATATCCGGTTCGCGCGAACCAGGCTGAACCGGCTGAATCCCACCTCTGCTTAGGACCATTTTTCACACTTGTGACCGTTGCAGCATCCCACAATCACATGACCCAAAATTCAAACGCTTGGCCACTGGCATGTATTTATGACAGTCACAGGGGTTCCTGGGGGTCACGCGGTTACCCTCTGGCGACCTTCTGACCTGCAAGGTCAATGGGGAAGGCCGATTCACTGAACGATGCTGTTGCTCATTTAATGACGACAGTGATTCACTTAACAAAACGGGGCAAGAAAAGTTGTAAAATGGAATCAAAACTCACTTAAGAAAATGTCTCACTTAGCACCGTGAATTATGGGCTCAATTGTGGTCATAATTCAAAGTCTACAGGAAGTTTTCAAGAAGAGGTTGGACAAGCATTTGTCTGAAATGACATAGGGTTTTCTGCCTGAGCAAGGGGTTGGGCTAGAAGACCTCCAAGGACCCTCCCACCTCTGTTATTTTGTTGTTCTGTTATTCTGTTGTTCTGTCATTCTGTTACTACCTGTACAGGGATTTACACAATCTAGTACAAAACCTGAATTTTCATCTTAAGGGCCAATGTTGACCTCTTAATATTTGTTCTGACCCAAAGCAAACACAATCCAAAGGGAACAGAAACCTTTTAGTGCTTCTGCAAAATAATTAGCTGTGATAAGCACAAGCCTTGCCAAACTGTGCAAGACTTGCCAAAAGTTAACAGACGAGAAATAATTTGCAATACAAGAATCTTCAAATACAAACGCAGGATACTGGAATGTCCACGAGGCTGGAGTTTCAAAACGTCTTTGCCTTCTGCAAAGAACGTCCAATTCACAGCTGGCTTTTATCTTCTTGAAGGAGGGGCCATTACCTTGCAGCCTTACTCCCGAGTCGCCCGTGCTGCTGCAGCTGCTCTTTCCTGCGAGCAGCTCTGTGCGGACGTGCACTTGGCACAGGCTCTTCGGGAACCTCCTCATCGCTGCTGCCAGCCCCCACAATCTCTGAAGGCAGCAGTCCACTCCCTAATGGTCCTGACCCCTCATCTGAGTCCTCACTCTCCTCAGCCGTCTGCACCTGCTGCTGGCTAACCACAACAATATTTTGACTGGCAACGATGTTTGCATCTGATAGCATGTGCTGCAACTCACAAAACCTATGCCTTTTAAGAAACACATTCAAAATAACAGAGTTGGAAGGGGCCTTGGAGGTCTTCTAGTCCAACCCTGCAGCTCAAGCAAGAAACCTTATACCATTCCAGACAAATGGTCGTCCAATCTCTTCCTTAAAATCTTAAATTCCTCGGTAAGGGCTCCTGATTTTGAGCTGCCGCAGGGCAACGTATCTGCGGTGTAATACAACATACTGTCTGTATATATAGGATATCCATGCCAGCCATCTCACCTCCTGAAGGCTTGGAGTTTGGGATTTAGCTGGAACAGCTTCTAAAGAAGGCAGAAAACAAAAGGATTAGAAAACAGGGCAAGAGAGTAAAGACGCAGTCATAAAAAATGTAATTCTATAGTTTTTGCTGGCCATAGCACCTCTTCCAAGAAAGCTATGTGTTTGGGAACCTTGGAAAGAGCAATAATAGATTAAATACAGCCCTAATTATTAAAATAGTTCCACGCCAGTATTCTAGCCCAGGGATCTCCAACTGTGGTAACTAAGACTTGTGGACTTCAACTCCCAGAATTCCATGCGTGGCTGGCTGATGAATTCTGGGAACTGAAATCCATCTAAAGTTGTCCAAGTTTGAAGAGCCTTGGTCCAGGTTCTTAAAACGCACTATTAAACTGGCGCCTGGTATAACTCCAGATCCTTTGGGAAGCAACCGGTTGTGTAAGATCGGTCTACTGGGACTAGCCTCCAAATCCTCGACTTGCCACCCTTCCGTTAACGAAGGTTTGAAGTCACGATGGCCCTGGAAAAAAAAATTACTTATGACCCGTCCTTGAAGTTACGACCTTCGCACCATTCCCACACTCACATGATCGTGATTTGGGTGCTTGGAAACCAGCCTGCATTTTATGGCAGTTTGCAGAAACATCCTGCGGTCCACAGCCATAAATGCAATTTGTGTCTCTCTTCTCTCCAGTTATGAGTCTTACTTGAAAATTTTTTAGCAAAGGGTTCTCTGCCCGGTTGCTGAGTGGGTGAGGCCATGGTGGGCACAGCCTAGTCGGCCTCCTGCACCATGGCGGTGGGCGTTTTTGCCTTCCCTGGGCTCTGGAGGCTTTTCTCAAGCCTCCGAGTGAGTGAAAATGGCCGCCTCAGGCTCTGGAGGCTCTCTGGAAACTGGCCCATTTGCGGCCTTTCCGAACTTCCCGGGGGCCCATTTTCCCACTTCCCCGAGCCTCCATGCACGCCCTGCACTTACCTGCATCCAAAACAGGCCTTGTGGGGACTCCTGGGAGGGGCGGGGTGGCGTGGGTGGGACCAGCCAGGAGTAGGATTTTGGGGTTCTTCGAACTGCACAGAATGTTAGCTAAGGGGCTCTCCCGAACCCCTGCGAACCCCCAGCAGCCCAGCCCTGGTCTTACCAAACCTGAACCCCGGCCCTAAAACACACATCTCTCTCTGCGCGTATGCACACACAGAGGAACGCGCTCGGTAGAGGGACTCACGTAGCATTCTAGGTGACTGCTGAGATTGGAGTGCATTTTCCTCAGGAGAAGGACACTGCAATGGCACGAGTCTCGGTGTGGAGAGTTCCTGGGCTGCCTCTCTGTGGTAGCCATCGCGCACAGGGAACCAAGCAGGAGGCGACGAGGTGATGCTCGTGTCAGGAAAGTGACCTGGAACCCCAAAAAGCCTCACTCAGCTCTTACATTCCAGCCTGAGCTAGAGAATTCCTCATAGGTGAGCCTGACGTGCTCACCCGCCCCCCCCGCTTCGTCCCCCACGGACTGAGGAGAAACTGCACATTCCAGCCATGGAGCTTATTCCTCTGAGAGCAGCAGCGTGGATGTCTCAGTCATCTTTTGGTTCCCGGCGATTGGCTCTCTCTCTCTCTACTTTCTAATGCTTTGCTCCGGGTTTGAGTTTCGTTGGCAGATAGCCCCATCGGCGTCCCCACTAATCCTTGCAAATTCAACCTGGGGAGATCTAACCATTCCACGACCAGGAGACATCAAAAGGAGTTCAGACGTACTTTTCAAGTCTCTTCTAAGCAGGATGTCAACTCATAAAATATTTCTATGGCCTTTTTAAAGTGGGATTTTAATTGGGTTTTTATTGTTATATTTGGCTTGTTAGGTTTAATCTCTTTTTAAATTATTTATTGTCCTATGTTTTATTGTAGAGTCACTGAGTCCTTTCGGACAGTGGCGGCATACAAGTCAAAAGTAGTAGTAGTAGTAGTAGTAGTAGTAGTAGTAGTAGTGGTAATAACAACAACAACAACAATAAAAAACAGAAAGGGAGTGAGGAGCAGTGGGCAGCTTGCATTCCATAAATGTTTTCAAAGGTAGTTTCTAGGTGACCGAAGTTTCTGCCGCACAAAATTCTAACTCGAGAACACGATCGAAGACTCTGGGCTATGGATGTGTCCCATTGGAGAATATGAATTATGACACACCCAGTGGGTGGGTGGGAAACCAGGGTCAAGGGTGATAATGAATGATGTGTCTCAGAGTCGGCTACACCCAGGCAGTGCCGGCATGTTTACTCCTAATAAATCTTCTTTAAGTTTGGAAATTTGGCTAAAGACTCATGATTTAAATGGGGGTAACTGCCAGAGCCTGACACAGGAGTAATTTTCCCGTTATGAAACGAAGGTACGAAAGTAAACCCATTTGCAACCTTGGTGTTTTGGAAAAGATTGGTAATGTGAATCTCAGCTGTTTAGGTGCAGCCTAAGAATTGATGCTGTTGCAATACTGTAATTGGCTTACAGTCTTCTCCAGTTTCACGTTTCTTGGCTCAAACAATTCACTCAGCTCGAAGCAAGGCAGGCAAGCTGGAGGCGCTCGGGATTCGGGAGTTGCTCGCAGGCAGGCAAGGTGGAGACGCGGGAAGGGAGGGGGAGGAAGCAGCTAGCTAGGCCGCAATTCGCAGGCTTACTTACCCAGGCAGGCAGATCAGGGCCGTTCAGTTGGACTGCAGGCACCGCGTGGGAAGGCAGACAAGCCGCAGAGACTGTGTGGTCAACACAACTGAGCAGCCACCCAGTGTGCTATGCCGGGGAGCAAAATGAGAAGTGACTGGGTGGGGCGGGGTGAGAGAGTGGGCGGGGCACACAGGTGGGCGAGGCCGGGGCCAGCCAGAAGTGGTATTTTCCGGTTCTCCGAGCTACTAAAATTTCTGCCACCGGTATGCCAGAACCGGTCCGAACCGGCTGAATACCACCTTTGGTAGAAATTATCCTAAAATTGAGTCCCTGATGACTGGCTTAATAGCTGCGTTGCTTAGCGACAGAAATTCCAATTGTTATAAATGGAAGACCACCTGTGTACCTTTGCAAAACCTTACCTTTGTCGTTTGTCACTCTTTCGAGCAAAATTTGAAGGTTGTTCTTGATTTCTAGGAAGTTTCTCACTTTGATTCTCTCTGCTGTAGGTGGCTGCTTCTGTCTCAGCTCCATTATGGACTGTTGCGAGGAAGGGTTGTATCTCTAACACCTCCTGGCCAGAAGCATAGAGATGCATCTTCTCCACCAACCTCTGGCTGGATGTGATTCTCTGGAACACTCCCTCTATCTCCTGCAGGTTCTTCTTCACGTCTTGGACTTGCTGGTCATGATGGGCCTCTACTTCTGCTAAGTACCCTTCGCCCTTCTCTCGCAATATCTGGATCATCTTCTCTATCTGCTGCTGGATCAGCTCTCGCGTCTCATTCCTACTCTGCTCTATCTTCCTCATCCGTTCCTCATGGCTGCTATAGGACTTGTTGTAGGTGTCCTGCTTCTCCTTCAGCTCCATGCTCGTGTTCTGCAATTCTTCTTGCCTGCTTTGGATTTCACTGCTGATGTCACAATGTTGACCCATGTGCTCGCTGTCCAGTAGGGCACAAATAGTACACATGGACTGATTACACTGCCTGCAGTAGAGGCTGGGGAACAAGAAAGGCAAAGCTTGTGATTTCTGGTTGGAGCTGCTATCCATCCCTGATCCCTTCGTGGACCTCCAAACTGGGTCTTTAGCACCCGGTCAAGTCATGTTAGACCCCTGAGTATCTTTTCAAGTATATCACAATCACATTAAGGAGGACAAAAACGTTACCTGTTGAGTAACATTTGAAATTACTAGATTAAAACTATGGAGGACATACATCCTTTACCCTTGAAGACTGGGAGAAATGTCTTCTTAGGAGGAGCAGATGGAGAATAGAAGGGCTCTATCTGTTTGAGGCCTCCAAGCAGAGATTGCCCTAGTTAAATCCAACAAGGCTTGAACAATTGTCCCTAAATATCCATATTTATGATTGTCCAAGCTTACCTGTTGCTTTGAGTACAGGACCTATTTGATTAAATCCATGGAAGAAATAAACCATCAATATTAAGGGAAGCCTCTTCACAGTATAACAGATAAGATAGAATAAACGATAGAATATTTCTAGCTCAGGTTCGAACTGTGGGATCCTGGATACTGAGTTTGGAGCTCACAGAGCACCAAGGACCCCATATAGAATTGAATATGAAGTGGGATTCAGGTTTGTTTTTTTTTCTGCCTGAGTTTGCCCAATAAAGATTGGCCTAGTTAAACCTAGCAAGAGATTCCCAAACAAGTTAGAACAATTGTCCCTACAGAAATATCCATATTCATGATTGTCCAAGCTAAGGTTCTTCCATCATGAGAAATTGGAGACTCATCTTCAAGAATGAGATCTCATTTCCTGAAACTTTGCTTCAAGAATATTCACACATTACCATATACCTCAGAATGTTGTGTGAACTGGGACTTATATTCTACAAAACGTGCTGAGTGTCCTGGAAACCCAACTGGTATTTATTTCATTACAGCTGGTAGCACCTCTCTTCTTCCCATCATCTTGTTCTATCTTAGCTAGTTAGTTCAAAACTTCTCTATGCCTTCATCCAGATGTCTATTGAAGCAACAAACTTCACTGCTTCTTGCCCCAGATTTGAAAACCATTAGTTTCTGGGCAGGCTGGAAAGCCAAGCAGTGTGTAACATGCTGACAAGGAGTAGGAGAGTGGCTCCGTTGGCTGTGGAGGAAACTGGGGAAGGGCAAAGTCAGGCTGGGAAGAGCAGGGGAGAGGTAGAACAAGGGAGAGGGAGTTCGGAGAGCTTATGAGGAAGGAAAGGGCCCTGATTCCCTTCACAAGGCACACCTGGGGATGGTGTTTAAAGGAGAGGCAGGTGGGTGAGATGGGTTGTTGGGATCAAATATTGAGTTTATCTTGGGTTTGGCTGTGGTAATATGAGTTCCTGGCATCCTCCCAACTAGTTTGATTTACTGCCTTGTTACTTCAATTCTGCAACTCCGTATCTTGCTCTGCTGGATTTAATTATTTTGCCGTGTTGAATTTATAGTTTAAAGTTTCCAGTTTACAATATTTGGATTGGAATATCTGCAGCCAAAGGCTGGTGCAGGTTCTTGGGAAAGCTTTTCTCCAAACCGGAAAGTAACCGGGTCACTGGGGACAAAGTTGGAACTAATAAAGGAACTCATTCTTATTCTCTGACTGTGTTGCCTTTGTGCCACACCCCAGGTCATCACAGTGGCTTAAAACAGGTTCTCCACTTTAGAATGAAGCCAAGATGGACAACCTACCTTATCATTTGGGTGCTGTGCCCCATCTTGGAACAAAACATGGTGTTGTTTCTTCTGATGGTTGAGAAAAACTCTTTGTAAGATTCTACCCGGAGGTCTTTCAGTGATCTGGCTTCATGATTCTCTTTCTTCAGGTATCTCTGGTGGCTTCGAAAGCACGCAAGGCAAAGGAACTCCTCGCAGGTGGAACACCAAAACTCTGCCTTAATCTCACAGTTATCACAAACCAAGTGTTGGTTCCTAGTGACCTTCTGGTAGAGATTGAATTTGAAATGGAGGTTGGCAAAGAACGTGTTATCCTGATTTTCGGGGATCTTTGCAGACTGGGAGAATGGAGTTCCACAGATGATGCAGAGCCCGATGGGTTTGTTTTCTTCACGGCACTGGGAGCACAGGTTGTGAAGGCAGGGCAGGAGTTTGGGGTTTGAGACCTCTGCATGGCATCTATCACATAAGAGGAACTGAAACTCATCACACATCTCCTGCAGAAGTAGAAGACATGAGAGGAACATGGTGCTATGGATGCAACTAGAAAGGAATAAAATATGAGCAGGAAGTCGGATGCTGCTAGCTGGAACATGTGGAAAGTTGGATGTGGTGGAGTACTTGGCCATTTTTCAGACCCCTGTCCAACAATTTTGGTTTTGGTAAGTTCTTTTGGACGAGAGAGGAGGAAGTCAACTGTAAACTGCGGCGATGGGAGTGGCGAAGTAAGCTTACTTCTCCGCTCTCATTGCGTCCACAGATAATCGCCCGGCCGCCCTGTTTAGGGTCACCTGTTCCCTCCTTAACCAGGGGACAAGGGAGGACCCTTTGCAGGGGCGGGCTGAGGAGTTTACTCAGCATCTGTCGGACAAGATCGCTCAGATCCGGGCCGGTCTGGACTCTGACTGGTTAGAGTCTGACAGTGGAGGAACGACGGGTCTTGTGGATATCATCTGGGAAGAGTTTGAAACTGTGACTCCGGATGAAGTGGACAGGATCATGCGGAAGCTGAGTACCACCATGTGTTTATTGGACCCGTGTCCCTCCTGGCTGGTTTATGCCGCCCGGGAGGTTACACGAGGCTGGCTCCAGGCAGTGGTCAACGCTTCTTTGAGTGAGGGATCCTTCCCCTCCACCTTGAAGGAGGTGGTGGTGAGGCCCCTCCTCAAGAAGCCTGCCCTGGACCTGGCCATTTTGAACAACTTTCGTCCTGTCTCCAGGATGAAATTCAAGGTGCTATAAAGCCCTTCATGGCTTAGGGCCGGGGTATTTGCAGGAACATCTACCGCCAGCAACGACTGCCCAGCGTCCTGTGTGCTCCCACAGACAGGGCCTCCTTGGGGTGCCATCGGCCAGACAGTGTCGATTGTTGGCCCCCAGGGGGAGGGCCTTCTCTGTGGGAGCGCCCACCCTGTGGAATCAGTTGCCCCTGGAGCTGCGGTTGGCCCCTGACCTTCGTTCCTTCAGTCACGACCTGAAGACATGGTTCTTCCAACAGGCCGGCCTGGACTGAGGGGGGTGGGTTTTTATGGGTTTTTATATTATATTGGTCGTTGTGGGTTTTAGATGATTGTTTGGGATCTTTATTTAATAATTTTTAAAATAATTTTAAATTTTTGTACTGTATGTTTTTTACTGTTGTGAGCCGCCCTGAGTCCTTCAGGAGATAGGGGGCATATAAATCCAAACAAATAAATAAATAAAATAAATAAATAAACTAATAAACACCAATCGCCCGGTGCACGCCCACAGACAGGGCCTCCTTGGGATACCGTCGGCCAGACAGTGTTGGCTGGTGGTCCCTAGGAAGAGGGCCTTCTCTGTGGGGGCAGCCACTTTGTGGAACCAGCTTCCCCTGGAGCTATGATTGGCCCCTGACCTCCGCTCCTTTCGCCGCGGCCTAAAGACTTGGCTATCTGAACAAGCCGGCCTGGACTGAGGGGGGGCGGGTTGCTTTAAATGTTTTAAATATTTATTTGGTCCAATTGATTTAATATTTTTTAATTCCTTTTAACTTTTGTATTCGTTGTTTTTTATGTTGAGCTGCCCTGAGTCCTTCGGGAGATAGGGTGGCATATAAGACCAAATAATAAATAAATAAAGAATAATAAGCAAACACAAGGAGGACCTAACAACACAACTGGAGGTTGGTTTCCTTGTGTGGTTTCCTTCCAACGCTGTTGATTCTCCTTTGCGTAGAAAACCTAAACCCAATCTTTGCCAATCTCAACAGCTTTCAGGTTGCTTGATTTGCATTCCCAGGTTTCCCCAGCAAGCATGGCCCTGGCTGAGAATTCTGGGAGTTGAAACCTGGAGGACGGGCCAGATGTCCTGGAGTGGAAATCTTCAACCCATGAGCTCCGTTTTTGTCAACCTCAGCTACCTGGTGGACTTCAACTCCCAGACTTCTCCCAGCAGATTGGCTGGCTGGCGGGTGGGTGGGTGGGATCCTGGGAGCTGGAGCCCACTAATCTTCAAGAGGCTGGAGTTGAGAAACAAGAGCCTAGTATTAAATGAACCCTTCTCTAAATCATTTCTCAATAGCTGGTGTAGAAGACCTTACGGGTGAGCTTGGGGGGAGGAAGAGAAGAGATAATTGGACAATAGAGACAGGAGGCCTCAGCGTGTTTTATGAGTTGACACAGTGACACAGAGGAATAAAATTAGGGTAATCCGTTCAAAAAATGGCAGCAGGAAGTCTGTAACTTCAGGCCTTCGAGGTTTCGATTTCAGCCTTTGAGATTTTAGGCTTACCACAAAGTATTAGTTCCTTCTGTCCTATTTCCTGCCTGGTTTATCCTAGCAAGGCTGACACTCCTTAAACACAAGAAGTGAAACCTGGCTTTCCAACTGTTGCTGACGCCAACTCCCATGCTGGCTGGGCGTTATTTTATTTTATTTATTTATTTATTCGACTTATATGCCGCCCCCTCTCCCAAAGGACTCGGGGCGGCTCACAGATTAAAAGAAAATACAACAATAAATTACCTAAAAACCGTATTAAACAAACTAAGCCGAATTAACATTAAAACCCCCAAAGATTAAAATCAAGAAAACCCAAGGAGTCAGCATAGCCCAGATTGTAAAAACGGCCATGGGAGAGGCAGTCCAGCCTGATCTGGAAGACAGGGATTCCTTCCGAAACTGGCCCAGATGCTTGGAATACACCCTCCCCTCCCAGAGGCATATCTGAAGAGAAGCCCAGAACCAGGAAGGAAGAAAAATAGAACGGGTGGCAAAAGGAAAGGAACTAAAGAAACTGGGTGGAGAGAGGCTGAAGGTGGCTTATGGATCTTTGCAAGCCCTTCTTAAGGGGGCAGCCCCCTCCCCTTGTTCTAAGGGCAACCATCTTCCCTCTGGCTCCGTCCTACTTGTAAAACTCTTCGATGGGACCAAGCAAGCGGAGCGCGGGAACTTCTGCCACCCGCTTCCCTCCTCCACGCTGCAGGAAAGTGTTCAGCACTCAAAGGCTGAATACGCGGCTCTCTTTCTGCCTCGGACCTGATCGCCCACTTATCACCTGCCTCGGTGACTTTGGGACCAACCGGGCTAACCATCCCTCTCCCCCTCCTCCAGCGACCCCCGGAGCCTACTGTCACCTGGAAAGCGGGCGCCTCCGGCTCCGCGAACGCATTCTCGGCCATGGCAGTTCCTTCGCGATCCGGACAGCAGCCGTCCAGCCCTGGAGAAGAAGCTATCTGTCACCCACGAGATTTTTAACTTTCGTTTTCCTCGCACAAGCGCCTCCCGCCTTGCGAAAGGAAGAGGCCGGCGGCTCTTTTTGGCCCCCGCGGGCGCTCTTCTCCACCCCCCGTCCCACCCGCCAGTAGCATTCAGACGGGGCGGGGAGGGATCTTTGCAAGCAGGGGAATCTTCCTGCTGGCAGGCAGGCAGGCAGGCAGGCAGGGATGTTCCAGGGGTTCATCCAGGTTGGCATTCAAAACTCAAAAGAGAGAAAAGGGGGCGTAAAGGGTGGGGCGGGTGGGAGAGGGAATTTGCCCTCTGGCAACCTGAGATCGCCAGGTGTTTGTTTCTGGATTGGGAAACAACCTGTGGCAGCTTTTACGGATTTAGGAGTCAAATGGCTCTAGAAGAGGTGGGAGGAAAAGGGGAGAAAGGGAGGGAAGAAAA
>CM019163.1:3619483-3735759 GCA_009733165.1 Naja naja
CTGAAAGTCTGGCCCATAAAGTTTTCAGAAGTTTGCTGGGCTCTTTCCATAACCCTCAGTTCCTCCACCCCAGCACCTTCCTCCATCTGGTTGCCAGAAATGGATGAAGGAAGGCCGAATTAAAAAGCTAAACCTCTTTCAGTGAGATGATGAAGGAGAAGGAAGGAAGGAAGGAAGGAAGGAAGGAAGGAAGGAAGGAAGGACAGAAGGAAGGAAGGAAGGAAGGAAGGAAGGAAGGAAAAGGAAGGGGAAGAAGGGAAGGGTGGAAGGAAGGAAGGAAGGAAAGGAAAAAAAAGAATGGAAGGAGAGATGATGTTTCTTGGGGGCCAGAAGCAACGGGTGGAAACTAATCAACAACCAGGTTACTAACTCATCAACTGCAGCCATTTGCTTAACAGCTGTGGCAACAAAGGTCGTAAAATGGGCCTCAAAACTCACTTAAGTGTCTCGCTTAACAACAAGAACGTTGGGCCCCATTGGGGTCTTAAGTCGAGCACGACCTTTATAGGGTCTCCTGCTTGAGCAGGGGTTGGACTAGACGACCTCCAAGGTCCCTTCCAATTCTTGTTATTCTGTTCTGAGATTGGGGGTGGGTAGGATTCAGAGAAAGTACATCTCTGTGCCAGACCTCTTCCTCTCTCGCCTTCCTCTGTCTCCCTCTTGTCTCTCTGTCCCTTTCTCACTCTTTCTCTCTCTCTCCCCCCTTCCCTCTCTTATTTCTCTCTATCTGCCCCTTTCTCTCTCCCCCTCCCTTCCTCTCCCTCTCCCTCTCTCCCTTTCTATCTGCCTCTTTCTCTTCTCCCCCTTATCCCTCCCCCCTCCCCGCCCTGGGTTGGCCAGCTGATTCTCCTCCCCCTTGCAAACTCCCCTTCCTGTCGGCTGCCAGGAAGCCTCCTGAGCTCGCGAGGAGAAAACGAAACTTCCAATTGTGCGCCTGGGGTGGGCGGGGAGGGGGGAGAATTTCCTACCCTTCTCTGTCCAGCAGTAGCAACTGCAGCGTCTCCTGGATCCCAAGCCGGGGAAGGGAGACGTCGCCAGCCAGCCCGCCACACAATCCAGCCAAGCCCTCATTGTTAGCTCCTGCGGCCGATTTCCAGGGGTGCCTTCGGTGCGTTTTCTTCTCCGGGGGTCTCGGAGGCGGGGAAGGGGGGGTCTTCTTCTCCGCATTGGGGTGTGTGTGCGTGTGGGTGTGCAGGACCAGTTGGCCCAGTCTTCTGGAACTGGGAAGCGTCTCGAGGCCATCGCGCAAGGCTTTCACTTTCTTCCCCGCGTCGAGTTCGTTCCGACGTGCTGAAGAGACAGATAACAGATAATGAGAATTGGAAGGCACCTTGTAGGTCATCTAGTCCGACCCCCGCCCAAATGGGAGACCCTACACCATGTCTGACAGATGGCAGTCCAATCTCTTCTTGAAAGCCTCCAGTGATGAAGCTCCCAAAACTTCTGGAGGCCAGATTGTTCTCACTGTCAGAAAATTCCTCCTTATTTCCAGGTTGAATCTCTGTTTGTTCGGGTTCCATTATTCCTTTTCTGGCCTTGGGGTGCTTTGGAAAATAGCTTGACCCCCTCTTCCTCTCTGGGGCAGCCCCTCCAATATTGGAAGATGCTCTCCTGTCTCCCCTGGTCCTTCTTCTCTTTACTAGACTAGCCAAGCCCAGTCCCTGCAACCGTTCATTGTATGTTTTAGCCTCCAGTCCCCTCATCATCCTGGTTGCTCTTCTCTGTACATTTTCTAGAGTCTCAACCTCTTTTTTATAATGTGGTGAACAAAGCAGTACTCTCGGTGTGGTCTTACTAAGGCTTTATAGAGTGGCATTAGTACCTCCCTTGATCTCGATTGTATCTGTTAATGCATCTGTTAATTTCATTTTGTTAGATACGGCCCAGTGTTCTAATCTGTCAAGATCCATCTGGATCTTCATCCTATCTTCTTGGGTGTTCGCTATTCCTGCCAGCTTAATATCACCTGCAAATTTGGTCAGGTCCCCTTCTATTCCCTCATCTATGTCGTTAAGGAAGATATTGAAGAATCCTGGGCCTAAGACAGAACCTTGTGGCACCCCACTGCTTACTTCCCTCCATGTAGACTTAGACCCATTGAGGACTACTCGTTGAGTACGGTTTGCCAGCCAGTTGCCAGTCCATCTGGTGGTGGTGCTATCTATTCCACTTTTTTCTAGCTTACTAAGAAGTAGGTTGTGGTCTACTTTGTCGAATGCCTTGCTGAAATCTAAATATATTATGTCCACAGTGTTTTGCTGGTCTACTAATTTAGTCACTGTGTTGAAGAATGAAATAAGATTGGTTTGGCATGATCAAACCCATGCTGACTGCTAGTTATTACTTTACTTGTTTCTAGATGTTGGCAGATCTGTTTTTTTATTATCTTTTCCAGTATCTTCCTGGGTATTGATGTTAGGCTGATTGCTCTATAGTTTCCTGGGTCTGTTTTTTCCCCCTTTTTTGAAGATGGGAACCACATCAGCTCTTTTCCAGTCCTCTGGTAGTTCCCCGGTGCTCCAGGATTTTTGAAAGCTATGGTGCAGTGGTTCTGAGATGACCTCTGCCAGCTCCTTTAAAACTCTGGGATGTAATCCATCAGGCCCCGGTGATTTGTTTTCATCAAGATCAGACAGGTGTTCTCTTACTGTTTTTTTTTTTTGGCATATTTTAACTTTTATTTCTGGTCTGTCTTTTGCAGTTATGTTTTTGGTGGGTTGAGCTATAGTTTCTTTTTGTGTGAAGACGGATGCAAAGAATGAGTTAAGCAGTTCCGTTTTCTCTCTGCTGCCTGTTACTTCCTTGCCACCTTCTCTCTTTAGTGGAAACAACCTGTTGCAGCTTTTACGGATTTTTAGGCGTCAAATGGCTCTGGAAGAGGTGGGAGGAAAAGGGGAGAAAGGGAGGGAAGAAAAGAGAGAGGAAGAGGAAGGAAGGAGGGAGGGAGGAAGGAATGATGGAGGAGAAGGAAGGGAAGAAGGGAAAGGTGGAAGGAGGAAGGAAGGAAAGGAAGGAAAGGGAAGGATAGAAGGAAGGAAACGAAAGGAAAAAAAGGAAGGAGAGAGGGATTGAAGGAAGGAAAGGAAAAAAGGAAAGGGAGGATTGAAGGAAGGAAAGGAAAAAAGAAAAAGAGAGGGAAGGATAGAAGGAAGGGAAGGAAGGAAAGGGGGGGACTGAAGGAAGGAATGGAAAGAAGGAAAGGAGGGAGAGGGGAGGAAGGAAGGCAGGTTGGTCCACGTCCTTCCACCGTCCTCTTTCCACGTACTTTGGGATCTGAAATTTCTGCCCAAATTCAGAGCTCAAAGGCCAGAAGGTGGAATGAATCCCCACTTTCTCCAATTCAAGAAAAAAGGGTCGTTCATAACTGAAAAACAAGAAGAGGCATTTTAAATAGTTTGCCCGTTTACTTAGACGTATGGGCGCACGAATCGGAAATAACCAACCATCCAACTTTTGTAGACTCTCACTTTCAGTATGAAGCTGGGAAACCCCTCCTCCTCCTCCCCCCCCCAGCCTTTGGAAGATGCTCAGTGTTGGTAGTCCCCTCCAAGGCCTCTATTGTCTTTTTTCAAAAGGCGCCTGGGCAACCCCGGGAGAAGGTGGCCTGCGAAAGTCTGGCCCATAAAGTTTTCAGAAGTTTGCTGGGCTCTTTCCATAACCCTCAGTTTCCACTCCACCCACCACCCAGCACCTTCCTCCATCTGGTTGCCAGGGAAACAGATGAAGGAAGGCCGAATTAAAAAAAAAAAAGCTAAGAAGCCTCTTTCAGTGAGATGATGAAGGAGAAGGAAGGAAGGAAGGAAGGATGGAAGGAAGGACGGAAGGACAGAAGGAAGGAAGGAAGGAAGGAAGGAAGGAAGGAAGGAAGGAGGAAGAAGGGAAGGGTGGAAGGAAGGAAGGAAAGGAAAGGGGAAAAAAGGAATGGAAGGAGAGATGATGTTTCTTAGGGGCCAGAAGCAACGGGTGGAAACTAATCAACAACCAGGTTACTAACTCATCAACTGCAGCCATTTGCCATTGGCAACAAAGGTCATAAAATGGGCCTCAAAACTCACTTAAGTGTCTTGCTTAACAACAGGAACGTTGGGCCCCATTGGGGTCTTAAGTCGAGCACGACCTTTATAGGGTCTCCTGCTTGAGCAGGGGTTGGACTAGATGACCTCCAAGGTCCCTTCCAATTCGTGTTATTCTGTTCTGAGATTGGGGGTGGGTAGGATTCAGAGAAAGTACATCTCTGTGCCAGACCTCTTCCTCTGTCTCCCTCTTGTCTCTCTGTCTCTCTGTCCCTTTCTCACTCTTTCTCTTTCTCTCCCCCCTTCCCTCTCTTATTTCTCTCTATCTGCCCCTTTCTCTCTTTTCCTCCCTCCCTCTCTCTTCCTTTCCCCCCTCTCTCTTTCTCTCCCTCTCCTCTCTCCTTCTATCTGTCCCTTTGTCTCTCTTCCTCTCCCTCCCTCTCTTTCTCCCCCCCCCTCCCTTTCTATCTGCCTCTTTCTCCCACCCCCCTTATCTCTCTCTCTCTCTTTCTCCCCGCCACCTGCCCTGGGTTTGCCAGCTGATTCTACTCCCCCTTGCAAACTCCCCTTCCTGTCGGCTGCCAGGAAGCCTCCTGAGGTCGCGAGGAGAAAACGAAACTTCCAATTGTGCGCCTGGGGTGGGCGGGGAGGGGGGAGAATTTCCTACCCTTCTCTGTCCAGCAGTAGCAACTGCAGCGTCTCCTGGATCCCAAGCAGGGGAAAGGAGACATCGCCAGCCAGCCCGCCACACAATCCAGCCAAGCCCGCATTGTTCCCTCCTGCGGCCGATTTCCAGCGGTGCCTTCGGTGCGTTTTCTTCTCCAGGGGTCTCGGAGGCGGGGAAGGGGGGGGGTCTTCTTCTCCACATTCATTGTTCATTGTATGTTTTAGCCTCCAGTCCCCTCATCCTCCTGGTTGCTCTTCTCTGCACTTTTTCTAGAGTCTCAACCTCTTTTTTATAATGTGGTGAACAAAGCAGGATGCAGTACTCTCGGTGTGGTCTTACTAAGGCTTTATAGAGTGGCATTAGTACCTCCCTTGATCTTGATTGTATCCCTCTGTTAATACAACTTAGGATTGCATTGGCTTTTTTGGCTGCTGCTGCACATGGCTGGCTCCTATTTAGCTGTTTGCCCACTAAGACTCCAAGATCCCCCCTCCCAGTCACTGCTATTGAGCCTGGTTTCAAAGAATGAGTTAAGCAGTTCTGTTTTCTCTCTGTTGCCTGTTACTTCCTTGCCACCTTCTCTCTTTAGTGGACCGACTGTTTCCTTGATTTTTTTCTTGTTATTTATATGTTGGAAGAAACTTTTAAACTTATCTTTGACTTTTGTTGCAAGTCTTTGTTTGTTCTGAGCCTTTGCTATCCTGACTTCGTCTTTGCAGATTCTGGCTGTCTGCTGATATTCTGCCTTAGTTGTATGTCCTTCTTTCCATTTTTTGTACTTGTCCTTTTTTTCTTTCCATTTGCCAGAAAGATCTTTGTGCAGCCATGCTGGTTTCTTCTTGGATTTCTTGTTTTTCTCTCTCAGTGGTATTGTGCTGGTCTGGGCTTTTATGATCATACTTTTTAGAGTTTCCCAAGATTCTTGAGTTGTTTTTCTCTTTAGGATTTTCATCCATTGAATCTTTCCCAAGTTCTCTCTGAGTTTATTGAAATCAGCTCTTTGAAAATCCAAGACTCTGGTGTCATTATGTTCTGTTGCTTGTGTTTGTGTTAGGTTGAATTCTAGTATGACATGGTCACCCACACCCAAGTTTCCTGCAGTTTCAATTCCCTCTATCACTTCTTCTCTGTTTGTAAGAATTAAGTCAAGTATGGCTGTCCCTCTAGTTTCACCCTCTACCTTTTGGACAACAAGGTTGTCAGCTTGGTTGGTTAGGAATTTATTTGATTTCTCACTTGGTGCAGAATTAGTTTTCCAATTGATATCAGGATAATTGAAGTCTCCCATTACTATTGTTGTGTGTTTCCTGCATATGTTTGTTAGTTGGCCGGCAAAAAGGACATCTATTTTTTCTGCTTGATTGGGTGGCCTATAATATACACCTATGGCCATGTCATTCTTTTTTTCTTTTATATTGACCCATATGCATTCTAGGAGATTTTCATCTTTGGTTTCATGCATTTCTGTAGCAATATAATGGTCCTTTACATGCAGTGCAACTCCACTTCCTCTTTTATGGGGTTTTTTTTTTTGAATAGTTTGTATCCTTCTACCAGTATGTTCCAGTCATGGGTTTCATCCCACCAAGTTTCTGTTATTCCAACTATATCATATTTACCTTCATGTATTCATAGTTCGAGTTCACCTTGTTTGTTGCCCCAAACTTTGTGCATTTGTATATAGGCACCTGAGAACTTTATGTCTGACAATGTGTTTACTGTCTACATAACCTGTGTTGTGCCTGCCTGCCCCTACTTTCTTGCCACCTGTTTGATTAATGCACATGGTATGGCACTCACTATTAAATGCTTGGTTTTGGTTGGCATCAAGGTTGATAATCTTACCTGCACAAACATCTATTTTGCATGCACTGGTATCCTTATTAGTTTAGGTTGCTGGGGACAGAAATGTTCTGAATCCATTAATTCTCTGTCCCCGCTGTTCAGTTTAAATGTTTATCCAGGAAATCTGTGAATTTAATGCCAAGTAACTCAGTCCCTTTCTTTGATGGATGCAAACCATCTCTTTTGTACAGTTTTTCATTGGACCAGCTGCAGACATCATGACTAAACCTTCCCTTTTACACCACTCCTTTAGCCACACATTCAACTCTGCTACACACAGACTGGGTTGGGTTTGGGGCGACCCTAGGAAGGAAGGAGGGGAGGCTTGTATTCAATCTCGGGTTTATTAGACTAGGGGACTAAAAAGGTACTTTGGGGGGATTTCCCCCCCCCTGTACAGATAGTCCTCGACTTAAGACCAAAATGGTGCCCAACCTGTCCCTTGTTATGCGAGACATTTGTTTAAGTGAGGGGTTTTTTTGCCTCATTTTACAACGGGAGTGAAGAAAAGGGACTAGGTTTTTTCACACTTCTGACCATTGTGCTCCCCCCTCTGCCCCCCCTCCCATCACAGGATCAAATTTCAGATGGTTGGGCACCGACTCATACTTGTAACGGTTGCAGCGTCCCATGTGATCCGCTTTGGCGACCTTCCGACAACCCAAGTCAACGGGAGAAGCCGGATTTGCTGAACACAACCCCGGTACTAACTTGACAATGGCAGGGGTTTCCCTTAACAAACCGCGGCAAGACAAGTCGTAAAAAGGAGGCCAGGTTAACTCATCCAAGATCTCGCTTAGCGCCAGAAATGTTGGGGAATCCATTGCGGTCATAAGTTGAGGACTGCCTGGTTCCCCCCCCCCTCCAGCTGAATCTTGTCTTTTTCTCTTTTCTATCATTAAGTGTTGTACCTGATGATTCTTGGCTCTTGACGAATGTATCTTTTCTTTTATGTACACTGAGAGCATTTGCACCAAGACAAATCCTTGTGTGTCCAATCACACTTGGCCAATAAAACCTTCTATTCATTCTCTATTCTATTCTATTCTATATTCTATTCTATTCTATACTCTATTCTATACTCTATTCTGTTCTGTTGTCTATTCTATTCTATTCTATTCTATATTCTATTCTATTCTGTTCTGTCCTGTTCTGCTCTGTTCTATTTTATTCTACTCTACTCTACTCTATTTCTTATTCTGTTCTACTCTATTCTATTCTATTCTATTCTATTCTATTCTATTCTATTCTATTCTGAATTCCATTCCACTCTATTCTATTCCATTCCATTCCATTCCATTCCACTCCTATTCCTATTCTATTCTTATTCTTATTCTTCTATATTCTATTCTATATTCTATTCTATTCTATTCCTATATTATCCTATATTCTTTATACTTATACTTTACTTATACTTTATTTGATTTGTCAATCACTTACAAGATAATAGGTATAAGTATAAACATAGTAATGAACACATGGCATGGATACATATAAGAAAAATAAAAAGAAACAATAGGACAGGGACGGTAGGCACGTTGCTAAGCTTATGCACGCCCCCTACAGGCCTCTTAGGAAAGGGGTGAGGTCAATAGTAGACAGTCTAAGGTTAAAGTTTTTGGGGTTTGGGGAAGAAACCACAGAGTCAGGTAGAGTATTCCAGACATTGACCATTCTGTTGCTGAAGTCGTATTTCCTGCAATCAAGTTTGGTGCAGTTAACCTTGAGTTTGTATCTATGTGCTCTTGTATTGTTATGGTTGAAGCTGAAGTATTCATTGACAGGTAGGATATTGCAATGTATGATTTTATATACTATACTTAGATCAGACCGAAGGTGGCGTAGTTCTAGGTTTTCTAGGTCTAGAATTTCAAGTCTGGTGGCATAAGGTATTCTGCAACGAGTAGAGGAGTGGAGAATTCTTCTTGTGAAATATTTCTGGACTTTCTCAACTGTGTTAATATCATTAACACGGTTAATAATTCTATTCTGTTCAATATTCTATTCTATATTCTATTCTATATTCCATTCCATTCCATTCTATTTAAATTCTATTCCTATATCCTTCTATTCTGTTGTACCCTATGATATCATTAAGTGTTGTACCTGATGATTCTTGACTCTTGATGAATGTATCTTTTATGTACACTGAGAGCATTTGCACCAAGACAAATTCCTTGTGTGTCCAATCACACTTGGCCAATAAAGAATTCTTTTCTATTCTATTCTATTCTATTCTATTCTACCCTACCCTACCCTACCCTACCCTACTCTACTCTATTTTATTCTACTCTATTCTATTCCTTATTCTATTCTATTCTACTCTACTCTACTCTACTCTACTCTACTCTACTCTAAATTCCATTCCACTCCACTCCACTCCATTCCATTCTATTCTATATTCCATTCCATTCTATTTAAATTCTATTCCTGTATCCTTCTATTCTTATTGTACCCTATGACTATCATTAAGTGATGTACCTGATGATTCTTGACTCTTGACGAATGTATCTTTTCTTTTATGTCCACTGAGAGCATTTGCACCAAGACAATTTCCTTGTGTGTCCAATCATGCTTGGCCAATAAAAGAATTCTAATTCTAATTCTAATTTTCTCTTCAGGGATGGAGGGAGATTTCCAGTTCCTGTTGTGCAACAGATGCCAGAGACAAGCCAAGAACCCCAAACTTCTCACCTGCTTCCACACCCTCTGCATCGAATGCCTTGAGGAGAACAAGCCCTTGGGGCAATGCCCGGTGTGTGCAAACCCCATCCAGGCCTCAGACGGGTCCCCACTTCAGGATAACTTGCTTTTCTCCAAACTCCAGGACCAGCTGAACACCTACCAGGAGATCACCAGTGATAAAAACCTGTTTTGCAAACGGTGCAACAATGAGGCAGAGTTTTGGTGCACTGAGTGTGTGGAGTTCCTGTGCCTGAACTGTAAGAAAGCCCACGAGTGGTACCTGAAGCAGAAAAGCCATGAGATCCAGCAGCTGGCCGACCTGAAGAAGGAGACGGCCCAGAGTTTCCTGGAAGGGATGAAGAAATCTTGTACCCTCTTTTGTGCTGAGCCCAGTCACAACAATCAGGTCATAAGGTAAGTGTCATGCCCTGTTGGAATCTGATTCCGAGGGGGAG
This sequence comes from Naja naja, assembly GCA_009733165.1. Taxonomy (NCBI): domain Eukaryota; kingdom Metazoa; phylum Chordata; class Lepidosauria; order Squamata; family Elapidae; genus Naja; species Naja naja. The sequence goes on from CM019163.1 coordinate 3,629,149, forward strand.
GCCGAGCAGCTGACAGGGAGAGGGAGTGTGGCTCTGTTGGCTGGGGAGGAAACTGGGGAAGAGCACAGTCCAGCTGGGCAGAGCAGGGGAGAGGTAGAACAAGGGAGAGGGGGTTCAGAGGAAGACCCAGGTTCACCCCCTCTTCATCCTAGGGCACGCAGGGAGGAACGGAGAAGAGAGCAACGTGAGTTGCATGGCTTATGGGGGAGGAAAGGGCCCTGATTCCCTTCATTAGCTGCAGCTGGGAACACGGTGTTTAAAAAGGGAAGCTGCGCACAGCAAGTTGTTGGAAGCAAATCGTGAATTTATCTGGTATCATCGAGGCTTATCTGTGTTCCTGGCGTCTTCCCAACTGTGTGAGTTTTGCCATGCTTTCAAGGCTGCAATTCCTTCTCCTGCCCTGTCAGGTTAATTACTGCAGTGTGGTTTGTGTGGATTTTTAGTTACAGTTTGTATGTACTTTATTTTTGGACTGAATTTCCTCCATTTAAAGGCTGCTCTTGGGAGAGTTTTTTCTCCAGCCAAAGAGAACCTGGACATTGGGGGCAAAGTTGGAGATAATAAAGGGACTCTTCTTGCTTATTTAACTGTGTTGCCTTTGTGCCACGCCCCAGGTTATCACAGGAAGGGTCTGCACAGGGACTGGCCCTGATGATGTTACTTAGGTGGGTAATGAGATGTCTGCAAGAAAACAAATACCTTTTGGGGGAGGTCCATCAGTCAAGCGCAGGAAATCAGGAAGTCCAGACAGTTCAAATGAATACAAAGCTTTATCGTGTGCTTAATGTCAACTCGTGAAATATTTCTATGGTCTTTTTAGAGTTGCCAACAGAAAGGGAGGCAGGAAAGAGGTTTGCTTGGAAATCGAAAGTGCATTCCATAAATAGTTTTCAAAGATAGTAACTAGGTGACTGAAGTTTCTGCCGTGCAAAGATCTAACTGGAGAGCATGATTGATGACTCTTGGCTATGAATGTGTCCCATTGGAGAATATGAATTATGATACACCCAGAGGGGTGGGGGAAAACCAGGGTCAAGGGTGACAATGAATGATGTGTCTCAGAGTCAGCTACACCTAGGCAGTGCCGGACATGTTAACTCCCAATAAATCCCTTTGAAGTTTTGGAAGTTTGGCTCAAGACTCATGATTTAATTGGGGGAACTGCCGGAATCCTCACTTAAACTCTCTCCGAGAATCTGAACTACTAACCGTCAAGGGAAATTAGTGGGAGATAAGAGTAGAAGGCATTCAAGGTGGGTTGAACTTAGGTCTCTTGTGGGTGCAAAGTGTTCTGACCTAGGCTGAGTCCGTGTCCCGATAAACCCCTTTTATTTGATTTATAATGAATTTCCTCTCCAACAAAGTCCCGACCAACAGTCTTTCACAATAGTTCCCAATTACAAAACCTTTATCACTCTTGGCCGATGTCTTTCAAACGCCATACTGTAGCAGACAATACTTGGCAAGAATGCAGGAACAGGTCTTCACCCAAGTGAACTAATTGTCTCCTGCAAAACCCTACTCCCCTTTTGCTCCACTTTTATACTCTAGGGGAGGGGCCATTCACTGTCCACCTGTGGCTTTACTCCCAAGTCGACCCTTGTTCCTCAGCTGTTCCCTTCTTCTGGCAGCTCTGTGCATGCGCACACTGGGAACAGGCTCCAGCTGTTCTTCTGCCTTGCTGATATCCAACTCTGAAGGCAGCTGATAACTGTCAGAGGGCCCTGGCCCCATCTCTGCCTCCGATGCAGAGCCCTCGTCAGAGCCTTTCCCAGAGTCCAGGACTGGCCCGTGTTCCTCCCCAACCTCCTCACTGTCCGAATCTGCTACCAGCTACGCTGACCACTGGCAGGCCACAACACAAAGAGACTCTAGACCAGTGGTCACCATCTGGTGGGCCGGGGACCACTGGTGGTCCGTGAGAAACTTTTGGTGGTCCACAGAGACATGTCTCCCTCCCTCAAGCAATCAATCCAGGCTGCACAGGAACACAAGGCTGCACCGCCCACATGGCCCACCCACCCGCTGGCCCCCACCCTTCAGCCGAGCGCAAACCTTACCTTGAGTACACGTGAGCTGGAACTGGAAGGTATGACGAACGGTGGGGGAGGGAAATCTACCCCGTGGTGGCTTGCTGATGTTGACGGGAAAGTCGGTCCCCTATTCCAGAGGTGCAGGAGTCACAGGACTGGCCCTTTGGTCACCCTGGAGCAGCTGCTCCTCCAGTCCATGGAAGGCCGGTGCACCCTGGTGGAGGAGCAGCTGCTCCGGGGTGACCAAAGGGCCAGTCCTGTGACTCCTGCAGCTCTGGAATAGGGGACTGACTTTCCCGCCAACGTCAGCAAGCCGCCGTCAGTCAAAATTCATATTAGTGGTCTGCGGGATTAAAAATCATGAGTTTGGTGGTCCTTGAGGCCCAAAAGATTGGCGACCCCTGATCTAGACTACTGATTGTTTGACCCCTCTCTCCCTCCCTCGGGCAGCCTGCTCATGTCCTACACCATCATAAGTTCAAACAGGTACTAAGTGACCGGTTGCAAGGGGAGGGGAAACCACTTAAAACGGTGCATTTTACTTGAACAAACAAACAAACAAACAAAAGAAATAGGCAATTGCAACCCTTTTAATCCAGGAAAGGCAGTCAGATGTCTTTTCTGAAACTGGTGTGCTTGTGCTCCACAGCATCTATTGTCGTGGCTGCCACAAAGCACTGTGTTGCTCTTGCGCCCTGCTTGATGGACAGCATTACCATGCCCAACTTTACAGTGACATCCGGGTGGAAATTGAGAACCGGAAGGAGGAACTGAGCAGGCTGAAGGAGGAGCTGCTGGAGAAGAAGAGGACTTATGAGAGTAGCCACAACAACGTTCACGAGCAGCTCAAGAAGCTGGAGAAGGTGCAGAGCGAGACCCATGAGCTGATCCAGAAGAAGGTGGAGGACATGGTCCAGTGGATCCAGCAGAAGGGGAAGAAGCTCATGGAGAAAGTGAACCAGCAACTGTGCCAGGAGCAAGAAGAAGCCAAGAAGAAGCTGGCGCGCGCGGAGCAGATCCTCAAGCGAATGGATGCTGCTGAGCAGCTGGTGGAGAAGATGCACCACTTTGCCGCCGACCAAGAGGTGATAGACATGCACCCCTTCATCAAAGAGTCCCTGGAGGGGCTCAAGAAAGAGAAGCTAACCGTTTCCAGCTTTCAGATCGAAGTGGAGAACTTCGACGAGGTCCAAGGGGAGATCCAAGCTTTGCTTAAGAGAGTCAAAGGAGAAGGTGAGCAGCTTTCAAAAGTTGAGGGTGTTTCTGGTGGTGCTTCCTTCTGGGACGGGGCAATGGAATCTTAAACTAAGGTGGAAGGGGGAGTACTCTTCAATCTCTTCGCTAATGACTTAGATGAGGGAATAGAAGGGGAACTTACCAAATTTGCAGAGGACTGGAAAAGAGCTGATGTGGTTCCCATCTTCAAAAAAGGGGGAAAAAACAGACCCAGGAAACTGTAGACCAATCAGCCCAACATCAATACCCGGGAAGATACTGGAAAAGATAATAATAAAAAACGAGATCTGCCAACATCTAGAAACGAGTAAAATAATAACTAGCAGTCAGCATGGGTTTGATCATGCCAAACCAATCTTATTTCATTCTTCAACACAGTGACTAAATTAGTAGACCAGCAAAACACTGTGGACATAATATATTTAGATTTCAGCAAGGCATTCGACAAAGTAGACCACAACCTACTTCTTAGTAAGCTAGAGAAAAGTGGAATAGATAGCACCACCACCAGATGGACTGGCAACTGGCTGGCAAACCGTACTCAACGAGTAGTCCTTAATGGGCCTAAGTCTACATGGAGGGAAGTAAGCAGTGGGGTGCCACAAGGTTCTGTCTTAGGCCCAGGATTCTTCAATATCTTCCTTAACGACATAGATGAGGGAATAGAAGGGGACCTGACCAAATTTGCAGATGATACTAAGCTGGCAGGAATAGCTAACATCCAAGAAGATAGGATGAAGATCCAGATGGATCTTGACAGACTAGAACACTGGGCTGTATCTAACAAAATAAAATTCAATGTAGAGAAAAGGAAAGTCCTACACTTAGGCAAGAAAAACCAAAAGGACACATATAGGCTGGATGAAACCAGGCTCAATAGCAGTAACTGTGAGAGGGATCTTGGTGTCTTAGTGGACAACCAGCTAAATAGGAGCCAGCAGTGAGCAGCAGCAGCCAAAAAAGCTAATGCAATCCTAAGTTGCATTAACAGATACAATCGAGATCAAGTGAGGTACTAATACCACTCTATAAAGCCTTAATAAGACCACACCTAGAATACTGCATCCAGTTTTGGTCACCACACTATAAAAAAGAGGTTGAGACTCTAGAAAAAGTACAGAGAAGAGCAACCAGGATGATGAGGGGACTGGAGGCTAAAACATACAATGAACGGTTGCAGGAACTGGGCTTGGCTAGTCTAGTAAAGAGAAGGACCAGGGGAGACAGGATAGCAATCTTCCAATATTTGAGGGGCTGCCACAGAGGAGGAAGGGGTCAAGCTATTTTCTAAAGCACCTGTAGGCCAGACAAGGAATAATGGATGGAAACTGAACAAGGAGAGATTTAACCTGGAAATAAGGAGAAATTTTCTGACAGTGAGAACAATCAACCAATGGAACAGAATTTGTCCTCAGAAGTTGTGGGAGCTTCATCACTTGAGACTTTCAAGAAGAGATTGGACTCCCATCTGTCAGAAATGGTGTAGGGTCTCCTGCTTGGGTGGGGGGTTGGACTAGATGACCTATAAGGACCCTTCCAATTCTGATCATCTGTTATCTGTGAAAGATCATGAAGGTCCATGTCCCTATGTTGATGGGAAACCTGACTGGGCCCAGATCTTTAAAGGAGGGGTGTCCAATCTTGGCAACTTTTAAGATCTGTGGACTTCAACTCCCAGAATTCTCCAGCCAACCATGCTGGCTGGGGAATTCTGGGAATTGAAGTTCACAAGAAAAAGCAAGATGAGTGACAGATGGTGACTGGAGAAGTTTTGGATGCTATAGATTGTGTAAGGTTGTTTAGGAATTGGTGCTGAACAACTGGTCTCTCTTTCACTGGAAGAATTGAGATAGAACCTTAGGCAGTTGACTTCAACCCAAGCTTTGCTCACCTCAATCTACTCTTAATTCTCTGTTCTGCTTGTAGGTGCTTGTGGGTGTACAATTTCCACGCCCGGATCTCACAGTTCCATGGTCAATTCGGTAAGCTGGATTTGGATGGATGTGGAAGTGGAATCTTGAATCAAAGATGGTCCGTTTGGTGCTGGGCTTGGGTCTGCATCCCAGGATGCTATCCTGAAAGGTCCCTTCTGGAAATGGGCGGAAGGTTGATTAGGAACTCCTAGTCGATCACTGATGGATTTGCAGTTGATCAAAAAAGATCTTTAACAAGGGCGAAACAATTCTCAAAGTTGGACAGTTAGAATGTGAGCTCTGTTGGCATCCATTTGGCGCTGCAGGTTCAGGAATGAGTGTGAACGTGTCACATTTTGGAGGCCAGTCCAAAGATCTATCTTTTGGATCAGTGTTTCTCCAACTTGGGAACTTTTAAGATTTACAATTATTTTTTGCTGGAAACAGGATAGAACAGAACAGAATAGAATAGAATTATGAGAAGGGAATGCAGAATAGAATAGAATAGAATAGAATAGAATAGAATAGAATAGAATAGAATAGAACAGAAGTATGAGAAGGGAATGCAGAATAGAATAGAAGAGAATTATGAGAATAGAGTAGAATTATGAGAAGAGAATGTAGAACAGAATAGAATAGAATTATGAGAAGAAAATGCAGAATAGAATAGAAATTATGAGAATAGAATAGAATTGTGAGAAGAGAATGCAGAATAGAAGAGAAGTGAAGAGAATTATGAGAATAGAATAGAATTATGAGAAAAGGATGCAGAACAAAACAGAACAGAACAGAATAACAGAATTGGAAGGCACCTTGTAGGTCATCTAGTCCCAACCCCCTGCTCATTGTTGAAAAAAAAAGTCATAAAATCAGATTGGTTCCATGATGATCCCCTTAGTGACTGGCACAAAACGATGATAGTAATTCTAGGCTTAATTACGGTTGTAATCCGAGGACTTCCTGTATAGCATTTCTCAAATATCTTTTATCAGGAATGTCACTCAGACCAGATTCTTTCTCTCCATCTTTGTTAGCTCGCTTTTAATCTCTGTTTTTGTTACCGTTGCTGACAGGATAGTCTGTGCAATGAGAAATCTCAAGCCAAATCTCCGGGGAAGAAAATACAGAGGCCCACATACACCGTCAATATTGCCAACACATCCCAGGGCTTTGTAAGTTTTGGTTACCTGCATTTGGTTATATTAAAAACAACAGGGACGCGGTGGCTCAGGGGCTAAGACGTCGAGCTTGTGGATCAGAAAGTTTGGCAGTTCGGTGGTTCGAATCCCTAGCGCTGCATCACGGAGTGAGCTCCCGTTCCTTGTCCCAGCTTCTGCCAACCCAGCCGTTCGAAAGCATGTAAAAGAAATGCAAGTAGATAAATAGGGACCACCTTTGGTGGGAAGGTAACGGCGTTCCGTGCGCCTTTGAAGGCATTTAGTCCTGCCGGCCACATGACCAGGGAGGCATCTTCGGACAGCGCTGGCTCTTCTTTGGCTTTGTAACAGAGATGAGCACCACGGTGTTGGGATTCAATTTTTTTTTACTACCGGTTCTGTGGGCATGGCTTGGTGGACATGGCTTGGTGGGCATGGCATGGGAAGGATACTGCAAAATCCCCCTTCCCTTCCCTCCCCACCCCACTAACCTGCTTTCCAGCCCCGTTCTCCTGTGCAGGGCAATCAAAGAAGACCCAGCCAATCACCTGGGACTTGGGAGGCGGAGCCTAGAGGGGAGGGCCAGTCAGAGGCGGGATTTGCTGGTTCTCCGAACTACTCAAAATTTCCACTACCGGTTCTTCAGAACCGGTCAGAACCGCCTGAATATCACCTCTGGAGCACTGCCCCCTAGAGCTGGAAATGACTAGCACATATGTGTGAGGGGAACCTTTACCATTACCTATATTAAATCCAGTGTGCAGCCATGTGCATTTAAAAGGTGAGCGAAATGAATTGCAGGGGAAATATCATCCACATTTAGGCAGGGATTATCTTGATGACCAGCTGAGTCATCATTAGAAGTGATCCTTAATTCACAACAGTTCATTTACTGATTGTTGGAAGGTTCAACAGCACTGGAAAAAGTGGCTTATGACCGTTTTTCACACTTACGACCGGCATAGACTCCCCACGATCACCTGAACAAAATCCAGGCACTTGGCAACTGACTCGTATTTATGACGGTTGCCATGGGGTCACCTGTCCCCCTTTTGTGACCTTTGCACCAGCAGAGTCCATGGGGAAGCCGGATTCACTCAACAGCCATTTTACTAACAAAATGCAAATGATTCACTTAACAACCGGGGCCAGAAAAGTCTTTAAATGGGGCCACATTCACTCAGCGATGGTGTCGCTTAGCAACAGAAATTTGGGCCTCCGTTGTGGTCGTAAGTTGAGCACCGCCTGGGATACCGATTGTTGGGCGTGGGTTGGAGAAGGTCCGGCTGTGTTTCTTCTTGCTGACAACAACGTAGATTCAGCTCGATCAAACCCTTAGAGATCTCTCTGATTCTGGTTTGTTAGACCACGTCGATTATCTCGCCCATCAAGCGACCGATAGCCCAGCTGGAGAAGTCCATCCAGGCTTCCCCCAAGATGTTGAAGTTGGAAGAACGGGAGTGCGATGCCTCTGAGGTCTCCAACCAGCAAGACCAGGAGAACGTCCCCAGGTCTGGAGAGTCTTCGTTCTGTGAATCCACCCCAGAGCCCGAGCAAAAAGAACCTGCCGGATCGTTGGTGCTCAGAGAAGATTGTCCTTCTGGGATCTGTGAATCAGGTATGAGGATAAGCAGGTGGGTTTTTCAAACAAACAAACAAACAAACAAACAAACAACAAACAAACACAGGTTGCACGATTGGGAAGACTTTCTCCAGGAGAGTGTTGTAGTTAGCCGGCCGCAAGTGCGGACGGCTGAGGAGAGCGAGGACTCAGATGAGGGGCCAGGACCATCAGGGAGTGGAATGCTGCCTTCAGAGATTGTGGGGGCTGGCAGCAGTGATGAGGAGGTTCCCAAGGAGCCTGTGCCAAGTGCAAATGCACGCAGGGCTGCTTGAAGGAAAGAGCAGCTGCAGCAGCCCGGGTGACTCAGGAGTAAGGCTGCAAGGTAATGGCCCCTCCTTCAAGAAGATAAAAGCCAGCTGCGAAACGAACGTACTTTGCAGAAGGCAAAGACGTTTTGAAACCCCAGCCTCGTGGAGATTCCAGTATCCTGAGTTTGTATTAGAAGATTCTTGTATTGCAAATTATTTGTCATCTTTTGGCAAGTCTTGCACAGTTTGGCAAGGCTTGTGCTTATCACAGCTAATTATTTTTTTAAAAAGCATTACAAGGTTTCTGTTCCTTTTGGATTGTGTTTGATTTGTTGGAAAAGGGCATGAGTCAGAACAGGGAGAGATGAAAGGTGTTGTGGTTCGCCCGCAGCCGGTGCAGACGGCAGCGGAATCGGACAGTGGGGAAGAACAGGGACCAGTCAGGGAGTCTGGAGAGGACTCGGATCAGGGTCCTGCGTCCGATGCAGAGATGGGGCCAGGACCATCTGGGAGTGGGGTGCTGCCTCCGGAGCCTCCAGAATCTGACAGCAGCAAGGCAGAGGAACAAGGGGAGCCTGTTCCCAGTGGGCGCATGCTCAGAGCTGCTAGAAGGCAAGAGCAGCTGAGACAAAAGGGGCAACTTGGGAGTAAGGCTGGGAGGTGATTGCCCCTCCCATAAGGGATAAAAGTCAGGCCAAGATGACGAAACCTTTGCAGGAAGCAAAGTCGTTCAATTGGTTCCGAGTCATCCTTGAAGCTCTGTGTACTTCGGTTTTTCTTGGACTTTGGTTGGTTTCTTTTCTAGTTCATTTGATACTTCTGTTTTTGGCAGCACTTCACAGAACTGAAAGGTGGGTGCTTATCTCAGGGGACTATTTGAGCTTAATTGCGGCTGGGAATGAAAACAATTCCCAGCGTTGCAATACAATAGCTTTCGTTTTTAAAACAAATTTGCGAATAATTATGGTTTACAAAGCCTGGGTCAGAACAAAAGGACACCATTCAAGTGGAGGTGGGCCTTTCAAGTGTAGAAGTCCTTCTTATGGGGGCTTCTTGCCTCAGTTGCTTTGACGGCTGAAACAACTCAAGGCTTGCAAACTGTTGTCCCTTTGGAGGTAGCCCAGACAGGAATCCAAAACCATAAGGACTAACATTTTATTATATAGGTAGTCCTTTGACTTACAAACTGTTCTGACACAGCTCCCCAAATATGTGTGAAGGATGTGTGTTTGTGTTTATTTTCATGGTCATGGTCATGATGTGCACTGAAGATGGTGTTTGACAATAAAGTGCAACGACAATAAAGTAAACTAAACTAAACTAGGGAGGGTGCCTGCTGAGATGCTCTCTCCACTTCCATTCCTTCTGAGGACCAAGTTTCCTCTTATCCAACCTTCGAGCTACGGCTCTTCCTCCTGTCTCCCAAGGGAATTCTCACAGCCCTTTGCCCCAATGGACCATTTTTGAACCCTCAAATGCTCCCTGCCTCCCAAGATGCCAAATAGCAAAGTCTCGGTCCGTTGTGTGGCATTCACACTTGTGTTTTTCTGCAGAGGATGCCAGTATTGTGATCAGTAGCTCAGAAGAAACCGAAGATGACACTCTGGTGAGTGTGAAAAGAAGGTTCTTGCCCCTCAGGACTTGTGAAGTAGAATCGTGCTTCTCAATTTGGAAGTTGGAAGAGGTGTGGCCTTCCAACTTCCAGAATTCCCTGGTCCTCCTGGAATTCTGGGAGTTGAAGGCCACACCTTTTCAAGTTGCCAAGGTTGGGAAACCCTACTTTAGATGATGATTGACTACATTTCCCATCATCCCAGTTGGCGCCACACTGGGAGGGCTGTTTCTCCCCACTACTGCAGTGATTCAGGAGAAGTTCATGTATTTCATTGAACCCTTTGGCTCCTCTGAGAAGCAGATAGATAAACTAACAGAATTTTGGGTCAAGGTTAAGATTGTATTCTTTAAATCAGAGGAGCTTTTAACTGCTAGCCTTGGGTAAATGGGGTCTCCACGTTTCAACCGCAGTCTACCTGAATTGTCAGTTGTCAGGGAACCAGTGCAGAGTGTAGGCCATGTGATTTTCTGGGAGGCACCACATTGGTTTTGGTTGCAAAAAGGGAGTTGGAGAGCCTTCCTGTCCTTTAGAAGTGTTGGGAGTAGATGACATGCTGGACTAGGAATTCTGGGAACTGTAGTCTCAACAGCTCTGGAATTCTGGGAACTGCAGTCAGAACAAACCTGGGATTCTGGGAGTTGTAGTCATAACAAACCTGGAATTTTGGGAGCTGTAGTCTCAACAGCCCTGGAATTCTGGGAGTTGTAGTCACAACAGAACTGGAATTCTGGGAGTTGTAGTCTCAACAGCCTTGGAATTCTGGGAATTGTGGTCGCCTGGAATTTTGGGAGTAGTTGTTTCAACAGCCTTGGAATTCTGGGAGTTGTAGTCTCAACAGCCTTGGAATTCTGGGAGTTGTAGTCACTTGGAATTTTGGGAGTTGTAATTCCAACACTGGGAAAGTTTGTGTGCTCTTTTGATCTGATCCAGGAAAATTGCTTGAGATTTTTGTGTTTTTCCACCCCCCCCGCAGTGACCACCTGCTTGTTCCAGACTGGTTTCCAGTAAGCTGAGCCTGAGTTAGCAGCACCAGGATCGACAGACATTTTTCTCCTACTCTTCTTCTAATCACATCCCTGAAGAGTAAACAGCTGCCTGACAGCACCGATTTTGAGCTGTTGTTTCCCTCCAGGGCCTTTTGCCTCATGGAAAAATGATTGTCTCTTTTTCTTCCCTTGTGCACAATTTTATCCAGCCTGTAATTATAAGCCCTGAATCATGCATCGCTAATCTCTGGATCCACAGGCCTTCCATGGGTGGCAGTCAGGCGTGGCTGCTGAACAAAGGTAGTTTATATTTCTACTCAGTTCCTGCAATTTGCTACCTGCTTGTTCTGCTAAGAGTTTCTTCCAAATAGCCTTGGAATGGGTTTTTGGTTTTTTTGCCTGATTTATAGCTTAGTAACTAGTGGAACTCAAAGTAAATAGCCTTTCACCTTCAATTAGTAGATTTGGTCTGCCTGGTTTTCTGATTTTTACCAAAAGTTTGTACGTCGTACTGTTTTTTAAAAGGACAAAAATGCTGTTTGGGCTTCCTTCATTTCTTGCAGAACCCAAGACAGGCAACAAACCTTTGTACTAGCTAAAATAGAACTACAAATCCTGATAGCTTTTTAAAAGATCCAATGAACTCTGATGGAGATCATCAATTCAAATTAAGTGGAATCTCTCAGTTTTAAAGTCCGGTCAGTTTCTCACTGATTATTCCTAAATAATCTGTCTCCTTGATGTTGTGCTGTTAAAGGAGGCAGTTCCCAAAACACTCTGGATTATCCCCCAAAAACCCGAAGAACCTTGATTCTTAAAAGTCACGTTGACAGCAAGATGGGTGGTGAATAAAATTAACAAATAAGTAAAATAAAATAAATTGTAAACGGTGTGTGCCCACTGTGAAAAGGACATAGAAGGGGGTCTCACCTCTCTCTGTTCATTAAAAGAAGCGCATTAGAGTAATTTACTCTCCCTAATAAGCCTGAAGAAAGATGCAGCTATTTTAATGAACCAGCTCATGAAAGTGCTGTGTTTTAAAGCAATCCCATGGTTCCTCTAATTGAAATTAGGACTTGGTTTGCCTGCTAGGCTAAGCTAGCCTTGGTTTAATCATGGATTGGTGAATTAACAAGATTGGCTGGCTACACATAGTGTATTAAGCTGTGAGCCAGTTGTGTGTGTGCACTGCCTTGAATTTTTTGTAAAAATAAAGAAAAGGATATCAATAAGTTAAACGAACAGGTTTTACAAGCCATCATGGCTAATTTCCCCCAATATGCTAAGCCCAAACCAAATAAAGCACATTATGACTAGCCTGTGTTTTGTGACTTTTACTTATATTGTGTTTGTGTGGTGTAAAGACAAGAAACAGCAGATGGCAGTCTAGCACAGGAAGAATTTACTCGCTTTTCCTTAGTTCCTCAAAAGAGCAGAATACCGACAAAGGAGAATATTTGTAGCTCAGGGCTGAAATGAAAGCTCATTGGTATTTCTCTGAGCTTGGTTGCTTTCTTGCAGATGTTTCATACCCCAGCTAGGTAGCATCATCAGTGCTATAAGGCAGTGGGATTTGCAGAGTGGAGGAGGACTGTAGGAACTCTAGAAAAAGTGCAGAAAAGAACAACCAGGATGATGAGGGGACTGGAGACTAAAACATATGAAGAACGGTTACAGGAACTGGGCTTGGCTAGTCTAGTGAAGAGAAGGACCAGGGGAGACAGGAGAGCAGTCTTCCAATATTTGAGGGGCTTCCACAGAGAGGAGGAGGGGGTCAGGCTATTTTCCAAAGTACCCAAAGGCCAGACAAGGAATAATGGATGGAAACTGAACAAGGAGAGATTCAACCTGGAAATAAGGAGGAATTTCCTGACAGTGAGGACAATCCACCCATGGAACAGAATTTGTCCTCAGAAGTTGTGGGAGCGTCATCACTGGAGGCTGTCAAGAAGAGATTGGACCGCCATTTGTGAGAAATGGTGTAGGGTCTCCCGCTTTGGTGGGGTTGCACTAGATGACCTACAAGATCCCTTCCCATTCTGTTAATCTAATCTTAATATCAAAAAACCTTGTTGCTCTCTGAACTTGACTGTTTTCTTGCAGACATTTCATTACCCAACTAGGTAACATCATCAGTACCCTGGGCCCATTAAGTGAACCACACACAGATGTTAAGCAAGTCTGGCTTCCACCGTTGGCACTGCTCCTTATTGGGAAGGTTGCAATTGGTGGTCACATGACCCCAGTACCCTGCAATCCTCATAAATAAATATGAACATGAATAATTCTGTTCTCGTGACCCTGGGGATACAACGGATGTCGTTCCGAGGACCAGTTGTAAGTCAGTATAACCAACATATTTGCCTTCATTTGTGAGAAAATAAGACCAGATATTGGCAGCCGCATTGGCCATATTGAAATATGTGTGATGTACGAAAGCACAGCTGGGAAGTGTAAACCCTACATTTACAACGAACATGATTATAAATATTTGGAGGATCTTCAGAGGCTGGGCAGAGAATTTTTTCTCGGTGCCGTAATTGCTCCAGAGTGAAGAACGTCCGAGCGCTTTAAATGGCCTGTAAAATAAAGTGTTACCTTTCCACGGGTGGGCTGGGGATAGATAGCCCTGCCAGTTTGAAGTAAATCCCCCCAAAATGGCAAGCTCTGTATAATATTCAGCCCGCTCGAATTGCAGCGATTAATTATGTATCACTTAATTTAAATGGTTCTCGACAAACTCTGCCAGAGGCCGGTGGCAGTGTCTGCCTTAGCTGCCGCCGAAATCCATCGCGTTTATGAAAATTGATTTCACTCTTTCGCCTCCCCCTTTCCCCAAAGTAATGAAAGCTGAAGGGCAGAGTTTAGGATTAATTTATGCTGCCTAATTTTAACGACATAAATTCTCCGTGAAGTTAGCTCGGAGAAGCAGTTAGCTTTCCTTAACCGGCTTATGCTTCTAATCAAAACCCCTTTATTCAACTATTACGATGAGTCCATGCCGACAAAGGTTAGCATCTTGCAAGCCATTGTGGCTCCAAGAAAATGCTTCTGCCTGGTGTGTAACGCTCAATAAACCACACCCCACCCCGAGGTGGAGATGTCAGGACTCTGACATGCACCCCCATTCAAATCATAAGTCTCTAGCCGCATCTTAAAAAGATTGATTTATTAGGAGTTGACATGTTGGTGTTACCTGGTTGTAGCCGACAATCATTCATTTCCCCCTTGAGCCTGGTCTTCCTCCTATCCCCTGGATGTATATTCTCCAATGAGACACATCCTTAGCCAAGAATCATCAATCATGCTCTCCAGTAATAATCTAGCGTGCCAGAAGCTTCGGCTGCCAAAGCGATTATCTGAAGCATTTAAGGAATGCACTGCTTTCCCCACTCCCTTTCTGCTGGCAACTAAAAAGCCCAAAGAAGTTGTCATGCCCGTGTTGGAGTGACTCCAAGGGAGAGATGGAACAGCTGACAGGGAGTGGGAGTATGGCTCTGGTGGTTGTGGAGGAAACTGGGGAATGGCACAGTCCGGCTGGGCATTCAGAGGAAGACCCAGGCCCATCCCCTCTTCATCCTAGGGCACACAGGGAGGAGCAGATAAGGGAGAAATGTGAGTGGCGTGGTCTATGGGGGAGGAAGGGGCCCTGATCCCCTTCATGGGCTGCAGCTGGGAGGACTGTTCAAAAGGACAAACTGCGCATGGCAAAGTTGCTGGAAGCAAAGCGTGCATTTTTGTTGAAGCTTATCTGGGTTTTGGCTTCCTCCCAACTGTGGGTTATCTGGTAGAAGTCTGCAATTAATCATCCTGGCTTGCCGTATTAATTCCATCAGTGTGGTTTGTGTTGGGTTTTTTAAATTTCTAATTAACTTTACTTTGGGTTCGGACTGCATTTACTCTCTCCGTAAACTGTTTTCTTTAAGAGTTTGATATCCAGCCAAGGATAATTGGACATTGAGGCATTAAAGGGACTTTCTTCTATTTTTGTGACTTGGTTATTTTTGTGTCATGCCCCAAGGTCACCACAGAAGTATTTTTTTAGTCGACAGGAGATTTGCAAAAACTTTACTCTGCACAGAAAAAAGGACAGAGGGATCGTTCCCACGAGGGCTGTGCGAAGGCCACTCCTTCCATAAATCATTTTTATAGATGCTCCCACCTTGAGCCAATTCCTCTTAGCTCATCCTTACACTTTATTAATGTTTATTAATATGGCCCTTGATTTAAAACCACAACTGAGCCCAGTTTTTGTTGCTGCTAAGTCAGACATTTGTTAAGTGAATTTTGTCCAATTTTACGACCTTCCTTGCCACCGTTGTTAAATGAATCTCTGCAGCTTTTAAGGTAGTAACCCGATGAAATTAGTAACCCAGTGAATTAGTAACCTGGTTGTTAAGTGGATCTGGCTTTCCTATTAATTTTGCTTGTGAGAAGGTCACAAAAGGGTATGACTCCCCCTCCTCCCAGGATACTTTCATGGCCATAAATGTTTATGTTTATGTTTATTTGGACTTACAAGCTGACCTCTCTCCCAAAGGACTCAGGGCAGCGTACATAAAAACAAGCAATACAAAAATTAAAACAATTAAAAAAATATTAAATTGCAGCCAAATAAACATTCCAGATTAAAACCCTGATCCCCTGTCAGTCCAGGCCGGATTGTAAAAATAACCATGTTTTAAGGTCACGTGGAGATCAGGGGCTTCCAAGGGTAACTGGTTCCAGAGGGTGGGCGCTCCCACGGAGAAGGCCCTCCCCCTAGGGGTCACCAGCCTACAGTGTTTAGCTGACGGTACCCCCAGGAGGCCCCGTCTGTGGGAGCGCACTGGGCAATTGGTATTCGTCGACGAAATACAAGTCGGAAATAAATACAAGTCGGTGGCTAAGCGGCTGAATTTTTTGTTAAATAATATTTTATTGAACAAAACAATTAAAAACATTGAACATAGTGAAGTCAGTTTGACATAATGTTTGGTCAGTATTGCATTGATATATATTTTCCTATATACAATTATATATATATATATATATATATATATATATATATATATATATATATGTTTGTTTTCGTAGATTTTCACGGGTAAAGGTATGTAGGTCTTGGTGTATTCGGGTCTTGTCCCATGTAAGATTGAGAATACCTTGGCGACGTTTCGACGAGATCCCACTCACCATCTTCAGGCTGGTGTCTTCGGCTCTGGCAGAAGCACAAAGCCGAAGACACCAGCCTGAAGATGGCGAGTGGGATCTTGTCGAAACGTCGCCAAGGTATTCTCAATCTTACACAAGACCAACCAAGACATACATACATACATACATACATACATACATACATACATACCGTGTTTCCCCGAAAATAAGACCTACCCCGAAAATAAGACCTACCCCAAAAATAAGACCTACCCCAAAAATAATACCTACCCCGAAAATAAGACCTAGTGTGTTTTGGGAGCCAAAAAAAAATAAGACAGTGTCTTATTTTCGGGAAACACGGTATGCGATTTGTTCGTGGTTTCACATGAATAAATGTACATTGTTCTACATGAATATGGTAAGTGTTTTTTTCATTAAAAAAAAATATATATATATATATAAGACCTACCCCAAAAATAAGACCTAGTGTGTTTTTGGGAGCCAAAAAAAAAAATCAGACAGTGTCTTATTTTCGGGGAAACACGGTACATACATACATATATATATACATACATACATACATACATTTGTTCGCTCATATATTACATTTCCCAACCTCCTTGGTACTCTTTTCATGTCATACATTCATTTACCCTCTCAGCAACTCCTTTCCCAAGTGAAGACCTTCCTTTCTGTTCCCACCCGTGGTAGAATCGATCCCCAATTGCATAATATGCCAACTCGAGCGGCTGAATTTGCATCTCGTGATTATGGGGAAGCTGTAACCGTCAAGAGTGTGAATAACGGTCAAAAGTCACTTTTTTGAGTGTCGTTGTACGCCAAGGTTGAGAAACGCTGAGCTAAACCATTTGGGTTATGGTAAAGTGGGAGAAACCAGAAAATTAAAAGGTCGTGGATTTTTTTCTCCCCTGCAAGTCGATGAATGGATGCTTCTGAAAAGAAAAAAAAAATTTCCAGAGGTGGAAATTCAGCAGGTTCTGACCAGTCCTGGAGAACCAGTAGTGGAAATTTTGAGTAGTTTGGAAAACTGGCCAATGCCACTGGCCCCACCCATATCTATTCTCCGCCTCCCGAGCCCCAGCTGATTGGCTGGGTTTTCTTTTGTTGCCCTGCACAGGAGAACGGAGCTGGAAAGCAGGTTAAAAGGGTGAGGAGGGAATGGGGATTTTGCAGTAACCTTTCCCTGCCACAACCCACCAAGCCACGCCCACCAAGCCACGCCCACAGAACCCATAGTAAAAATTTTTGAATCCATTCAATTTTTGAAGGCAACAAATAATAAAAAGCCGGAATAGGTTAGGTGGCTGGAGAATTCTGGGAGTTGAAGCCCACCCATCCTCAAGCTGCCCAGGTTGGGAAACATAGCATCAGCACCTTGAGTTGTGAGAGTGGAAGGGAAGCATTTTGTGTCATGAGATCACTCTGCGCAGGCCGTTTGGGCAGTCTGCTATAAAGGCATTGTGGGTGACTGGGCCAATCACCAGGAGACGGTGAGTTCTAGTTTTGCATTAGGTATGAAAGCCAGCTAGGTGACTGCGAGTAAAGGACAATCAGGCTTTAAAGCTGGTGTGGGCCTCTGCCTAGCTAAAGGCCTCAAATTAATAATATCTTATAATGCCGGCTGAGCTGATTTTTGCAAGCATAGCGGAAATATTTGCAATCTGCTGAGCTGAATTTGCAGGCATAGCAATATATTTGCTACCTGCTACTTCTGCAAAAACGTATGTTTGCTGGACAATCAACATTAGAGCTGTTTTGGATCATGAATGTCTGGGACACTGAGAAAAAAAAGGGGGAACTGAAAGTAGCAGATGGTAAGCGAATTTGGGAGATACCTCCAAGTGGGTGTTAATTGATGGACAGTATGAGGGAATAGGGAAGTACATCCAGTAAGATTACATACCACTGGGTGGGCTTCAGAAGAAGAAGGGGGTAAAAGAAGGTCAATCTCAAATCAGGGCCACTGATGGTAGCTATTCCTTTGCTGGACTTAGCTACTATCTCTGGACCTCATTGCAATAGGTTGTTAGTAAGTACTGTCTTACTGAAATGTTGCTATTTTATGATGGCATTTCATGTTCCAAATCACTCGTGAAATAAACCTCTGATCTTAATAGTAAGATTTATTGCTGGTGGTTTGTCTGTGTACCTCTTTTATTGGGATATATTTTAGAACAGTGACTTTGGGCTAATCATCAGGAGACAGTGAGTTCTAGTCCCACCTTGGGCACGAAAGCTGGCTGGGTGACTTTGGGCCAATCACCAGGAGACGGTGAATTTTAGTCCTGTCTTAGGCATGAAAGCTTGGCTGGGTGACTTTGGGCCAGTCTCACTCTGTCTCTCATCCCAAGCCACCTCGCAGGGTTGTTGTGATGGGGGAAATAAGATGAGGAAAGAGTAACAGGTATGTCTACCACGAGTTGTTTATTTAAAAATAAGACAGAAATACAAATAAAAAGCCCACCCCTTGCACCTATTTTAATTTCAAAGAATGGTGTGTGTGTGTGTGTGTGTGTGAGAGAGAGAGAGAGAGAGAGAGATGAATTAAGAGTCTAAGGTATAGCCAAGGCAGGAAAATGAAAGAAGAAAACCAGCAGAAGAAAATCCCATTTATTCTGATTTGCTGTTCAGGATAGAAAAATCAGATGGAGAAGGCAATAAAAAGGACCGTTCAGTTGGACCATTCTGGTGACTGTCCAGAGTCCCCCTTCGAGCTGTCTCAGGATCCCGGGCTGTTGCACATGGCTTTCCTGCCACAGCTGGCCAGGTAAAGAAGGTGGAAGAGGATGATAACAATACCACTCCGTCCTTGCTTGGGCAGGGCAGAGGGGGAGGGAAAAAGACCCCGGTGGCTTGGAAAAATCTCGGCATGCTAAATATTGCATGGCTTTCGCTGGGGAAGGCGGGCGGGGGCTGCGTTTTCCACACCCACTCAAGAAACGGGGAGGCGCGCCGGCCGGGCTGGGCGCATCTGCGGGGCGCCCGGGCTGCGCGCTCGGGCTGGCCAGCTCCGCTGAGCGAAGGTGAGGCTTTCGCAGAGGGGCGGTGGGCGGCGATCGGGAGGGAGAGGGAGGGGCCGAGTGTCGGAAAACAGCTCCCATCCCGAAGGAAGGAAGAAAGGAAGGAAGGAAGGTTGGTTCCACGGCGGCCCCCCATCCCCAGTGGGGCGGTGCCACACGCGATCCTAATCTTATGCCTGGAGTTCCGCAGGGCTTCTGCGCCCCCCGAAGGAAACAATCTTGGAGCCCCAGATAAAAGCGGTAAGGGATCTGCTGGGGTCCGGCGAGGTTGGGGCGCTGGGAGCCAGGCGCAACCTGTAGGTGCAAGGAGCACCACCTCTCGCCCGCCAGCGAAGCTCCCGTGGGGCAGGTGTCAGTTTACCTGGGCGGGCTGCGACCCGTGGTTGCATCTGGTTCAGGGGAAGCCGAGAGGGGTGGGGAGGCGCAGGCTTCAAGCCAGGTGCTTGTCTTCCGTGGGGAGCCAGAAATGGTCTTTGGATCTGAAGGACCCAGACGCACGTGGGGGCAGGATTTGGGGTGTGTGTGTGTGTGTGTGTGTGTGTGTGTGTGTGTGTGGTCTGCTTGTGAGTCCAGGCGTCCCGAGAGCGCGCAGGACAGGCGGCGAGGCGAGCCAGCAAAGGCTCCTTCAGAAGACTCGGTCAGGATCAGCGCAGTCCAACAGCAGTTTTATATCTTAGCCCAAGGTGTGGTTTATTATTGACTAAACCATGGCTTAGTGAGGTATCTAGACCCTGAAAGGGGTGAGGTGGGGAGGGAGGAAGGGAGGGCGGGTGGCGGATGGACGGATAAGGTGGCTGGGGGAGGGGCAGCCCTGCTCGCAAGCGGTTCGGGTGGCACGTGCCAAACGGGAGAGGACGGGCGGGGCACTGTGGAAGGCAAAGGGGGAGACTCCTGGGATAGGCGGGCGGAGACGACGGAGGAGCTCCTTCTCCGCCAAGGAACGGAGACTGAAGCTCCGTTCTCAGGATTCGGACTAACTCCCGAATCCCGCGCAAGAAGCGGGTCTTACTTTCTAGATCAGATTCAAGCGGGATAAGGGAGCAAACGGAGGAAGGCGGGCGAGATCGGGGTGGCAGGCTGCATCGGCAGGCCCTACAACTCAACTCTCCAGCCAAACACGTGTCGAGCGCCTGGGTCGTAGGAACCCGGCCCAGATGGTTAGTTGACTCGACTCTGGGCGCCCACAAAGCCCCGAGGATTCGCGTGGCAAACACGGCTTGCCAGTGTCGGTGGTGCGAGGGGCTGCTGCTTCTGGCTGCGGATGATGGGAGTGGTAGCGTGAGGCTGTTGGAAGTCTCCGTCTTCCTTGGCACGGAATATTGGGGTGCAGCTGCGATAATCCCGTTATCTGGGGGTGATGGGTGTTGCTAAGCGTCTCAAGGCACGGGCGGGGGGGGAGGTTGGGAGGAAAGCGGGCGGGGAGTGAGATTGAGGGGTCCCGGAAGGGGTTGGGGGATCCTGGGAGGGAGGGCGGGCGCAGGCGTCTCTCAGCCTTTCTCTCTCTCTTCCTCCCCCCCCCTTCTGCAGACCCAAGATGGTGGCCGCGCTCCTGTTGCGCGTCTGGCTGGCGGCCTCGGCTTTCTGGTGGGCGCCCAGCGCCGGCTGCCCGGAGCCTTGCGCCTGCGTGGACAAATACGCGCAGCAGTTTGCCGACTGCGCTTACAAAGACCTGCAGACGGTGCCTTCGGGGCTGCCTTCCAACGTGACCACGCTGAGTCTCTCGGCCAACAAGATCACGGCGCTGGCCCGGGGCACCTTCGCAGAAGTCACCCAAGTCACCTCGCTCTGGTTGGCCCATAACCAGATCCGCACCGTCGAGGAAGGCACGCTGGCCGTGCTGGGCCTCCTGAAGAACCTCGACGTCAGCCACAACCAGATCGCGGACTTCCCCTGGGCCGACTTGCGCAACCTCAGCGCCCTGCAGCTGCTGAAGATGAACAACAACCGGATGGCCCAGCTGCCGTCCGGGGCTTTCAGCTCGCTGAGCGACTTGCGCTCCTTGCGCATCAACAACAACTTCTTCAGCGGCCTGGCCGAGGGCACCTTCGACCCGCTTACCTCGCTGTCCCACCTGCAGATCTACAACAACCCCTTCAACTGCACCTGCCAGCTCATGTGGCTGAAGAACTGGACGGAGCACACCTTGATCTCCATCCCGGAGCGGGAGGCCATCACCTGCGCCGCGCCCGAGGCCTGGAAGGACCAGCCACTGCTCGACGTCCCCTACATGCGCTGCACCGCGCCCGCCGTGCGTCTCAGCTCCCAGCCGGACCTGCAGAGCCTGGCCTACGGCTCCTCGCTCGCCTTGCACTGCCACGCCGAGGGGCTCCCGCGGCCCGAGCTCACCTGGCGGATCCAAGCCTCCGGCCGGACGCTGGAGATCGCGGGCAGCGAGGCCGACCGGTTGAACGCGCTGCCCCCGGCGGGCGCGGGGGAGAGGCAGAGTTTCCGCGCTTTCCCCAACGGCACCTTGCTGCTCCCTCACCTGGGCAAGAAGGAAGAAGGCACCTACACCTGCGTGGCCGCCAACGAGATGGGCAGCAACCAAAGCTCGCTTCGCGTAGCTCTGGCCGACGCCGCGCCCAAGGACAAGGACTCCGTCGGCAGTCCCAAGACCGAGGCCAAGGCGCCGCCGGGCGAGCGCAAGGCGTCCAAGAACAGCGTCATGAAGCCGGACGAGAAGCGCAAGGTCCTCTGGCCGCCGGACCCAGACGCTGCGCGCGATCCTGACACGCCCAGCGGCGGCACCGAGGCAGAGCCCAGCGAATCCGACCCGGGGGCCGACGCGCCCTCTCGTCCGGCCGGCTTCGAGCCTCGCTGCGGCGGCAGCGGCGCGGGCGGCGGCGGCGCAGCCCCGATCCAACTGCCGCGCTACGTCTCCAACCACGCGTTCAACCAGAGCTCGGAGCTGAAGCCGCAGAGTTTCGACCTGGGCGTCATCGCGCTGGACGTGTCGGAGCGCGAAGCCAAGGTGCAGATCACGCCTTTTTCCGGCCGGGAGAAGGGCCAACTGCGCCGGCTCTACCTGTGCCAGGTGAGCCGTCGCGGGGCGCCGGCGACGCTGGTGCGGTGGTCGCAGATCGAGGAAGGCCTGAACTCCTACTGGTTCCGAGGCCTCGCCCCGGGCACCAACTACTCGGTCTGCCTGAGTTTTGCGGCCGGCGAGGACTGCCAGGTGCAGGTGGTTTTCAGCACCAAGAAGGAGGTACCTTCCCTGCTGATCATCGTGGTGGTCAGCGCCTTCCTGCTGGCCCTGGCCACCCTCCCGCTGCTGGGCGCCACCTGCTGCCACCTGCTCTCCAAGTACCAGGGCAAGACCTACCGCCTGATCCTCCGGGCGCAGAACCCCGCCGACCAGATGGAGAAACACATGGCGGCCGACTTCGACCCCCGCGCCTCTTACCTGGAGTCCGAGAAGAACTACCAGCCCAGCGAGGTGGGCCGCGGGGAGCTGGAAGAGGAGGAAGAGGACGTGGGGGGGAGGAGGAGGAGGAGGAGGAAGAAGAGCGGAGGGCCAGCGAGGGCGGGGGGCAGCTGGCCAGGGACCCCAGCTTGGCGGCTGGCTCCCTGGCGGAATCCCACTCCAAAGCCAATCCGGAGGAGTTCGAAGGGGGCTCCGAATACAGCGACCGCCTCCCGCTCGGGGCCGAAGCCGTGACCATCGCCCAGGAGATCAACGGCAACTACAAGCCCCCGCCTCGCTGAGCTGGCCAGGGCGGCCCCGCTCCCGAAACTCGGAGTCGCTCGCGCCTTGCCGGACCCTGCGGATCCATCGGGCTGTTTTCGTGGGAAGGGTCTCCGCTTGGAACAAGGGCGCGGAATATTTGGATGGTTTTCAGCCTAGGTTGGGTGGTGGGGGTGGTGGGGGGTTGGGTGGGATTTTTTGGGGGTGGGGGAGGTTCTCTCCCCATCCCTTTCTTAGAGGGGGGTGGCCTATTCGGACAACATTTGAAGGGGTCTGTCGGGGAGGGGGAAGCTAAGCGGTGGAGAAATTCTCACCCCGGTTTTGAAAGTCGGAATGACACATGCAACAAGCCTCAGTGTTGGCCTTCCTTTCCCCTCTGGTTGACACGCGTCTCCCCCTCCTTTCTCCCTCACTCTGGTTGAATCCATTTCTTGGTCGAAATCGAAAGGTAAGGATGGAGTAGAACCCGGGTTTGGGTGGGTAGAGGGTCCCTGAAATACTGGCGCCCCCACAAAAGAGTGCGTCGCTTAAGTTTCAGGAGGTCGCGATTGCTGGACAGCTCCCGTCCTTTGTTCTAAGCTGGCCAACCGCGGGGACAAACTGCCTTGCCTTCCCACCCCATTAACGGCTTGGAAAGTTGGTCGTGAAGACGAGATAACCCGGGTCAGGGTCGCTGCTCGGCAGCAGATCCAGGAAGGTCCAACCGAAGAAACAGGTTTCCTCTGACCGTGTGAATAATAATTGGAGCCCGTGCTGTAGAAACGTGTCAATGTATTTGTGTGCATTTTGGACCGCTGGTGGACTCATTCAGTCGAGTGAAACAGGCCGTGTTTAGTCCCACCATCCTCCCGTCGTGAATTTTCCCTCCTGGGCCCCCACCTGAAGCGTTTCCCTCATGAAGATCCGTGTTTCCTAAACGTTTAATCAGTAGAATAGTTGCTTAGATAAACTTTCCTGCCCTGGCTGGTATTTGGGTGGCATCTAAAGACTGGGAAGGAAAAATGGAAAATAGAGCAGAAAAGAAAGAGGAAAGGAAAGGAAAGGAAAGGAAAGGAAAGGAAAGGAAAGGAAAGGAAAGGAAAGGAAAGGAAAGGAAAGGAAAAATATTGGTGGGTCTGGCTGCTGATTTTGGGAGCGAGATAGGTTTTGCATTGGTGAACCTGTGGTTTTATTAGTATATATTTTTAGACTTTTGTCAAGGAAAACAATGCAACAAAAAAAATGCAAACACAACAAAGATCAACTAAGAAACAGCACAATTTCTCTCTCTCCAGGGAGAAATAGTACCACTGCTATACTGTACATACGATGGTTTAAAGTCTAAGAAGAATTAATGATACAGTCAAACCCCAGCCACAAGAGGGGTATATTTCTGTAGATGGAAAGTCTAATAAAAACAGACCCCAAAAACTCTGTTGCATTCTTATTTGGCAAACTGGGAGGGGGGTGGTGGAAATGTACAGTAGATTGAATTCCGAGTGGGATGAAAAGAAAGAGAAAATTCAAGAGCTTCTGATTCTTCGCTGCCTCTCTCATCCCAATTCGTCTCTCCTCTCAAAATCTTTGCAATGTAAATGCAGAATATTTCGATGCCACGCTTATGCTGTATATATTAGCAAAGCAAAACAAACAAGGTTTTGTTCCTCTTCCGGTAAAGTTAAAACCGCCAGGTTAATGCGCGGGTTGCCAATTTTGGAAAAGAGGAGGTGTCTTTTGCCAGGAAGGACCTGCCCTTTCCCCACTCCCCCCTGTTCCGTCCTTCTCTCCCCACCCTCCCACCTCCATCCCGCTAATTCTCATGGGAACTTACAGAAGCCCCCCCCCTTTTTTTCCGTTTAACGAAATTAGTGGCACTCGACCGCCGTTTCATTTTGCTGGAGCGCTTATTCGTTTCTACAATCCTCGCATTTAAAAAAAAAAAAAAGCCGTGCGCCCCGGTGTATCTTTCTGCGCGGAGAGAGGAAGCAAATTCGAGGGGAGTAATTAGATTTTAAGGGGTGGCTTGACTTTAATTGGGATCATTTGGGGGGCAACAGCGAGGGCGGGAGAAAGCGGGAGTTTACCAAAATAAATAAATAAAAACAACAACAAATACATAAATAAAAAGAATGGCGAAAACACAACCGTTTGTCTGAAACGGTGTAAGGTTTCCTGCGTGGGCAGGGGGTTGGACTAGAAGACCTCGCAAGGTCCCTTCCAACCCTATTATTCTGTTAATACTAAATATAGCTAAAACTCAAAGAGCAACTTTTAAAATATTTTTAGCAAGCGTTTCCTTGTAGGTAGGCAGTTCGAAGATTTGGCCCCAAGGATCGATGTGTGTGTGTGTGTGTGTGTGCGTGCGCGTGTGGCTATTAAAGGGCTCCGCCGGATGAGACCCCATCTCATCTAATCGTTTCATAGTGCCAAAATCGGAAAAAGGAAAGGAGAACGGGCGCTCCGGGATGAAGGTTTGTTTGCTGCCTTAAAAGGCTTGCTGGAACAGATTTCTGCTTTTAAAGAAGGGAGGGGGGTCTTAGAGCCTTAGCCAGCCGACGGGAGACCCCGATTCTTGGCAGAGAGAGAGAGACGTGCCATATGGACTCCGTGGTCGAAGGAAGGAAGTCAAACGGCGTTTGACTTCGCGCGCGCTCTTGGGCGCCCGGAACGCTCTGCGGAACTCTGGCGTGTGCGCGGCGCTCGCGTTTCAGCTTGAAGGTTTGAAAGGGAGTCCCTCCCTCGCTTTGGAAACAATGGGAGCCCTAAAAACAACAACTTGTGTGTGTGAGAGAGAGGTCGGGAAGGGAGGGAGGGAGAGAGAAAATGAAAGAGAGAGAGAATAAGAGAGAGAAAATGAGAAAGAGAAAATGAGAGAGAGAGAAAGAGAATGAGAGAGAGAGAGAGAGAACAAGAGAGAGAAAATGAGAGAAAGAGAGAGAAAACGAGAGAGGGACAGACAGAGAGATGAGAGGGAGATAGGAAGGTGAGAGTACTTTTGGATCTTGGAAGACTGGAGGTTGGAATAGGTCCTGCTTACCAACCAAGAAGCCAGCGGTGCCCAACCTGAAGCATTCCAAGAGCCTTGGAGTAAAAATCCCCATCATCCCCAACCTTAGGCCCTGCTAACTGAGGAACATGGGACTTGTAGTGGGAGGGAAACCAGTCCGGGAGCGCTGAATTGGGTTCGGCTTTCCGAAGGAGCATGGGCACACTTGCCAGCTTTACCTTTCCCAGGTAGGGTGATCCACACGTGAAAATAAAACCAAAGCACAAAAATAAAAAATAGAACAAAACCCCAGCCCATCGCAAAGGGATCTGGAAAAACAACATCGGGATCCGCTTGAATGTAAGTTAACTTTGGAGCAGAAGGACACCCCCGGGTGGGAAATAACGCTGGACTGCGGCTCCTCTAAACCCCGACCATTTATTCCGCACGGGTAGTGATGGGAGCTTCCCGATACTCCCATGTTACACCCCCTCCTGCGCGACCTGCATTGGCTTCTGGTTGCCCTCCGGGTGAGATTCAAGGTTCTGGTATTAACATTCAAAGTCCAGCATGGCACGGGTCCAGGTTATTTACGAGAACGGCTCCTCCCAACATCAAATACTAACCGCCCTGTACGGGCTCACAGACGGGGTCTCCTCGGGGTGCCGTCTGCAACTCAATGTCGCTTGGCGGCAACCCGGGGGAGGGCCTACTCTGTGGCGGCTCCCACTCTGTGGAATCTCCTTCTGCTGGAGCTCCGCCTGGCCCCCGATCTTCGCACCTTCCGCCACGATTTGAAGACTTGGCTCTTTTTACAATCTGGGCTGTGCTGATTCTCTGGGGTTGGTCCTATTTTTAACTATGGGTTTTAATTTTCAATTCGGCTTAACTTGTTTCATATACTTTTAATTAATTTATTTATTGTTGTATTTTTAGCTGTGAGCCCCCAGTCCTTTTGGAGAGGGGGCGGCATATAAGTCGAATAAATAAATAAATAATAAATAAATAAATAATTCCCTGGCTCCACATTTTTCTGCCCCAAATGTTTTCCTTGCAGGGACCCAGATTGAGAGGGGGAGCTAAGCAACATTCACCCGTGAAAAGTCTCTCAGTCTCAGTGGACATAAAGCCAAAGAGCTCAGGGCAGCTTTAAAGGTTAAAAAAACCCAGGAGAACTAACTCAGTTTATTGGAGGCACTCCTTCTCTTGAGCACGATTATCAATTAAATAGGGCAGGGGAGGGGGAGAGGGGAGAGAGAGAGAAAGAGAAGAGAAAGAGGGAGAAAATGAGAAAGAAAAGAGAGAGAGAAAGAGAAAGAAGAGAGAGAAGAGAGGCAGAGAAAATGAGAGCAGAGAAAGAGAGAGAAAATGAGAGAGAGAGAGAGAGAGACAGAGGGACAGAGAGACAGAGAAAGAGAAGAGAGAAAGAAAGAAAGAAAGAAAGAAAGAAAGAAAGAAAGAAAGAAAGAAAGAGATTAAGCAAAGTTAACAAACACCTGCCTTTCTTTTCTTTCTTGATTGTTACTGTGAGCTCCCATGACTGGAGAGAGGCCGGAGCGGAGCGTCTCACCTGCCCGGCGCTTCAGACATTGCATTGTATCCTTTGGAGAGGATCAGGAGCCATTTAGATGCTTCCATTCTAAAGATTCCTGCAGGTGAAATCTCACCTGGCTCAATCCGCCAGCTACCCTGCAGGAGGCTGCAGGTTTTTCTTCCTGCAGTGGGAAGACGATATCGGTAAGTCAGGGTTGAACTGGGAGGTCCTCGGTGCTCTCTGAGCTTGGTGGTTTCCTTGCCAACGTCTCATTACCCAGCTAGTGCACTGATGATGTTGCCTAGTTTGGTAATGAAACGCCTGCAAGAAAACAAGCAAGCTCTGCATACTCCCACCTCCGATTTTCCCCACAATAACAACCCTGTGAGATGGGCTGGGCTGAAAGAGAAAGACTGAACCCCAAATCACCCACTCAGCTTTTATGCCCAAGGCAGAACTAGAACTCACGGTCGCCTGGATATTGGCCCAAAGTCACCTGGCCTTTTAGATGCCTAAGGCGGAACCAGAACTCTCTATCTCCTGTTGATTGGCCCAAAGTCACCTGGTCATATTTGATGCCTAAGGCAGAACTAGAACTCACTGTCTCCTGTTGATTGGCCCAAAGCCACCCAGCCATCTTTGATGCCTAAGGTGGAACTAGAATTCACTGTCTCCTGTTGACTGGCCCAAAGCCACCCAGCCTCTTTGATGCCTAAGGTGGAACTAGAATTCACCATCTCCTGTTGATTGGCCCAAAGTCACCTGGTCATATTCAATGCCTAAGGCAGAACTAGAACTCACTGTCTCCTGTTGATTGGCCCAAATTCACCCAGCGGAATTTCATGCCTAAGGCGGAACTAGAATTCACCATATCCTGTTGATTGGCCCAAAGTCCCCCAACCATCTTAGATGCCTAAGGTGGAATTAGAACGCACTGTCTCCTGTTGATTTATTTATTTGTTTATTTATTCGATTTGTCAATTGCTTACAAGATAATAGGTACAAGTATAAACATAGTTATGAATACATGGAATGGATACATATAAGAAAAATAAAAATAAAAATAAAAAGAATCAATAGGACAGGGACGGTAGGCACGTTGGTGCGGTTATGCATGCCCCCAAAGACAACCGGCCATCTTTGATGCCTAAGGTGGAACTAGAATTCACTGTCTCCTGGTTCCTCATCTGGTGCCTTCCCCACTGGACCAAACTGCCTCTCAAATAACCAGTTCCATGCAACGATGAAGGTTGCAAGCAACCCAACGGCTGGAACCTCAGTTGTGAAACGAAGCACACACACACACACACACACACACACACACTCACACACACACCCCTTTAGATTGTCACCCCAGAATCTGATCACCGAAAACCTTGCTTCTCACGGTGGGAGCTCCAGAGCAGATGGGGCCCTTGGCTTCCCCTCCTGCTTTCAAGCCGAGCTAATTTGCAGAAGACAGGAGGCGGGAAACAGCAAGTTGCTGCCTTGGCAGAGATGCTGCACGTCTATTTCAATCTTTCTTTCTTTCCTTTCTTTTCTTTTCATTTCTTTCTTTTCTTTTTGCAGCCCTTCTCCGAAGCGGGCTGCTCTCTGGGATAACACAGTCAGGAGGCAGGGATCTGGCAAGCTTCCATGGGAATTGGCAGGGGTTTTAAATTGGGCAGCCAGATCCCTTTTAAGGAAAAATTTTTTTTAAAAGAGGAAGATTGGAAGAGAGGATGAGCCACGATGGCACAATGCTTAGAGTGCAGTACTGCAGGCTACTTCTGCTGCCTGCCAGCTGCTTGCAATTGGGCAGTTCGATTCTCACCAGGCTCAAGGTTGGCTCCTCCTTCCGTCCTTCTGAGGTGGGTAAAATGAGGACCCAGATTGTTGGGGGCAAGAGGCTGACTCTGTAAACCGCTTAGAGAGGGCTGGAAAGCACTGTAAAGGCAGTATATAATTCAAAGTGCTATTGCTATTTTCCTTCCATCCTTCTTTCCTTCCATTCTTCCGTGGTGGTGCAATGGTTAGAATGCAGTATTGCAGGCTGACTCTGCCCACTGCCAGCAGTTCAGTCCTGACTGGCCCAAGATTGACCCAGCCTTCCATCCTTCCGAGGTGGGTAAAACGAGGACCCAGATTGTTGGGGGCAAGAGGCTGACTCTGTAAACCACTTAGAAAGTGGAAAGTACTGTAAAGTGGTATATAAGTCTAAGTGTTATTGAAAGTGCCCTTCCTTCCTTCCTTCCTTCCTTCCTTCCTTCCTTCCTTCCTTCCTTCCTTCCTTCCTTCCCTTCCTTCCCTTCCTTTTCCTTTCCTTTCCTCCCAGTGGTTAGAATGCAGTATTGCAGGCTAACTCTGCCCATAACCAGCAGATCGATCCTACCTGGCTCAAGGTTGACTCAGCCTTCCATCCTTCCGAGGTGGATAAAATGAGGACCCAGATTGTTGGGGGCAACATGCTGACTCTGTAAACTGCTTAGAGGGCTGGAAAAGCACTGTGGTATATAAGTCTAAATGCTACTGCTATTGTCCTTCCTTCCTTCCTTCCTTCCTTCCTTCCTTCCTTCCTTCCTTCCTTCCTTCCTTCCTTCCTTCCTTCCTTCCTTCCTTCCTTCCTTCCATCCTTCCTGTTAGAATTCAGACATATCATCCAGCCGGAACCTGCTTTGCCTTCTCAATTCACACTGTAGCCCCAATTTTCAAGAAATGTGTTTGCTTGTGAGAAAAGACACAGCATCAATATTCTCACCCATAACCCAGTGAGGTATTAGGAAAAGGCAATTTTCTTTGTCCAAAGAGATGTGTTCGAAAATCTTCTCTTGCAGCTTGTGATCTTGTAAATTGGCCGTCGGATTAAAAACACCATCCATGTGGTGTGTGGGTGTGTGTGGGGCATCTCCCTGTCTCTCCATGGAAGGAGGAGAATAATGGATCCAATTAGATTTGGAAGATCGACTTCCACCAGCCAGATTGGCTAAGATGTATAAAAGCCAGTCCCCAAATTGTTGGAAATGCTCAATGCAACGGGGAACATATTATCATGCGTGGTGGAGCTGCAAAAAAGCATAAGAGTTTTGGCTCAGGACGGGGAAGTGGTTGGAGGAAATGTTGGGTTTTTAAATTAGATCATGTACAGAATGCTTTCTATTAGGAATCATGTCAAAAAATACAATAAGGATGAGCTATATTTGATTATACGTATTATTACTGAGGCCAGGATAGCATTTATTCAGAACTGGAAAGAGACAAACATACCTGTCATGCCCTTGTTAGAGTCGGACTCTGAGGGAGATGAGGAACAGCTGACAGGGAGTGGAGGTGTGGCTCCAGAGGTTGTGGAGGAGGCTGGGGAAGGGCAGAGGCCAGCTGAGCAGTCAGAGAAAGAACCAGGCCCATCCCCTCTTCATCCTAGGATACGCAGGGAGGAACGGAGAAGGAAACAACTTGGCTTACGAGAGAGGAAGCGGCCATGATCCCCCTCATTAGTTGCAGCTGGGGAGAATAGTATATAAGAGAGATGGTTACAACACAGCATTGCCAGAAGCAAAGCATGTGTTATTTTGGGCTGGAGTTATCTTGGTTGGCGTCCTTCCAACAGACTGTGCCTTGTTATCTCCTTGAATTTGGTAATTACTTATCCTGGTCCCTTGTGGAAATTCCTTCATTGTAGTTTGTTTGGTTTTTTATTTCACCTCTATCTGCTCATTAAGTTTGGACTGTATTGCTTTCTTTTGAAGACTATTTTTTTATCTCCAACTGAGAATTATTGAACAGTGGGGCCAAGTTGGAGGCATTAAAGGACATTTATTTACATTTTGGATTTTGTTACGTTTGTGTTACACTCCGGTCATCACATACTGAGTGAAGACAAAGTAATGAACGAAATCTTGATATGCGCTGAATTAGACAAGCTAACTTTAGAGATGAAAAATAAAGATGAGTCGGCATATTACGCAATTTGGGATCGATTCTATGCAGAAAGGAAGGTCTTCAGTTGAGAAAGGAGTTGCTGAGAGGCTAAATGAAGGTATGAAATGAAAAGAGGACCAATGAGGTTGGGAAATGTAATATATAAGCAAACAAATGTATATATGTATATATTTGAATAATTGTATATAGGAAAATATATATCTATGCGATACTGACCAAAAGTTATGTCAAACCGACTTCACTATGTTCAATGTTTTTAATTGTTTTGTTCAATAAAATATTTTAAAAAAGATTTGGAAGATTGATTTCATTAGCTTCTGAAGGGATCCATACCAAACAGGAGCAAACTGGCTCTTAAAATGAACATGGAAACCCCAAATGTTCAGTAGAATCTGGATTGATCTGGATGTATTTTTGAATCAAGCATTCAGGTCTAACCAAGTTTGGGGAATCCATTCAAATATTTTCACAGCCATAAAAATCGTGATAGTCCTCGGCTTATAACCATTTTTTTAGTGACGATTTGAAGTTTACAAAGGCAGTGAAAAAAAAAGACAGGTGGTCATTGAGTTACACCAGTTCATTTAGTGACTGTTCAAAGTTACAGTGCCACTGAAAAATGTGATGTCAGGGTTCCGACGATTGCCCTAATTAAATCATGAGCCTCGAGCCAAGCTTCGAAAGATTTATTAGGAGCAACATGTCCGGCACTAACCTGTATGAAGCCAACTTTGAGACACGTAATTTACTATCACCTATGATCCTGTTTCCTCCGCCCCTCTGGGTGTGTCATAAATCAGATTCTCCAATGAATCATGTTCACTGGGCTGGGAATGTCATCAATCACATTCTCCAATGAAGGATTTTCGAGGGCAGAAGATCCAGTGGCCTAGGCTACAATCTCCATGTGATGACCCAGGGTAGGGCACAAAAGCAACGAAGTCACAAAAATAGGTAAAGTCCCTTTAATTCCTTCAACTTGACCTCCAAGGCCCAATTATCATTGACTGGAGGAAAAAACTCCCCCATGAATAGTTGTGAAAAGAAAGAAATTCCGTTCAAACTCAAAATACATATAAATTATAAATAGAAAAAACAACACAAACCACACTGAAGCAATTAATGAGACAAGGCTCCAATTACAATTGAGATAACACACGATTTCTTTTTCCAAAGTCGCTCAACTTCAATTTGTATGTCCCGATACTTTGTGATTTTTTCTTGCTGCGTGTCTACAATTCATGCATCACCAGGTATTGCAATGTCAATGAACCAAATCCTTTTCTTCTCAACTATTGTTATGTCAGGCGTGTTGTGGGCCAAATTATTATTGTATTATTCTAGCCTTTGTCGATTTGGAGTCTGGCTATCAGAACGGAAAGGGCATAAATCGTCTTTCTCCTGAGCCGAGGACAATATCAACATTTTTATGGTGCATTAGAAATGTAGACTTTCTCATTATAGAAAAATGGTCTCTGGTGGACACGTTTTAATTGAGTTTTCCGCTTTAAGACATAGGAAGGAGAGAGGAAACGCGGCCATCTCCGCCTCCAATTAATTAGAGAGTAATAGATTTCTCTCCCTTTTGGCTCCCTCCCACCTAATAATTCTCCAGGGAATCTAGTGATGATGAGATATTGGAATTGGAGGATACGCCATGGATCCCTTTGAGACCACCGGGA
Source organism: Naja naja (assembly GCA_009733165.1). Taxonomy (NCBI): domain Eukaryota; kingdom Metazoa; phylum Chordata; class Lepidosauria; order Squamata; family Elapidae; genus Naja; species Naja naja. The sequence goes on from CM019163.1 coordinate 3,661,922, forward strand.
AGTAGAAGGAAGATGAGGGAAGATGACAAATGTCTCTTCAGAGAAACGCAGCCGTTAGGTATAGGATAAATTTTCACTCCTGCTGATTAGATGAAGATGTACGTACAAGTTTTTGGGGGGGAGTAATAGTAGGCAAGTTTTATTTTATTTTATTGTCATTTGATTTTTATAGCTGCCTGTCTCAGCAAGTGATTCGAGGAGGTGTACGTCATAAAACATAAAAACAATTCCAACAATGAAAGGAGAACAACATAAAGATATCTCTAGAAGTGAATTATTTGTAGCTCAGGGTTGAATTGTGGAGTCCTTGGTCTTCCTGAACTTGGTGGTTTTCTTGCAGACGTTTCACTACCCAACTAGGTAACATCATCAGTGTAGAAATATATACAGCACCAAGTAAAATTGTTACTATGGATGTTAATACAGCAAGGAAAGGTGACCTTAACATACTTGAGGTTCCAGGCTCAGGCACACAACCCAGTCTTCTTCATGGTCTTAGAAAAGTCCAACAGGCTTGGGGTCCTTCTGATACCTGAAGGGGAAATATTTTAGAGGGCAGGGGCTACAGCATGGGGAATTCTGGGAATTGAAGTCCACAAGTCTTAAAGTTGCCAAGTGTTCTGACCCAGGCTTCCCGAGACCGACACGCTTAGTTAAAACAGCTCTTGTTTTATTGCAGCGCTGGGAATTATGTTCATTCCCCGCCTGTAATGAGTCCCAAACAGTCCCTTGAGATAAGCACCCACCTTTCTCGCTTTTGAATTGCTGCCAACAACTAAAGTACCAAATGAACTGTAAAAAAAACCAACCAAGTACAAAGTCCACACAGAGCTTCAAGGATTAATCCGAACAGAACGAATGACTTGCTTCCTGCAAAGGTTTCTCTACCTTTGCCTGTCCTTTATACCTTATGGGAGGGTGAAAAAAAGCGAAGTACCCCTCACGCATCATCACAAAATCTCCAGAACTGCAAAGCCTACAAACTTGAAATTTGGCACCTATGTTCCTCTTGGCTTCTAGGGGCTCATTAAGAAAGGATTTTTCAAAACAACCATCAGAGCATCAGTATTTCCTATATTATTGTTATTAACACGCTCTGATGCTAAGGAGTTCTACTCCTCCTCCTCACCTGAAAAAAAAAATCTGTCCCAAAGGCAAAACACAAGCAGAGGAGAGGAGTTTCAGTTTCAGTTTCAGTTTCAGAGCAGTAACCATCTTTAATACAGAACAGTTGAGCTAAACCACGCCCAGACTCCTTGCTGTCTCCTTCTTGCTCACACAGCAATTACTGTTTCAGTTTCCAAACAGCCCTCAACTCTCTCACACACTGACAGGATGCTAGTCAGATGAATATCGATGGATGCTGGTAGGCAGAGGCAGAATTTTTTTCTCCTTATCTTCCTCCCCCAGAACTAACATAGTTTTGTAGCGAAGCACGGGTATCAAGCTAGTTATCCTATATTCTGTGTCCTATCAACAAGGGTGGTGGAACACCATACCAGAAGGTAGCAAGCTCAAAAAGCAAGACAAGATGACACGTGGTGTCAGGTTTCCAAGTGATGAAATCCATTTAAAAATGGATTTCGTGGCCTCCTAAAAGTTGAAATGTCAAGCCTACCCCATCTTCTGTCTGAGACACTGGAGACACACAGCCTCACACAGAGCCAACAGATTGTTTTCCTTACCCACATAAGCTGAACTAGCCCTTGTAGTCATCTTACAAAAAAAGAAGAAAGCAGAGTGGGATTTTTTTTCTTTTTAAACTTATGCACTTTAGGATTGTCTATGTTTAAGAGACATTACTTCGGTCCGAAGCAGCCGGTGAGTCAGGTTATTAGAGACTCGTCTACTTCATCTGTTATTCCTCGGGGAGACAGACAATCTCCCCTTAATTTACTCCTCCCCATCTGTGCTTTACAGCCTGGAGGAGACAGAAAAACGTGTGAATTTTTAAGTGAGTATGTGCAAAGGAAGGGAGGGGGAATCCGAAGCAGGAGTGAAAATCTGCCATGGATTACAGATATCCTCTGAATCGACTCTGTGAGCAACTCTAAATTTAATCGTCTGAGACTTTGTAAAGGAAAAGCCAACAGATCATAGATTTTTCCAGTTATTGGGTGTTTATTGGTTCCAGTATCTCAGGGGTTGCCCCAAAGAAGAGGGAGTCAAGACTATTCTCCAAAGCAGGAGAAGAAGCAACAGATGGAACCCAATCAAGGAAAGAAACAACCTGGAACTAAGGAGAAAACTCCTGACAGTCAGAACAATTAGTCAGTGGAATGACTTGCCTCCAGAAATTGTGGGTGCTCCGTCATTGGAGATCGAAGTGGTACAGGGTTTCCTGGTTGGGCTAGAAGACCTCCAAGGTCCCTTCCAACATCGTTAGTCTATTATTTTGGTGTAGACACCACCTTGGCAAGAAGGATGGCTGCCTAAATCAAGTAAACAAACAAACACACAAAAACCAGGTGTATTACTGAGAGGAGGAGAGAAACTCAATCAATCTGAACTCTCTGTGGAAATCCAGTACATCAGGAATAAACTTTTAGGAAGTCAGAGACAACCCTGAACAGTTTCTTCCCAGAAAGCACACTGCCTACCAGAGAGGCCCCTTTCCATTAAACCGAAAAAGCCAAATATTTTTTTCCTTTCTTCCTTTTTTTGGTGAGGAGGCCTGCAAAAAATCAACTCCTCTCCCCACCGCCTTGTTCCAACTCCTGCCAAACTGGAGGCAGGACTTTCTATTATTATTAACGTTTTTGGAATGCGTAGCGTAGCCCTGTCCCTGCTCAATACAATATCTGTAGAGGTTTTCCTCCTGAAACATCGCAAGAGAGAAAACAGGGGAGCTTGGAAAAAGGTAAAAAGAATATTCCCTTTTCCTGTCTTAAGTCCAGGAAGCTTGTCGTTAAAAGTGCTTATTTTCTGAGAGGGGGCTTCCCCCCCGCAACACCACCACCTGAAAATCGGTTCTGGTTTTCCTCAGATTTCAGTTCCTCTCCCTTGCTGAGTGACACAGCTTTCGGGCCAGGAATTGTGAAACTGGGAGAACGAAAACATCTGGGCTTTTCTTTTTTTGCGTAGCGTATTTGAGGGAGGAGGGTAATGGCTGCAAGAATTGGAAGGAAGGAGTAAGGATTACTCCGGAGCGGAAAGGGAACGGTATGAGATTGGCTTCTTTGGGGGGTGGGGGGGTTCTAGCAGAGAACGAACCAAACTTTTGTAAAGTTTGCTAGACTAGACTCCCAGTTATGATTCCTGATGGCTTCAATTTGTGGCTGGGTTTCAAGCGTGTTTCCTCCGCTCTCCAGATTTTGCGGTGAATTCTTTCTAGCAGCCGCTAAGCTCAGTAGTGAAAAATACAAGAAGAGGTTTTTCTCCTTGGCCCTACCTAGAGAGATGTTGAGGCCACCTTCCTCATCATCTGTTGCTTATCAGATGGGAAAAGCCAGCCTTTTAAACTATTCGTCGGTTTTGGGATCATTCTTACTTTAGTGTGTGTGTGTGTGAAACGTGAAGCAGTGGTTCTGGTTTTTGGAGGCAGCAGGCCAAGTGATGAAACTGGTGGTGGTAAGACTTGAGAAAATCCACAAGGATTTTCTTGCAGGATAAGAATTTAGCTACAGCACCCTAGCAATCTAGGGCTACCCTGGCGAAGATCCCTACCTTCATTGAAACCTATAAAGCAGTAGAAAGCCAGAGCATTGATGCTGGTGCCACTCACTCCTCATGAAGACCCCCTACAGAAGGCAGAACCTAACAGAACAACAGAATTGGGAGGGATTTTGGAAGTTTTCTAGTCCAACCCCTGTCCCATTTCAGACAAACGTCTGTCCAATCTCTTCTTAAAAGCCTCCAGCATTGGAGCACCCACAACTTCTTGAGATAGCCTGAAGGTCATTAAGGGCAGCCCTACACAAAATATATTAGAATTAGAATTCTTTACTGGCCAAGTGTGATTGGACACACAAGGAATTTGCCTTGGTGCACATGCTCTCAGTGTCCATAAAAGAAAAGAGACATTCGTCAAGAGTCAAGAATCATCAGGTACAACACTTAATGATAGTCATAGGGTATAATAAGCAATTGAATCATACTAGGAAACAGTCAATATAAATCGTAAGGACACAAGTGACAAAGTTACAGTCATACAGTCACAAGTGGGAGGGGATGGGTGATAAGGAGTGATGAGAAGATTAATAGTAATAGTAGTGCAGACTTTGTAAATAGTTGGACAGCATTGAGGGAATTATTTGTTTAGCAGAGTGATGGCGTTCGGGGAAAAACTGTCCTTGTGTCTAGTTGTTCTGGTGTGCAGGGCTCTATAGTGTCGTTTTGAGGGAAGGAGTTGAAACAGTTTATGTCCGGGATGTGAGGGGTCTGTAAATATTTTCACAGCCCCCTTTTTGACTCGTGCAGGATGCAGGTCCTCCATGGAAGGCAGGTTGGTAGCCATTGTTTTTTCTGCAGTCCTAATTACCCTCTGGAGCCTGTTTCTGTCTTGTTGGGTTGCAGAACCAAGCCAAACAGTTATAGAGGTGCAGATGACAGACTCCATCATTCCACTCTAGAACTGGATCAGCAGTTGTAGTAGGGTAGTATTGTAGTAGGGTAGCCATGAATTTCTGAAGGCTTGTATGCCAAGTCTCCAGTTCTTGTGGGCAAGAAGACTTCTTAAGCATCAAAGTCCAGGGAAAATTGTCCTGTTGCATTAGTGGCAACCAAAATGTGTAACTTGAATTCCAGGATGTGGTTAACAAAAAAAAAACATACAAGAAGTCCTGAAATCCTGGCTTTACCGTTACCTGTTAGCTGCCAAGTTTTACTCCCAAACTCCATGTGTTGGGATAAGCTCAGAATGAGGCCACTGTCCTTGGGGAGTGTGAAAGAAGAGAGTGTTGGAAAGGTGTTGTGGTAAGGTGTTGATGATGTACAAGAAAATTCTCCTTCTTTTAGACACAGTCATCCTTTTTATGGTAAGGCACATCTTCAGCTAGACAAATGCTAATTGGACCAAGATATTTCTTCCCAGCAGAATTGTGAGATCAGCGTAGCCGTTCAACAAGATAACAAAAGAAGCACATTCATTGGGAATAGATTACGGCAGTGTTTCTCAGTCTTGGTGACTTTAAGATGTGTGGACTTCAATTCCCAGAATTTCCCGGCTGAGAAATTCCCAGAATTTTGAGAGTTGAGCATGACACTTACCTGTTTGCTGTATGGGGATGTTTTCTTGAGTCTATGGGTTTGCTAAACCAGAGCCCAGGGTTGGGTTCACACAACGTGAGAGCAACATGGGAAGAAACCTCATGATACGAGAACCTTAAAATAGGAGAGCTGGCAGTGGGAAATTTTAAACTGGATACTATGCGACTTAAGGTTTATGCCTTAGCTTTCACGGTCTATGCAAAGGACTTATTTCATAATTATTTTTAAAATGTGAGGATCTTTCCTTGATTAAAATTCAGTTGAAAGGTTGAAGGACATCCAGATAAGAAACACATAGCTATATTATGAAATAACACTGGATAGTGTTCCTTGCTAGCAACAATTTATTTCTGATGGTCACAGTTTTCTATTATCACTTCATCCATCCAGTGTTGCAGGAGTGATTTTTTTTGGCAGACATCCAAGACGAGTTGAGCTTGGATTTGCTATCGCACACAATTGTTGGGCAGAAGTCTTGACACCAGATTTGTTAAATTACCAAACTCTGGGTTGGTTCACTCAAAGGCCCATCAGGCGGTGCCCATGTTCAACCTCAGGTGATATAACACAGCTATAGGCCGATTGTTGGGTTGGACCAGATCTTAGAAGGATGGAAGATAATCTCCACTGTTGTTGTTTTGCAGCTAAATGGGGAGAAAGCAATGGATCTCTTCACCTGCTTACTAACCGCATTACTCTTTGTGGGGATCCAGAGTTGCCCGGAGGTGTGTCGGTGTGTGGCAAAGAAGAAATACGAGCGATATGTTGCAGACTGTTCTTATCAAGATCTCAAGGTGGTCCCTCAGGACTTCTCCCCCAACACCACCACCCTCACCCTGTCTGTCAACCACATTGCCTCATTGGGGGAAGAATCCTTCGCCAACACGGCAAACCTGCAAGGTTTGTGGCTCTCCTACAATCAAATCGGCACGTCACTGAGGGCACCTTTGCTTTTCTGGTACACCTCCGAGCTCTTGATGTCAGTCACAATCAGATTATGAATTTCCCCTGGGGAGACCTATCCAATCTCACATCTCTGCAACAGCTGAAGCTCAGCAACAACCATCTGGAGAAGATCCCTCCAGAAGCCTTTCGGTCCCTTAAGGATCTTCGTTCTCTCTGGCTCAGCGACAACCGGCTGGCTATTCTCTCGGACGGGACCTTCAGTTCCATGCCTAAGTTAGCTCAGCTGCAAATCAACAACAACCCCTTCGATTGCACCTGTAAAATTTGGTGGTTGGATGGATGGCTACAGAGCACCCTGGTGTCCATTCCGGAGAAGAAGTCCATTACATGTGCTACTCCGGAGAGACAGAAAGGCCTCGTTCTTGGGAGATCCTTGAAGCTAGACTGTGCCCTTCCCTTGGTGCAGTTGGTCTATCATTCCAGCTTGGGGAACAGTAAGTTGAAGGATGGGCTTACTCTTCAATTGCACTGCAATGCGGTGGGTAAACCCCCACCGAAGATCAGGTGGAAAATCCAGACAGCTGATCAACATGTGGCCATCGATGGGCCCAACGTTGAAAGAGAAGAGGACCTGCTGCTAAATCCTGCAGGCTCCTCGCAGAGCAGAGGGCGCTTTCTGGTCTTCAAAAATGGATCCATGGCAGTCACCAAGTTCAGCAAGGCCAGCGAAGGTATTTATACTTGCCAGGCCTACAATGATGTTGGCTCTCGTGAGGCTTTTGTCCACGTGGCTTTGGCTGACTCTGAGAAGCCCACCACTTTCCTCAAGAACCATCTCCAAGCCAGCAAGAATCCAAACAAAACTGGTGACGTCAGAGAAGGCCTGACATCCGAAGAAGATGTGAAGTTTGTCTATTTGATTCCTACCATGCCCAAGACTGTTTGCAATGGAGGAGCTCCAAGCCAGTTGGGTTCTTGGAGTTTATTCCTGTTCTGCTTGCTTGCCTATTACAGCTAAGACATTTGCAATCTAGCATCGGTTAGAAAATCCAACTTATTCCTGTAGGATGGCCCATGGCAGCTCTTAGTTTAGGTAAAAGTTTCACACCGGTTCTTAGATGAAGAATCTTGATTTGAACTGGGGCAGGATTCCCCATATTCTCAAATAAGAAAAGAAACAGACAGGTGGACAATGAGAGAGAGAGAAAAAAAAATCAAAAATACGGATTGCTTAGGTGAAAAGAAGCAGTCCAAAACCTGGCAAGGATTTGAAAGCCCAGAACTGTTTCTCAGGAGAAAGAAAATTATAAAGGGAGGGGGGGAAAGGTGACTAATTTCTTGAGGATGCTTATCTTGACTTGGTGGAAATGGTGGAGAGTTTTTGGATATATAAGCTCAACTTTGTCAGAGGCAGAGTAGGACGAGAAAGTAGAACTTAAAGATTTTGGCATACGATTCTCAGTTCTGAGTGTCCGACTTGGCACAATTTAAATTTCTAACTAGAAATGGTCCTTGGCTCCATTTGTTGAGAAAGGCATAATTTTATTAGAGATCAAGTGTATTGCAGTATTGTATCGCCAGAACTGAGAATCGCAGGCTAAAATCGCTAAGTTCTAATTTTCTCTCCCTTAATTGTCATTTACTGCCCACCCGGTGTAACCAATCAGGTTTCTGGCAAGATGTTTTCATAACGGTCAGTCCTAGCACAGTTTGGTATGCAACTCCCTCCCTCTTCCAGATGGGTGACATTGAGGCAGCATCTTAAGGAGACACAGCACTTACTTTCATTTCCCCAAGCATTCCCCTGCTCCGCAGTCCTGTCACCACATAGCAGTGAAGCACAAGCCAGCATAAGGTGGCAGTTGACAGTCTGTTCCAAAACATCCCAAGAAGAAGCAAGCAAGGGGTGGTCTACACATTCTCCAGATTGGGAAATGGAAAATCTAGCTACAGTCTTCCAAGTCAACGGTGGGGAAGCCTTCTTCTATTCCTGCAAGACCTGGAAAAGATCTTTTGCAGCAAACCAGATACACATTTCCACATAGACATTTAGACTCTATCCAGTTTTATTTTTTTTTTAAAGTCTCAACAACCTCTACATCAAATGCCTCCTTCCAGCATTCGACCTCCGGTGGGCCAAGAGAGATGCCTCTGAAGTGCAGAAGAAGACAAAAGCACACCTTCTCCAAGAGACTAACCATGAGGTTTCATTTATTATTCATCGTAGTAGAAATCAGGTTTCTGTATTCTTTAATTACTCAACATTCATTAGATGTGCAGAAGTCGTCTGGCCAGCTCCTGAAATTGGAGCTGTTTTAAATTTAAAGGAGATGGGCGGGAACCCTACTTGGTCAAGGTAAGAATGAGAAGGAACTCCATAACTAGACATGAAGAGGGATTGTCAAAAAGACTCGACTATGTAGGGACTTTCTCAATATAACCTATTAGAACTGGAGGGATTAAAAAGTCTGAGATGTGTATTTTTTTTCTTGTGCATATATTTTGATTGTCCAGCTTCTTCTTCTTTGTCTTCTTCTTCTTCTTCTTCATATTTATGACACAACTCTTTTAATTCTACTGAGGAATGGTGGCCACTCTGTTAAATATCTAGACAACCTGGAACAGTGTATGTGGGGATTTAAACAAGTTAAAGCAGCCTGTTCAACGCATTTATACAAATTCTCCATCTCAAACATCACCCACCCCTAACATTAAACAAAGAACCCACTATGTACATTTGCAAAACTCTCAAAATCTCCATACTTGGGTCTCTATTCTGCTTTTAACTTCTAAGCCTACCATCCTTGGCTTTCTTTCTTGCTAAAAGTGAACCCCACAAGATTTAGGGTGCACCAAGCACTTCAGAAGGCTTTGAAACCTAAGATGTGTGAAGGGCAACACTGACAGGTTAAAAACAAAACAAAACAGGAGGGCACACGCTAAGGAACGTCTTGTTATGAAGAGAAAAAGACCAGCTTTGGATCAGTTCCAAAACTTTGCTTTGGGTTTCATGCCCATCAAGAGCTGTTTGTCCTGGGGTGGGGTGGGGTGGGAAAGGAAAGGACAACTATGCCTCTTGTCATCTTCTAAGTCTACAAACAGGTCAGGATAGATGCACGAGCCTGAAAGAGGCATGAAGAAGAAGTTGAAGAACCCCAGGTGAAAACTCGTGATGGAATCCATCCATCACCACCGGATGGGAGTCCATTGTTTTCCAAGAAACCTTGCCGGTTCTATCAAGGCTTGGTGTGGCTGGCTTTGGTCCCATTGGCTGTCGCATCCACGAGGGCCCCTTTGCGATAGGGCAGCAGGGAAGGGTTGTTGAGGAGGGTGTACGCCAGGCGCCATCGCACCCGGTTCTGTTGGCCCTTTGGTGCTTTGGGTGCTGAATTGGTGGTCTTCATGAGTTTGATTCCTGTTGAGAAAGGAATCCGGTTGAAACGATGGTCTTAAAACAGGGGCCCTCAAACTTGGCAACTTTAAGAATTCTGGGAGCTGGCTGGAGAATTCTGGGAGTTGAAGTCCACAAGTCTTAAAGTTGCCAAGTTTGGATACCTCTGTCTTAAAAGGTTGTGTGTGGGAGGTCAGCTTGAAGATAATCAGGAAAGAAATTCAGAAGAAACAGAGATTGTAGGGCAGCTCTGATCTGATAGGTTTGTTTTGTGCAATCTGATCCCAGGCTTAAAAAGAAAACCTTGTTAAGTTAGAGAAAGAAGATTTTTTTAAAAGGAAGATAGAAATATAAAAGAGAGCTGAAGAGGAAAGCGAGGGTATCATTATTATTATTTGGCCTTGTTTCTCTGGGACGTTTTAATAAAGGTAGTTCCCGACTTACAATAATTCATTTAGCGACTGCTCAAAGTTATAACAACACTGGAAAAAGTCACTTTTTCACACTTATGACCATTGCAGCATCCTACTGTCATGTGATCAAAATTCAGATGCTTGGTAACTGTCTCATAGTTACGACGGTTGCAGTATCTTGGGATCATGTGATTGTCAGGATTCTGGCAGTGATCCTAATTAAATCATGAGCTTTGAGCCAAGCTTCAAAAACTTCAAAGGATTTATTAGGAGTGAACATGTCGGCATGACCTGTGTGTAGCCAATTCTGAGAGACATAATTCACTGTCATCCTTGACTCTGGTTTCCCCCCCACCCCTCTGGGTGTATCATAATTCATATTCTCCAATGAAACATGTTCATAGCCAAGGTCAACAATCACGTTCTCCAATTAGAGATTTGCAGGGCAGAAACTCCAGTCGCTTAGTTATAATCTTTGCAAGATATGAATGGAATGCACTTTCGATTTCAAACTGCTGCACTGCTCTTTCAAATTCCTTTCCCCCATTTTCTGTTCATGGCAACTCTAAAACAGGCATAGAAATGTTTTATGAGTGGACAGCGATCCCCTTTTGTGACCGTCTGACCAGCAAAGTCAATGGGGAAGCCAGATCTATTTCACAACGGTGTCGCTAACTGCAGTGGTTCACTTAATTAACAACGGTGGCCAGAAAGGATGTAGAATGGGGCCAAACTCACTTAACCACTGTCTCGTTTAGCAAACAGAAATTTTCGGCTCAGAGGCGGTCATAATTTGAGGACTATTCCTTTTATTTCAGAGGAAAGTTTGGAGTGACTTTAGGCAGCTGCCCGTCCATTTTTCTCCACCTGCCTATCGCAACTCCTGGACTCAGTCCTCCTCAGATTGAACTCTTACCTTCTTCGGTGTCTCTGAGCTGGAGGGTCTGCATATTTTGGGCACTTTGCCAATGGAGAAGCAAGAGGCAAAAGGCTTTCATTGCTGGGTGTGATTGGCTGACCTCGATTTTCAAATATTGGCAGTAGGTACGGTGGCCTGCAAGACAGAGACGGATGCAGAGGTGGTCTTTAGCCGGTTCTGACTGGTTCTAGAGAACCGGTAGCGGACATTTTGAGTAGTTTGGAGAACTGGCCAATACCCCCTCTGACTGGCCCTGCCCCCATCTATCCTCTGCCTCCCATTGAGTCCCAGCTGATCGGCTGGGTCTTCTTTGGTTGCCCTGCAAAGGAGAACGGAGCTGGGCTGCAGGTTAGTGGGGTGGGGAGGGAATAAGGATTTTGCAGTATCCTTCCCCTGCCATGTCCACCAAGCCACGCCCACAGAACCAGTAGTAAAATTTTTGAATCCCACCAGTGGACGGATGGTGTGACAGGGGTGGAACAAAAGGGTTATGTATGAAAAGTGAACTAAGTGTACTTCAAGGGAAATGTCCCAAGGTGTACTAACCTTCTTATGTCCATGGAGAATGTCAACCATCCAGTTCATGGTTGTCCCAAAGGTGCTTTTTCCTAAAGGCAGCTGGGCTTTCTTGTTATTTTTTTGCTGTTTGAAAACTTTTTGCTGCTCATCCAAGAAGCTTCTTCTGTTCTGGATGAGAAGCGAAAGCTTTTCAGAAGGATAAACAACAACAACAAGAAAATCCAGTTGCTTTTTGGGAAAAGCACTTTTGAAGCAACCGTGACCTTGCAGGTTGGAGACTCCCAGTAGGTCCCAACCAAACAAATCTACAGGGACTTCATAGGATCTTCCCAAAAGGTTCTTCTTTTTTTTTTTCAAGAGACAAGTGGACTTTCTGGTTTTTCTTTGAAGATGTTTCACTTCTCATCCAAAAAGCTTCTTTGGCTCTGACTGGATAGTGGGGAATGGAAGGAGGTATTTTTTTTTAATTTTTATTCATATTTACATGCCGCCCTTCTCTGGAGACTCAGGGCGGCTTACAATTTTTGGAGCGCAACCCAATAATAGCTTATTACTAAGCGGCATTTTTACAAAGTCAACTTATTGCCCCCCAACAATCTTGGGTCCTCAATTTACCTACCCTGAGAGGATGGAAGGCTGAGTCAACCTTGAGCCTGGTGGGATTCGAGCCTGCACTATTGCAGGCAGCTGGAATTAAGTGCTAGGCGTTTAACAGCCTGCACCACCAGGCTCCTCAGTATATTTGTTGCAGAATATAAATCTGCAAGCTCTGACTGGATGGTGGGGAATGATTTATATTCAGTGGTGGGATTCAATTTTTACTACCAGTTCTGTGGGCGTGGTGTGGCTTGGTGGGCGTGGCAGGGGAAGGTTACTGCAAAGTCCCCTTCCTCCCACCCCACTAACCTGCTTTCCAGCTCCGTTCTCCTGTGCAGGGCAACCAAAGAAGACTCTGCCAATCAGCTGGGACTCGGGAGGTGGAGAAGAGATTGGGGCAGGACCAGTCAGGAGGTGGGATTTGCCAGTTCTCTGAACTACTCAAAATTTTTCCAAAACTGGTCAGAACCTGCTGAATACCACTATTTATATTCCATTCCCCACCAACCAGTCAGAGCTGGATAAACTTCTTGGATGAGAAGCAAAACATCTTCAAAGAAAAAGCCAAAAACTCCAGCTGCCTTTTGAAAAAAAAAAAACATATTTGGGACAACCAAATGACCTGGAGGACTAAGAATCTCCATAGACTTCATACGACATGTGTGAATGGAGTTCTCTGCATCGTGAATGAAAGGGAAGGATACAGCCAGGATGAAAGGGGCTGGTTTTAGGGGTGGTGGTGGTGGGGAACAGAGTCTTGTATTCCTTACCTGGATCAAAGCCCTCCACCCCACGGCTCAGCAGGCTCCCATCCAACTGGCAGAAATGAACAATATTATAAAGGGCCGAGATGACCAGTCTCCAGATTCCTGCCATTAAGCCCAGGAGCACATTGATGGGAAAAAACATGTATGTCACAAGGTAAAACGCTCTCCTGCAAAAGAGGGAAGCAGAGACAGCCATGAGTAAAGCACACAAATGCACACACGGATGTACACAACTGGTTGCAACGATATAATGATAAATGTCCAGGTAACATCAATGCCAGTGATGAGGGCTCTCCATATTACATAATTTAATAATCACCTATTGGTCAACTCTCTGGGTAGATGGTCCCGTTCCAGAAAATAGTAGCGGACCAGCAGGTTCTGGACAATGAATGAAACAACCAAGGTCAACCAGAAGGGCCTAGGAAAAAAACCAAAATCACCCATCATCCAATGCATGAATGTTCAAGTTGACTAAAGGCAACAATTTAGGGGTACAGTGGTGGTTCTAAACATCACATTAGAAGCTAGTGTGATGTTGGGGAAACAATTGTCATCTAGACCAGGGGTCTCCAACGTTGGCAACTTTAAGCCTGGAGGACTTCAACTCCCAGAATGGGGAATTCTGGGAGTTGAAGTCCTCCAGGCTTAAAGTTGCCAAGGTTGGAGACCCCTGGTCTAGACTCAACAACTACATAAAGAAACATTCAAGAGATACGGCCAAGCTTGGCATTTTTTAGTTCAGGGAGATAGGTGGACAGGTCAAGAGATGGGTTGGGACCCCTTAAAGTTCATAAGGGCCTGACTGGCAGATGAATGACGTTACCTTCTGAGCTTGGCTCTGCGGAACACTTACCACAAGTTCACCACAATTTTGAAAAGAAACATGTTGCTGCCAGACTGCAGTGGGACAACTATCAGGAAGGTGAAACACACGATGCAAATGAAGAAGACAATGTGCTGGATGAACAGAGCTGGGACAGAGACAAAAATGCCCCGTGGGTTGCAAAGAAAATCAAAGATGGACATCAGTTCTGACCTTGGGACCACCACAGAGGTGGGATTCAGCCGGTTCTGACCAGTTCTGGAGAACCAGTAGCGGAAACTTTGAGTAGTTCTGAGAACCGGCCAATGCCACCTCTGACTGGCCCCGCCAACCCCATCTATTCTCTGCCTCCCATTGAGTCCCAGCTGATCGGCCGGGTCTCCTTTTGTTGCCCTGCACAGGAGAACGGAGCTGGAAAGCAGGTTAGTGGGGTGGGAAGGGAAGGGGGATTTTGCAGTAGCCTTCCCCTGCCACGCCCACCAAGCCACGCCACGCCCACAGAACTGAGAGTAAAAATGTTTGAATCCCACCACTAGAACACCATCACCTCTTCCCAGCTGCACTCTTTCCACTCTTTGGTCCAATTGTTGCCCAGAAGGTAGAGTATAAGGCCAGGGCAATCACAAAGACTCCCTCGAGTCAAGTTTGACTCCTGGTGGCCATGAAGACACATCCATGCAGTCTTCTCGGCAACAGCATGGATGTGGTTTGTCATGACCTTCTTTCTTCCAGGATGTTCTTTTCAACTTACTACTCTTTCCTCCCACCTTGTAAGTTGTGATTAGTGCTCCTCAGTTACCTAGGCAGGCGAAGGATATCTGGAACCCCGTGAATTGCATCCAGCATACGAGAGACTGCTGGGAAGGTTGGAGTTTGCAGGAATGATAGAAAACATTTTCAACAGCCCCTCGGTAGAGACACTGGAGGTTAGTCCTGAAACACAGGAAGAACATGTGATCAGGGGGAGGAGAAGGTGAAGAGGATGAAGGAGGAGGAGGAGGAGGAAGAGGAGGAGGAGGAGAAGGAGGAGGGGAGGAGGAGGAGGAGGAGGAGGAAGAGGTGGTGGTACTTTGGACCTCTGAACCTTGGGAAGAGGCCTTACCTGTGATTTCCCAAGGACTTCATTAACATGCAGAAGGTCACCAGGCAGGAGACGACCAGGGAAGAGATGAAGCACACTGCAAAACAAGAGTGGGCAGAGAGGGATCCAGACAAGGGCTGCAGGATTCCTAAAAGGTTTGCAGTTTTTTTTCTCTCAAGATCAAAACAAAACCCACCGGGATCTCAGTGAGTGTCAGGCAAAAGAGGTGCAAATTTATCTACATTTGATCCATAGAAGCTATATAGGTTCTAAATACTTTCTGTAAATACATGTCTTTGTTTTGAATCTCTCAGAACCTGTAGCATTATCTTCTTCAGCCTCTCTGTGTCCACCAGAACCTGCCCAGGGCTTAGTTTAGCTGGGGGTAACAGGAACCACAGGGCTGTTGTGTGTTGTTGGGTTTGAGGCCCCCTTGTGTCCTTCTTGGCAGCTTCCCTGTGTCACCAGGTCATCTACTCCACGCACCTGGTCCTCAGAAGCCTTTACGAGTGCAAACATCAACAGCTGTCTCTCTGTGCTGCTTGTTTCTGACAGTCTCCCCCAACTTTTGACAGTTTCCTGATTACATCCTACGCATCTTGGACCTTAAAATTCCAGGAAGTTTTACAGACCGTGAAATATCTCTGACATTATTCTGTTTTCTCCAGGGACATGTGAAAAAATGCCTTGGCTCCCGTGTTTAGTTTAGCCTGGGCCCAGAGATCTATTTTAAGGCATGGATAATAACTAAAGCTCCATCTTTCTTAGGAAGAAATAGGCACTCGTTCAAATTTGCAACAAAAACACATCTGAGTGCAACCGTGCTTGCTGACATATATTAAATACTAAGGACGTAGGAAGCCGTGATTCAGACCTCTGGTTGGAAGGCCACTTGACTGAGTCACCCATTTCTTGGAATGGAATTGCAGAATCAAATTGCGGAATCAATTTGCAACAGCATCAATCTAAATGACTCTTGAGGGATTAGAGACTTCTGGACTTCTCTGCAGGCATCCCACATTTTTATAAAGATCTGAGTCAGATCTCCAGATCAACTTAGGTCAGTTGCGTGATCCATAGGGATATTCTGACTCAAACCAATTGACTTGTCAAATGGAACAGTTGAATTGCCTCTTCAGAATAGATCTTGGGTGATCCTTGCAGGATTAGAAAAGATGGGATGTCCACTGTGTTCATTCTTTTTAAAAAATATCATTTTTAATATGCAATGGTACCTTGGTACTCAACGGCTTTGAATTCATCGAATTTGGTACTCAATGCATTTTGATGCAAACATTTTGCCCTGGTACTCATCATTTGCTTGGTACTCAATGCACAAGCTAGAATTTGTCAGTATTGGCTGCCTTGTGACTCACTACTTTATTTCCTATGGGGGGGGATGTTTGGTACTCATCATACCCCTTGGAGCCAATTAACGATGAGTACCAAGGTACCACTGTATATTTTTTATATTGCTGGGGGAAGTGAGACAATCAAGAATAAACAAGCATTGTCATTGCTTGCTGAATTCCTTCTCAAGACTGATAATTGAATGCCTTCTAAGCAGATGCCACCTTACTGTGATGACCCAAAGGGGCGTGGCACAAAGGCAACTCAGTCAAACAAGCAAGAAGAGTCCCTTTGTTATCTCCAACTTTGCCCCCAATGTCCAGGTTATCTTCGGCTGGAGAAAAACTCTCCCAGGAACAGCCTTTAACTGTAGAAAATTCAGTCTAAAACATGAGCAACACAAACTGTAACTAAAAATCCAAACAAACCAAGCTGAAGTAATTAACTTGACAGGGCAGGAGAAGGAATTTCAGGCTTGAAAGCACAGCAAAACACACACAGTTGGGAAGACACCAGGAGATAAGCCTCGAGGATACCAGATAATTCACAATTTGCTCCCAACAACTTGCTGCGTGCAGCTTCCCTTTTTAAACACTGTGTTCCCAGCTGCAGCTAATGAAGGGAATCAGGGCCCTTTCCTCCCCCATAAGCCATGCAACTCACGTTGCTCCCTTCTCCATTCCTCCCTGCGTGTCCTAGGATGAAGAGGGGGGGGTCTTCCTCTGAACTCCCTCTTCCTTGGTCTACTTTTCCCCTGCTCTGCCCAGCCAGACTTTGCCCTTCCCCAGTTTCTTCCACAGCCAATGGAGCCACACTCCCACTCCCTGTCAGCTGTTTGGCTTCCCCCTCCAAATCAGATTCTGACAGGGGCATGACACTTACTCTGCTCTATTTTGAGTCCCTGGACCTAACTCTTGCATTCTTCAAGAACCCTCTTCATTCTAGCTGCAGTTGGCCAAACACTCTACTGTAATGGACACTGATGTCCAAGGTTGAAGGAACATACCTTCCAGGGACCAGATGTAGTGCTTAGCCGTTGCCAACTCTTTGTCTCCTGGAATATTGGCAGGCTTTTCAGAAGGAATTAGACCAAATTGGACAAAGAGTGCAGTCATTTCTTTTGTCATCCCAGCCCTTATGATCTGGATATTGGGGATGAAGGATGCAAGTAGAAGAAGAGACACCTGCAAACCAGGAGAACACAGATGAGTAGGCTGGTCCTACCACAGGTAGACAGGTTGAGAGGAAACTGTGATGTACTTTACCTGGTAGACAGCTATCACAGCCATAGCTAGAGAGAGGGCCAGTTTCAGTGGGATCTGGAAACCTGCAATCACAAAACCGTGTCTAATCTATCAAGAAGCATATTCTGATCGGTAGAACATGAACCACGTGGTCTTTCAAAAACTTGCTAGCTAAATTTTGCCCATTGGGGATGTTTTTAAGGTTAGTGAGATTTGAGGTACAATAGACCCAGATGAGTTCAATACATGGATTGTGTTGAAGAACAGGTCCAGAATGAGAGAAGGAGAAAGTCAAAGAGACACAGAACATCTCAGCAACTCCTTGCTTCAGAACATATGTGGCCATCATGAAGATGTAGATGTTCTGCAGATCCTTCCAGAACAACCACCAAACTAGAGTGGCAGTAAAAAAAAACCAAGCTACCCTAAGCCCTTCCAATATCTCCTAAGAACCTACTGAAAAAGAATATATATTTAAATGAAGTACCTTCTTGGGGTATGTACACAAATGTACGTAGGTAGGATTGGAGGCTTGAACGCATGCTCAGCTTCACGCCATTGATGCTGAAAGAAGAAGTTCAAAAGAACTGCCCAAAATGCAAACCTGGTCCACTTTTGGGATTCTCCAGTTCTTGGGGGCTCAAATGGAGGTCTCACCTTTCCTTGGGTGTTCTTTTAGCCAGGATGTGCTTCAAATAGCCTTCATAATAGCTACTTCCGGGATCCTTCAAGCAAATAAGGAAGCACTCAAGATGAGATTCCAATAATTTGGGGGGCCTTCATTAAAGCCATGAAATCAATACTTTCCCCCTTCCAGATGTTGCCCAATACCTCTCTTCGCTCCTCCCTCCAATTTTTAAAGGTAGAACTGCAGTTGAGAATGCTAGCTGCAGAAGATTAGCAGATCCATAGAAGAGAATGTTTATATATCAGGGTTTGAATTATGGGGTCCTTGGTGCTGGTTGAGCTTGGTTGTTTTGTTGTGGATGTTTCATTACCCAACTAGGTATCCTCATCAGTGTGAGTGTGGGGTTTTTTCCTGTTTATACTCAGTAGCTCGCCCTGCGGCCAGCACCCAACAGTCAGATAAGCAGGGATTAACATCAGACAAAGAATCAACCAGAAAACAATACCCCGATTAAGAGAAAACCATATACCCCACCAACACAGAAAGAAAAAGCCACTATATATTAACAGGGAGCAAGTCACACTCAGTAGCACTGATGAAGTTACCTAGTTGGGTAATGCAACGTCTACAAGCAAACATCCCTGGTCAGAGAGCACCAAGATTTAGGCTTACAAGAACTTAGAAGATCGTTATTGTCACTTTAAATTTACACCAATCGTCATACGTTAAAATGAAATTTCGTGGCATAAATTGCTCTTCTACCCTAAGAAGGTTACAAAGCGGCCTCTCCGGGCCTTTTCTCCTGCATCCTCCCCATGTTTTTTGTTCTTTGCTTAGCAATCAATAAAATGAAAGAAATAGGTCTGATTTGTGCCATCCCTTAAAAACGTCTCTCGTAATCTCCATCTGCTCCGCGAGTCGTGATAACAGTTGCAAAGGTGCTAATTACATGGCTGCACAGATGCCCAACCACATCTGGTATGAAAGAAGAAGAATGGCGTCATTCTGAGAATTGTGAGGAAAAGAGAGAAGACTGGGAACACAATATACATACACACATACATACTTGTTTTCGTAGATTTTCACGGGTAAAGGTATGTAGTCTTGGTGTATTGGGTCTTGTCCGTGTAAGATTGAGAATACCTGGAGCGTTTAATGAAATCTCATCAAATCTTCAGGCTGAATGTCTTCAGCTTGTTCTCCTGGGAGCGAATGTTCAGACGAGAAGCTAAACGAATAATTGAAGGTATTCTCATCTTACGGACAAATATCCATATATATATATATATATATATATATATATATATATATATATATATATATATATATATGAGATTTTCATCGGTAAGGTATGTAGGTCTTGGTTAAGGTCTTGTCCTGTAAGATTGAGAATACCTTGCAGCGTTTGATGAGATCCACTCACCATCTTCAGGCTGGTGTCTTCGGCTCTGGCACAAGCACAAAGCCGAAGACACCAGCCTGAAGATGGCGAGTGGGATCTTCGTCATATTGTTTCGGACAATCCAATCACCTAAGACATACATACATACATACATACATACATACATACATACAATTGTATATATCCCCACTCCCTCCCTTCCTCTCTTCCATCTCCCTCCCTCCCTTCTATCTCCCTCCCTCCCTTCTTTCTATCTTCCTCCCTTCCTTCTTTCTATCTCCCTCCCTTTTATCTTCCTTCCTTCCTTCCTTCCTTCCTTCCTTCCTTCCTTCCTTCCTTCCTATCTCCATCCCTCCCACCCTTCCATCTCCCTCCCATCTCCCTCCCTCCCTTCCTTTCCTCCCTTTCTTCTTTCTATCTCCCTCCCTCCCTTCCATCTCCTCCTCCTCCCTCCTTTCATCTCAGGGTTATATAAACGGTTGGATTTGGTGAAAGCCGAAAACCCGCCTGCACATTTCCGCCTGCAAATTTCCAGGCAAAGGCACCTGAAAGCATTCCTCTGGCTCTTGTTGGGTTTGCAAAGCAGGGATTTCTTACACAACAGTCTGAGGGGATTACAAAAACCGTTGCGCCAACAGCCTGCTTTTTTTTTTTATACAACTATACAACAAGGCATCCATTCTCCTCTGAACCAGGGACATTAAGACTCAACTTTTCTGGAGCTGAGAGGTTGGGTTGATACAAAGAAATCGACGGGAGGTCATCAGGGGAAAAAAGCGGATTTTTTTTTTAAAACAAAATCACACCTCTCTTTCCTACATTTTGGATGTACTTCATCCAGGTAGTCCTTGTCTTGCAACCATTTGTTTAGTGATGATTCACTATCATCAGTGGTTTATTTGGTGCCTCCTTTGGAGCCGGAGAGGGTGATGTCAAGATAGGTTACCTTCTCTGCCACCATCCTGGCGTCCCCTTTGAAGCTCTCGACCAATTTCACGGGGTACCAAAGGCTCAGCATGGCGAGGCACAGAATGATAGGCAGGTAAGAAAGCAGGGAATAATATCTGTAGATCTGAGAAGAAAGGAGAAGAAAAAAAAAAGACAGAATAAAGTGGCTACCACTGAGCACCAAGGAGTTGAATTGTATCTCGGTTACCATCCCTCAACGGCTAATGTTACGCTGGGAAGTTTCCAGAACCGGGAATTGTGGTTTATGGACCAGGACTCTCTGCCACAGCGACACAGTGATGAATTTGAAGAGCGAGTTGGTCCCTCTCGTGAAGTCCTCTGTGAATTGCTTCGAGGTGCAAAGTCGCGAACAAAGAGAGTGGATTAATCGCTCTCCTCCACACCCCTTCTTCAGATCCTCTGGAGGGGGTGTTCTTGGCCGCTGTCTTCCTTGGGCTTTTGGTGGGAGTCTAAATATGCTTTCGTGTTAATTACAAGCTGTGCACATAATTGCTTTCTGCCCTGCTTCCTGGATGCTGAGAACACACTGCAGTCCATGGGAAATCCAGAGAGTTTGCTACTCCTGTTAAGTCAAGGTGTCCGCTTTGTCCAGTGTACAGGTAACAAATGATTCCTGGTCTGAAAGCCACCTGGGAGGAGCCCCGGTGCCATATATATTCCTGACAATTTGCTCCCTAGTTAGCTCCTTCCTCATTCTTCTGGGACAAATCCTCACATTTCGCTTGTAGTAGTTGCATCCTGAAATCTACTTCACTGAGTTAGAGAAACATAAGTGACAAACAACCATGGGACTTCTGAAGCATCATGATCAAAAGATGCATGCAACTTTGGCCCCAGATTAGTATCCCCCAACTCAAAGTGTGGCCTTCAGACCTTCTCCAGATGTGGTCCCCAGGATGTCCTTCTAAATATGATGAAGGCAGAAATGGCTTTATGCTTGGGGAGTTTCTATTAATTGCTTCCAATTAATGTATTTTGATTCTTTGGCCCAACCGCATTTGTTAAAAATCCAAAATTTGAGTCCCAAACTTCTCCAGAACCTTGATGTATCCTATGGGCAGAAAGTCTCCAGGCTTCAGTTCAGGGGCCCCCAAATTTGGCAATGTTAAGACTTGTGGACTTCAACTCCCAGAATTCTGAGAGTCATTCCACAAGTCTTAAAGTTGCCAAGTTTGGAGACTTCTGCTCTAGTTGGCTCCCGCCCAGTTTCTCCCAATCAGCCTCTTTCTTCTCTCTCTTTACCTTGGACGACTGAGGACATTCCACCTTTTGCCAGATGTAGAGCACACAGTGACACCAGGACAGAAGGCAGCCAAGCAGGTAGCCAACTCTGTGTCGAACAGTAGCGCATGCCAATAAGGGATAGTAGAAGGCAGGGTAATAGAACAAAGCCAGCACCTTCCAGTACTCTAGAGAAAGAGATCAAAGAAAAGGACTAACGTTAAAAGCCCAAGTATTTCTGCAGAAAGTCATGTGGACAATGCAAATGAAAGAGTGGGTTGGATTGCCATAACCTCTCCTAAGGGGACGTCATCAGATTTCCCATAGGAGGCAACTCATGGGACATTTATTTGTACAGTGATGACTGTTGGCCAACAGACCTTGGATTGGTCCTCTCCTTAGGTCAGGATTTCTTAACCTTGGCAACTTTAAGATGCGTGGACTTCAACTCCTAGATTTCCCCAGTCAGCCACTTGAAGTGAGGTGAAAGTCCATGCATCTTAAAGTTGCCAAGGTTGGGAGATTTTGTCTTAGGCAAAACAAGGAAAATATCTAAGAAGGCAGAAATGGCAGATGTCCTCCTAAGTTGTTTGTCTGTTCGTCCTGCTCTTAGTTGAAATGGCTTTTAAAAACCAGAGCTGGGTCTATTTGGAGAGGTCCTTCACCTAAAACAGTTTCAAGTTGTTAGCAACAACTTACAAAGTCCTACATGGCTTGGGTCCAGGGTACTTGCGGGAACGCCTCCTGCCAGCATCACATTCCGATTGCCCGGTATGCTCCCATAAGCAGGGCCTCCTTGGGGTACCGTTGGTTAGGCATTGTCGACCGTCGGTGCCCAGGGGTAGGGCCTTCTCTGTGGGAGCACCCACCCTATGGAACCAACTCCCCGTGGACCTCCGTTTGGCCCCTGATCTCTGCTCCTTCCACTGGGATCTGAAGACCTGGCTGTTCCAACAGGCCGGTCTGGACCGACTTCGGGGGTTTGGGTGTGATTTTTTTAGTCTTTGTTTTAATTCTTTTTAAATTTTATAATCACTGATTAGGCTTGTATTTGTTTAATGGTTTTTTATTGTAATTTATATTGGTTTTTTTATTGTTCACCGCTCTGAGTCCTTAGGGAGAGAGGGCGGCATACAAGTCTAATAAAATAATAATAATAATAACAACAACAACAACAACAATAACAATAACAATAATAATAAAAACATGGTGGAAAGAAGGCAGTACTTTTTTAAGGTCATTCCGCCATCCAATGCCAATTGGCATGGGTCAAAAGTAGGGTAGCTCTTTTTCTATGCCTACTTGCTTTGCTTTTGCTCGGGGAGGAAGGATGATATAAGCTTGTTTTGATCCATTGAAGTGATTTCTAATGTTCTTGTGAAGAAGGAGATGATTATGCTGAATTAGACACAACTCTTAACCACAACTCTTAATTATGATATAATCAGGGAGCAACTGATCTTATCCCCATGTCAGAAGCACCAGAATGGCTTGTGTAGAAAGGGAGATGTTCCAAGTAAGGTGGACATATTTTGTCCTCCATATTCTTTCTTTACAGAGTGACAAATTCAATGCACCTTGGAGGCCACTATGATGACCCGGGGCGTGGCACAAAGGCAACACAGTCAGATAATCAGTAGGAGTCCCTTTATTAGCTCCAACTTTGCCCC
This sequence comes from Naja naja, assembly GCA_009733165.1. Lineage (NCBI taxonomy): Eukaryota > Metazoa > Chordata > Lepidosauria > Squamata > Elapidae > Naja > Naja naja. The sequence goes on from CM019163.1 coordinate 3,685,033, forward strand.
CAATGTCCTGGTTACCTTCTGGCTGGAGAAAAACTCTCCCAGGAACAGCCTTTGGCTGCAGAGAATCAAGTCCAAAACATGGTCAACAAAAACTGTAACTATAAGTCCAATCAAGGCAAGAGGAGGTCATTAGTCCAGCAGGGCAAGAGAAGGAATCCCAGACATGAAGGCACGGCAATAACTCAACATGATTGGGAGGGTGCCAGGAACGCAGATAACCAAAGTCAACACAAGATAAACTCAGGTTTGTTCCCAGCAGGCACTGCACTCAGCTTGCATCTCTTTTAAACTCTCTTCCCAGGTGTGCCTAATAAAGGGAATCAGGGCCCTTTCCTCCCCCGTAAGCCATGCAACCCATGTTGCTCTTTTCTCCGTTCCTCCCTGCCTGCCCTAGGATGAAGAGGGGGTGGGCCTGGGTCTTTCTCTGAACTCCCTCCCCCTTGTTCTACCTCTCCCCTGCTCTGCCCAGCCAGACTTTGCCCTTCCCAGTTTCCCCCACAGCCAGCAGAGCCACACTCCCACTCCCTGTCAGCTGTTTATCTTCCTCCTCGGATTCAGACTCTGACAAGGGCATGACAGCCACAAATGTTCTTCCAAAAATTAACCGTCCACTTAAAAAAAAAAGGTTATGGTCCTTATTTTCTATCCACTTTGGTGCTATTGACCTATCTTTGACCACAGCTCCCCAAATTCTTAGCCAACAAAGCTAACTTGAAAGATGGAGGATGTGTGAAGATGCTAGTTTAGAGAAGACCCCCCGTCTTCCTATCAGAAGTCCTTTGAGATTACCTCGATTCTGTATTGAAGAGTTGGAGATGAAAGGCAGGGGGTCATTGTCCAACAATAGCACGCACAACGAAGAGAAGAGGATGCCAAAGACTGCAATGGCCAATCCTTTGTTCTGCGTATCTTCCAAGAAATTCATAGGGCTGGGCAAAGACGACAAACAGAGTGCCGGAGAGGAAGAATAAACAGAAGAAAACAAATCAAAAATTAGTTCTACAAATGGAATGCCTCTGCCGGAAAGCTTTGAAGATAGTATGCTCCAAAGTTGCAAGACCGCCCCCTCTGCCCCAAGGCAAAGTGTTCTCCACCCAGCACAAACGAGTTAGTACCTCAATAGTCCAGGTGCTCCGTTCCAAAAACTTGGATAGAGTTTCTTCCTTTTTACCAACAGCGAGAGAATCACGAGTATAACTAGCTGGAAGGCAAGATTCCTCATGTTTACACACAGCTTGATTCCTTACACAAATGAAGTTATCCTTCTGTTCTTAGGTATGAAAATGGAGATATAATAAAAACAACGACAAAATATATTGCATTCCTAAGGTCCTCCATCCACCTAATGACCCAGATTTTTATTCTCTCTCTCTCTTCTATCTGTCTGTCTGTCTGTCTGTCTGTCTGCCTGTCTGCCTGCCTGCCTGCCTGTCTATCTGTCTACCTGTTTATCTGTCTACCTGTCTATCTGTCTATCTGTATCTGTCTATCTGCCTGCCTGCCTGCCTGCCTGCCTGCCTGCCTGCCTATCTATCTATCTATCTATCTATCTATCTATCTATCTATCTATCTATCTATCTATCATCTAGTGAAGAGAAGGACCAGGGGAGACAGGATAGCAGTCTTCCAATATTTGAGGGGCTGCCACAGAGAGGAGGGGGGTCAAGCTGTTTTCCAAGGCATGTGAAGGCCAGATGAGGAACAATGGATGGAAACTGAACAAGCAGAGATTTAACCTGGCGATAAGGATAAATTTCCTGGCAGTGCGAGCCACCAACCCATGGAGCAGAAGTTGCCTTCAGAAATTGTGGGAGCTTCATCCCTGGAGGTTTTCAAGAAGAGATTTGTCAGAAATGGTGTAGGGTCTCCTGCTTGGGCGGGGTGCGTGGGGGTTGGACTAGATGACCCTCAAGGTCCCTTCCAACTCTGTTAATCTGTAGCCTATCTATCAAATCTATATGGTCATTCAACTCATGGTGGTGAATCTAGCAGTGTAACCCCAAATAGAACAAAACCCCATGAACCCCACTTGCCCGGGCGACGGCAAACAAACCTCCTGATGGGCTCCATATCACCCCTGGGATGCCCGGGGCCTACTGCTGGCAAAATCATCTTCAGGGTCTTTTGAAAGAAAGTCAAGATAGGGGCCAATCTTATCCCTGCAGGGTTGATGTTTCATAGGGAGGGACCACCACATTGTTGCAAGACGTTTCATGACCCGACCAGGTAACATCATCGGTGCTAAAAGGGAGTGGAGCAGGAGGAGGAGGAGAAGGAGGATGACTGTGTGGTCCTTGAGTGCTCCTGAGCTTGGTGGTTTTCTTGCAGACCTTTCCTTACTATACTAGGTAACATCATCACTGCGTAAATATATACAACACTAAGTAAAATGGTTACTAGGGATGTTAATATAGCTGGGAAATGGGGGCTTTAACACACTCAGGATGATGTTACCTAGTTTGGCAATGAAACATTTGCAAGGAAACAACCAAGTTCAGAGAGCATCAAAGACTTTACATAACCCGCCATCACCCAGAAAAAATCTGATCTTCTCTCTGGTTTCTCAGTCTCATCTCGATTCGAAGTTACTTTTCACGGATTCGGTTCCATTTCAATTATACATCCTTCCGTAAACCCCCCAAGTGGCGAAGAGCATTTTAAAACATACAATGGCTTTATGCTCAGCCGTAGTTTTGATTGGGCCATCTGCCACACCGCATGTACGGATTTTTGCAGTGTTTAAAACACAGTCCCAAACTTTCTCAAAACTGTAAGCCATAATCTGTCCACACTCCCTTTCCAGCAGCTGAACAGTTCAGCAGCTGCCAACTAGGGGTATTAAAAGGAGGTGGGGTAACCCTACAATTTCACTACGCATAAAAGTTGGCATCAATTCTTTTCAGCTGCTCACGGTGGGGAGATAGTTGTTATGGCAACACAAACAAAGACAGCCAAAGGAACCTTGAACAGCCAAAGCTGGGTGGGAAATGCTAAATCGTTAACTCTTGCACGATCTGGGCTTAGCCTACTTCACAGGGCTGTTGTGAGGATAAAAAGCAAGAAGGGGAGGGGGTGATAATAGCAGTCGAAAGAGTCCAAAATGTGTTAGCCAGCCAGCCAGAAAAATGGAATAAAACTGGACTGTCACAACAGCTAACCTTGGCTTATGTTAGAAAAGATTAAATCGGTTGAGACCTGGTTTATGTTTGGATGAAAAGCTAGGAGCTCACTTTGAAAAAGGTCTCCTTCCTTCCTTCTCCCTTCATCTTTCCTCCTTTCCTTTCCTTTCCTTTCCTTCCTTCCTTCCTTCCTTCCCTTCCTTCCCTTCCTTCCTTCCTTCCTTCCCTTCCTTCCTTCCTTCCCTTTCCTTCCTTCCTTCCCTTTCCTTCCTTCCTTCCTTCCTTCCTTCCTTCCCTTCCTTTCCTTTCCTTTCCTTCCTTCCTTCCTTCCTTCCTTCCCTTCCTTCCCTTCCTTTCCTTCCTTCTTCCCTTCCTTCCTTCCCTTCCTTCCTTCCCTTCCCTTCCTCCTTTCATTTCCTTTCCCCTTCCCTTCCTTCCTTTCCTTTCCTTTCCTTTCCTTTCCTTTCCTTTCCTTCCTTCCCTTCCTTTCTTTCCTTTCCTTTCCTTTCCTCCTTTCCTTCCTTCCTTCCTCCCTCCATCTTTCTTCCTTTTCTTTCCTTTCTTCCTTCCTCCCTTCTCCCTCCCTCCATCTGTTTTCCTTTCCTTTTCCCTTTCCTTCCCTTCCCTTCTTTCTGAATGTGGTTGCTTATGTCCTTAAATTAATACTTTCCTTAGGCTCACTGAAGTGAGTAAAGCCTCAGTGAGGTGTAATTTAAGTTCTTGGCTAAATAATCAAGTTAGATATTTGCAGCTACACTATAATATCAAATTAACAGCCTCTTTCAATGTTTCTCAACCTTGGAGACTTGCAGAAGTGTGGATTTCCACTTCCAGAATTCCCCATGGCTGGCTGGGGAATTCTGGGAGTTGAAGTCCACACCTCTTCAAGACACCAAGGTTGAGAAACGCTGGCCTATTTCATGGATCGGTAGATCACCGATTCCAATCAGCTTCACAAATGTTGTGTAAGGTATTTTGGATACTGCTCCTCTCTCTATAACTCCTGTTGTTCTCTTACCTCTTCGAGAAGTGGCCCACAGAGGCTAAAGCCTCATTTGCAAACTTGTTTTTTTTTTTTTCTAAAATACTTACAGAAATCGGAGCCATGCTGCAATGATAGAGATCAAAGGGGATAGTCAGTTGGCAATCGGGGATAATGTTGGAAGCCATGCTGCAAGAAAGCATCAAAACCATTTAAAAGCACATCTGGCTCAGAAAACAACATATTGAGAACCGTCACACCTAAACCAACATCCTCCGGCTAAGAGAAAAATTCTGCATTTGACAACAATGTCTTAGGACGAAAAAAACAAATCATGTTTTTCTTCTTTCATTCTATCCAAATGTTTTTCTTTTCCAGAGATTTCTCTCTCTTTCCAATTCCTCACTAAAACCAACTCACTTAAAATAGCAGCTTTAAAGTAGATGTTAAGACGCCTCACATTCACGGAAAGCATAGAGAATTAAAAGGAATGATTTTAGAAACCAAAAGCAACCCCAAAGCCCATAAGCCAAAAAGCTTGACTGGGAGCAGAGATTAAGAGCTGTAATATGTGTCATGCGGTTAGTTGGATTTACAAAGATGGAGTAGCATGGAAATGTAACTGAAGGTGCTTATTCAAATGAATGCAAACAAGCAACAGATTTTCTAACACAGGACTGCTTTTGTGGCACTGTGGTAATGTGAGAGGAAGTGCGGGGGGTTGAAATGTCTTTTTTTTTCCCCCTGTTAAAATCCAGCAAAAAACTAAGAACACAGGTTGTTAAGATTATCGGCCTGGTGAGAACAGCCCTTTGTGTGACTTTTCAACAAGAGTCGAAAGCTTGTGAGTTGACCAAGCTTGAATCTGGATAAAGTTACAGCCTTTGAAGGAAGCTTTCTGAATTTAAAAGATCACCTCTCTTGCTAGACCAACTTTCTGTACAATCAGGGGGTGGGTGGAAAAGTTGCTCTGCAGCTTGTTCCCTCTCAGAATAGATTCAGACCAGTGGTGGGATTCAGCCGGTTCGCACTGGTTTGTGAGAACTGGCTGTTAACTTTCTGAGCGGTTTGGTGAACTGGTTGTTGGAAGAAATAATTAGGGCAGAGAACTTGCAGTTAAATTATTTGAATCCCACCACTGATTCAGACTAACTGGGGAGATCTTCTCAAGTATTTTGGAGATCCTTCAAGGGGAAATATCTAAGGGTGGTAGGAGTTGACAAGGAACTCTGGTGCACCAGTGTTTGCAATCACGTTAATGCCTTCTGAAGGTTATTTTTGGAGGCAAGGTCACACAAATTCAAGATGGAAATGAGCTCAAAATGTAAGATGGGTCAACTGTTCAGAAGGGTTGTACAGGCAATTCTCGACTTTCGACCACAATGGAGCCCAGAATTTCTGTTGCCAAGTGAGAGATATCTATTAAGTGAGGTTTGCCCCATTTTATGACCCTTCTTGCCACCATTGTTAAGTGAATCACTGCAGCTATTAAGTTAGTAACGTGATTGTTAGGTGAATCTGGCTTCCCCCATTGGCTTTGCTGGTCAGAAGTTTGCAAAAGGGGATCATGGGACCCCTGGACATTGCAATGGTCATAAATATGAGTCACTTGATAAGTGTCAGGATTCTGGCAGTTACCCCCAATTAAATCATGAGTCTTGAGCCAAACTTCCAAAACTTCCAAAGGATTTATTGGGAGTAAACTTGTCCAGCACTGCCTGGGTGTAGCCGACTCTGAGACACATAATTCATTGTCAACCTTGATCCTGGTTTCCCCCCACCCCCTGAGTGTATCATAATCCATATTCTCCAATGGGACACATCCATAGCCAAGAGTCATCAATCATGCTCTCCAGTTAGATATTTGCAGGGCAGAAACTTCAGTCACCTAGTTACTATCTCTGAAAAATTATGTAAGGAATGCACTTTTGATTTCCAAGCTACCATACTGTTCTTTCAAACCTCTTCCCCCCCTCCCTTTCTGTTGTTCTAAAAAGACCATAGAAATATTTTATGAGTTGACATTAAGTATATTTCGTGACCATGGGGATGCTGCAATGGTCATTAGTGTGAAAACCAGTCGTAGGTCACTTTTCACCTTTTCAGTGACGTAATTTTGAATGGTCACTCAATGAACTTTTTTAAGTGGAGGGAAGTTTCAACTTCCTGCTCAAGGAAGGTTCAGCTAGGAAAAAGAAGGCTTTTAAAATTCTCTCTGGCCCAAAAGGATCCAAGGTCCAGACTGAATGAGAAGAATCAAATCCAGGACCTGAAGTTCCTTCACCAAGAACTTTCTTCCTACAGTTCAGTGGTTTGACACAGGAGGGAGGCAAGTTACACACGAAGGAATCCTGGCGTTTGTGATACAATCTGGAGAGGTCCATGGGATGATGAATGGAACATGGGGTGGAGAGAAGATGTCACATATGACCATGTGAAGATCATTGCAAATGCAGTTCAGCCAAAAATAATGACCAGTACATTGAACACACTGAGGGATGGCATTGGGTTCTAGTAGGCAACTTATAATGGAATGAGATGGATGGGATTGTCCAACCATTGACTGAAAGTCAAGACAAGAAATAACAGATTTAAATTATGGGGAAGAACACTGTGTTGGACACCAGGAAAAATTCTTAATGGAGTAATTCAATAACAGAACTAATAGCCTTGAGATATTGTGAGCATTTAAACCAGGGATCTTCGAACTTGACCACTTTAAGACTTGTGGACTTCAACTCCCAGAATTCCTTCTCCAGTCATGTTAGCTCAGAATTCTGGGAGTTGACATCCACAAGTTTTAAACTTGCCAAGTTTGAAAACCCATGATTTAAACAGAGGTGGAATAGTAATCTGTCGGGAGTGTTATAAGAATGGATTCCAGTAAAGGGTTGGGTTACATCAATATTTCTCAACGTTGCAGCAATGTTGAGCTCTGGGGACTTCAATCCCCAGAATTCTCCTGGGGATTGGCTGGAGAATTCTGGGGACTGAAGTCCACCCATCTCAACATCGAAGTTGAGAAACATCGGGGTAGGTGCTCCTCAGAATAACTCCCAACATTTGCATTCTAGAATTCTGTGATAAATGTACTAATAGCAGTGGATGCAAACCAACAAAAAACAAGAAAACACCAAAGCTTCCTCTGTGTTTTGCACCCCCTCTGAGTTGAAGCCGCGAAAGCGAAGAATGTTTCAATTCAGTCTTGGCTGCTTATGCACCATTAATCCTACTTCAGGGCAGAATTAGTGAGTTATGTTAGAAATGCGGATATTTAATCCCATCCAAGGGCTAACTGCTGAACTAATTATGGATAGAGTCAAGTCTCATTCTCCCCCCATCGTAAATGTCTGGATTCTCTTTGAAAAGCTCACACGGTATTAACCACGACATATCCATAGCTTGATTTCCATAAATACGAGATATATTTTCCTAACAGCTAACAAACCCAGCAAGACCCTCTTACCAGTTTTCTGAAAAATACCTCTAAACAACTTGATCCCTCCCAGCCAACTTGTAAATGTCAAACATGGCTTCAAACAACGTTCAGCATTGCACACCAATATTCCCAAGCCCAGAATGATTTTTTTCAAAGAATATCTGGGACATTCACAAATACTTTGCCGAGAGGAAGTTTCAGCAACAACCTTAAGTTCTAGATAGTTAAAGCGATGCAAGGATGAAACCTGAGAAACAAATAGCATTGATACTCACTCATTGGAGTTTCCTATTGGTTCATATATGTACCAATTATCTTCATCAGCAAAGTTGCCAGTGAGCTCCAGTTCATCTCTTAGTAGCTCTTGGGAAGACATCTCTCTCTCTCTCTTTTCTTTAATTTCTCAGGCAATCAAAACTAAAGAATATCTTTAAAAAGAAAAGAAAACAAGATCTTTTTGGAGCTGCAGATCCAATCCTTCACAAAATTTGTCCTGTAGCTGATACACTTTGGCGGTCAAATTTTTTTAAAAAAAAAACCGGCCAGCTTCTTAGGTCTTTCATACAAGCAACTCTGTTTCCTTCTGTCATTTAAGCTGTTTTCTATGCTTTTAATATTTTTTTTATCCCACAGAAGTTTATCCAAAGTGACTTCATCCTGTTTCAGCATTACAGGAGAACAAAGGAGGAACAGAGGTTGGAGGTTAACAAGAAAAGAAAAGGGAAAAAAAAACACAAAAAAACTTCAAACCGCACTAAACAAACCAAACTAAGAATCATCAGTTATGAAAAGCTGTGCCCAAAACAAGGAGATGAAACAAAGTAAAGAGTTGTTTAACTTGGTTTCTCCCCAAGACTCAGCCTAAGGAAATGAAAAGCTTTTGGAAAATCGTTTTTTGCTCCTTACACCTATTTGAATCGATGGTCTCTCTCTCTCTTTTTTTTTGCAAAAAAAATCCAAGGGAAATATGACTTAGAAATAAAGCTTGATTTTTCTCCAACCAACGGTTTGGTGTTTTGTTTCCCACCCCTCTTTCTCGATACTTTCAAAAGCACCATTGTTTGATTTGAGAACCTGTGTAGCAAAATATTCAAAATTTATTGCTTTGGGCTTAAGAAAAGCCCAGTACGCACCGAATATTTAGCTATAAAATTAATAGGCTGATCATCTGGCTACTCCTATTTGACAGGGGTTTTAGTCATAGAATACAGGAGAAGGTTGTAGAAAATATTTCTTGAGCTCTTTGCAGAAGAGGCGAGGTTTTAATGTATGGAATACATAAAACTGGCTTTTCATATGCTAAGCAACTTTGCCCCAAACTTAAACTGGTTGAATAAATTGCAGTTAAATGGCGATTCACCACCAACTAAATACAAGCCACATCATGACTTAATCTAATGAATGAAACCAGTCAAAATCCCAGTTTGATGTGAAAATCATACAGAGAAAATTGACTCCGATGCAGAAGGATATTCCCAGTTAATAGTAAGACTGTGGAATCCTTGGTGTGCTCAAAGCTTGGTCATTTCCTTGCAGACATTTCATGACCCAATTAGCTAACATCATCAGTGCTAGAAGGGGATGGAGTTTGCTCTCTGTTTATATACAGTGGTTTATATATTACTTTCCCTAGTAGTTGATTAAAACACCTTGGAATCTTGCATCATAAAACCTTGGCGATTTCCAGGTTTATGGACCTCAGCTCCCAAAATTCCACAGCCACCGTAGCCATTGCTGAGAATTCTGCTGGTTGAAGCCCACCACCATTTGAAAGCATTGCCCTACTTGGTTGTGACTGTGGTTTGTTGGACAAGCCATCAATGGGGTGGTTTACCCCTCCCAGGAGTTCCCGCATGGTCCGTTTTGGATGCAGGTAAGTGCAGGGTGCGCACGGAGCAGAGATGGTATTCAGCCGGTTCTGACTGGTTCTGGAGAACCGGTAGCAGAAATTTTGAGTAGTTCAGAGAACCAGCCCATCTCACCTCTGACTGGCCCCTCCAACCCCATCTATTCTCTGCCTCCCATTGAGTCCCAATTGATCGGCTGGATCTTCTTTTGTTGCCCTGCACAGGAGAACGGAGCTGGAAAGCAGGTTCTTTGGTTGCCCTGCACAGGAGAACCGAGCTGGAAAGCAGGTTCTTTTGTTGCCCTGCACAGGAGAACGGAGCTGGAAAGTAGGTTCTTTTGTTGCCCTGCACAGGAGAACGGAGCTGGAAAGCAGGTTAGTGGGGTGGGGAAGGAATGGGGATTTTGCAGTAACCTTCCCCCAGGAGTGGGGAGGGAGTGGAGATTTTGCTGTATCCTTCCCCTGCCACGCCCACCAAGCCACACCCACCAAGCCATGACACACCCACCAAGTCACAGAATCGGTAGTAAACATTTTTGAATCCCACCACTGGCACGGAGGCTTGGGGAGGGTGAAACATGGGCCTCCCGGAAGTTTGGGAAGGCCGGAAATGGGCCCGTTTCTGGCTTCCAGAGAGCCTTTGGAGCCCGGGAAGGGCGAAAATGCCCTCCCACACACACACACACCGTGGTGCAGCAGGCCAACTAGGCCATGCCCACTATGGCCACACCCACCCAGCAGCCGGGCAGAGAATCCCTTGCTAAAATTTTTGAAGCCCACCCCTGAGATGATGGCCTAGAGGTGCTGTCTCCCAATTTATCCTGCTAGTCCTAGGAGCCATGGGGAGCCCAATGGAAACTGGAGACTCCCAAAGGGTGGGAGGGTGGGAGGCCCAAGATGAAAGACACAATGCACAACTGGTGCTCTGTGGCAGCCTGGCATTTCAGCTCCACCTTTGTTTCACCCCAAACCTGATCTTTTTGCTCCTCTGTCTGACCTCTCCACTGGGGAAAGGCAACGCTTTGATGGGGAGACAGCAGAGGGAGAGATTGATGACTGCAATAAATATTATTCATTTCTCCCTCTTTATCACTCCCCGGGGAACATTTTTTTTTTGCCTCTCGCCCAAATAAATAGAGCAAGAGAGGTCGAGGGGATGGGAGAATGGAGCGTACAGCATGTGGCTTTTAATCAAAATGATAAGAGATCAGTTTCCGGAAGAGCTGTGGTATTTGTTGAGTGGGAAGTGGATTCCATTCAGTTGAGCTCTGCTCAGAGTTGCAAGAAGGATTAGGGGGTGACATGATAGCAATCTTCCAATATCTCAGGGGCTGCCCCAGAGAAGAGGGGGTCAAGCTATTCTCCAAAGCCCCTGAAGGCAGGACAAGAAGCAACAGGTGGAAACTAAGCAAGGAAAGAAGAAATCTGGAATTAAGGAGAAATTTCCTGACAGTGAGGACAATTAACCGATCCCAAGCTCTTCAACCTTGACAGCTTTAAGACTGGTGGACTTCAACTCCCAGCATTCCTCATCCAGTCATGTTAGCTCAGGAATTCTGGGAGTTGGGACTTGCCAAGTTTGAAGACCCTTGTGATAGATGATAGATAGATAGATAGATAGATAGATAGATAGATAGATAGATAGATAGATAGATAATAGATAGATAGGAAATAGGAGAGAAAGAGGAGAGAGAGAGAGAGAGAGAGAGAGAGAGGATAGATTGATAAGTGATAGGTGATAGGTGATAGGTGATAGGTGATAGTTCAGGGGTCTTCAAACTTGACAGCTTTAATACTGGTGGACTTCAACTCCCAGAATTCCTCCTCCAGTCATGTTAGCTCAGGAATGCTGGGAGTTGGGAAGTCCACCAGTCTTAAGCCTGCCAAGTTTGAAGACCCTTGAACCAGTGGAATGGCTTGCCACCAGAAGTTGTGGGTGCTCCAACACTGCAGGTGTTCAAGAAGAAATTGGACAGCCACTTGTCTGGAATGGTCTAGGATCTCTGCTTGAGAAGGAGCCAGACAAGAAGACCTCCAAAGTCCCTTCCATCTCTCTTATTCTGTTAAATGGGAGAGATATTTGCTTCTTCGACAGCCCAGCCCTACCGTTTTCAAAGCAACTTTGCGCCGGGAGGGTTTCTGGTGGCTCTTCAAACTGCCTTTGCTTCATCCCTGCGGGGGTTACTACCGGCCAGAGCTGTTTGTACAGGTGTCAACTCACAGTGAGGGAGTTGCAAATGTGTGAGGGATTGCAGCAGGCAATCTTCGCCAATTCCACCAGCATCAGAGTTCAAACGAAGCAGGCCGATTGTTATCTTCTGCTTCCAAGCCTTTTATTGTTCTACATTCCTTCCCCACCTCGGTAATTTGGGGAGAACTTTCAACAAACTGAATGTTTAAGAGGCAGACTAAAGAAGAAGAAGAAGTTGAAAGTGCAGGCCTGGTTAAAGGTCAAAATAGACCCCAATCTGGGTTGGCTAGTCATGCAAATTGTAAGGTTGATGGTTGGTTATAGCAATCGTTCTTAGACTTATATACCGCTTTTTCACAGTGCTTTTACAGCCCTCTCTAAATGGTTTACAAAGTCAGCCTCTTGCCCCCAACCATCTGGGTCCTCATTTCACCGACTTCAGAAGGATGGAAGGCTGAGTCAACCTTGAGCCGGTCAGGATCGAACTGCTGACTGTGGGCAGAGGTAGTCTGCGATACTGCATTCTAACCATTATGTGAAGGAAGGAAGGAAGGAAGGAAGATAGCAACAGCACTTAGACTTATATACTACTTCACAGTGCTTTTACAGCTCTCTCTAAGCTATTTACAGAGTCAGCCTCTTGCCCACAACAATCTGGATCCTCATTTTACCCATCTCGGAAGGATGGAAGGCTGAGTCAACCTTGAGCCTGGTGAGATTTGAACTGCCAATTTGCAAGCAGCAGTCAGTCAGCAGAAGTAGCCTGCAGTACTGCATTCTAACCAATGCACCACCCTGGTTCTTAGGATGAATCGCAGCATGATCATGGAGGACTCAGACCATTGTGGCTTCTAAGTCATGGGTTATAGCTTGAGCATGACACATGGTTCATGCTGCAACGACTTGCTCAATAAGCCGTGGTTTAGTATCAGGGATGAACTCAAAGGCTTTGGCCTCACATTGGTGTAAGTCATTGATGGTTTGATGATTTAGAATCAAGTGGGAGTGCAGCCATTGGGGTTTGTCCAACTATTTACTAAGTCTGCATTACTATTACTATTACTCCTCCCATCCTTCCTTTTACTCATCTCCTCCCACTTCTGACTGTATGACTGTAACCTTGTTGCTTGTATCCTAATGATTTTTATTGACTGTTTCCTAGCATGATTTGATTGGTTATTGTACCTTATGACTATCATGAAGCGTTGTGCCTGATGATTCTTGACTCTTGACGAATGTATCTTTTCTTTTATGGACACTGGAAGCATTTGCACCAAGACAAATTTCTTGTGTGCACAATCACACTTGGCCCATAAAGAATTCTATTCTATTCTATTCTATTCTATTCTATTCTATTCTATTCTATTCTATTCTATTCTATTCTATTCCTCTTCTCTTCTCTTCTCTTCTCTTCTATTTCTATTTCTATTTCTATTTCTATTTCTATTCTTATTGTACCCTATGACTATCATTAAGTGTTGTACCTGATGATTCTTGACTCTTGACGAATGTATCTTTTCTCTTATGTACACTGAGAGCATTTGCACCAAAGTCAAATTCCTTGTGTGTCCAATCACACTTGGCCAATAAAGAATTCTATCTATCTATCTATAATTGCAAACCGACCTTCCTGTAAATAATTTTCTTGCTATTACTTGAACTCTAGCCTGCGTGCTCATTCTTGAGCAAATAAACACCAGGGGTTATTACAGCCTGTAATGACTCAGAACGCTGAAGTCCTGATACGAAAGGACACCTTATGCTTTAAAGGAGATCAAAGGAAGGGGCGGGGCGGGGAGGGAAAACTTCTTAGTCTTCTTTCATAAGGTCAACAAGCCAACCAACGGCACACACAGAAATAAAGGACAGTCTTCAGTTTTAATCAATCTTCAGGAGGTCCCTTTGGGAGGAGTTTGAAAGGTCCTTATTCCCAGGACCTGGGGAGTCTCTTCAACAAGTTCCAGATCACAGAATAACAGAGTTGGAAGAGACCTTGGAGGTCTTCTAGTCCAACCCCTACTTGAACAGAAGATCCTATATCATCCCGGACTAATGGCTATCCATTCTTTTTTTTGAAAACCTCCAGTGATGGAGCACTCACAACTTCTGGAGGCAAGTTGTTCCACTGGTTAATTGTCCTCACGGTTAGGAAATTCCTCCTCAATTCCAGGTTGCTTCTCTCCTTGATTGAGTTTCCACCCCTTGCTTCTTGTCCTGCCTTCAGGTGCTTTGGAGAATAGCTTGACTCCCTCTTCTTTGGGGGACCCTCTCAGATATTGGAAGACTGCTCGCCTGTCACCCCCAATCCTGCTCTTGCTGAAGAAGTCAATGCTTCATTGTGATGTTTAATACAGATCACAGATAATCAGAGTTGGAAGGGACCTTATAGGTCATCTAGTCCATGCCCCCAGCCCAAGCAGGAGACCCTACACCATTTCTGACAGATGGGAGTCCAATCTCTTCTTGAAGGTCTCAAGTGATGACGCTCCCACAACTTCCAAAGACAACTTCTGTTCCATGGGTTGATTGTTCTCCCTGTAAGAAAGTTTCTCCTTATTTCCAGGTTGAATCTCTTCTCCTTGTTCAATTTCCATCATTATTCCTTGTCTGGCCTTCAGGTGCTTTAGAAAGTAGCTTGACCCCTTCCTCCTCTCTGGGGCAGCCCCTCAGATATTGGAACACTGCTATCATGTCTCCCCGTGACTTACACATTTAGTGACCATTCAAAGTTACACCGGCACTGAAAAAAAAGTGACTTAGCACCGTTTTTCACGCTTACAACCATTGCAGCATTCCCGTGATCAAAATTCAGACGTTTGGCAACTAGTTCATAGTTACAACAGTTGCAGTGTCCCTGGGGCCACGCGATTCCCCTCTTGCAACCTTCTCACCAGCAACGTCCACGGGGAATCCAGATTCACTTGGGTTACTAACTTAACAAAGGCAACGGTTCACTAACAACGGTAGCAAGAAAAGTTGCAACATGGAGCAGGTTAAACGCTTCACAAACGTTTCGCTTAGCAACCCAAATTTTGGGCTCAATCGTAGTCGTAACCCAAGGACTACTGTGGTCTCAGCCAGAGCCTTTTAGACTTTAAGGCAGCTGCAGCCATCGCAAGTGTAATTTGATCTGAGGGAAAGCAAAGGCTCAGGAAGTTGTTATGGTTGGTCCATGGGGGCAGGGAAGAAGTTTGGGACCTACAAAAATCTCACAAAATAGGTAGCCAAGATTCAAGGGTTCTTCGGGAGAAGAGAAACTCAAACGGCCAATCTCGGATCTCTCTCCATCCAATTGCAATTCTTGGATTGAGCCAGGCGCCTGGCCCTGCCTTGCAATTTATCATTTCTTAAAAGAGCTATAAAACAAATCTCGATCCATCGATCACCACAGAGTTTCAGAGCCAAGATGGAAGGTCTGTGTGTGTGGGTTTTTAATTTTTAAAGACCCCTGTATAATTCACTTCCAAACCAGAGAGCCAATGTGACCTGGAGGGATCATAAATTGTCCTTTTTATTAAAAAGGAAAAGCAATCAAAGCTGTGTCACAATTAGATGCCTCGTTTGCTGTGAAATCAGGGTGATTAAGGTTTTTTTTCCCCCTCCACTCTTAATGCCAACGGCCTCTTGATGAAATACCTTTTTTTTACCTCCTCTATTGTAAGCGCGGCTTTCCTGGGCCCTTGGAAAAATGTTTTTCCTACCCAGGCAACAATGCAGGCTAAGCAAAAGGAAAAAAAAAGACTGTAAAACTGGCAGAGTATGAAATGAAAGGAAACAAAGCATCCGTCTTTTCAACTGCTTGTAGATTTATATAAGCACCTCTATTAAACGGAGAGAAATAGGCTGGGAGTTGACAAGGTAAAGTGTCCCTCGTGATCAGTTTTTTAAAAGAACACAGACTTGAGGGGGGGGAGAAAAAAAAACACTATACAATTGCCACCTTTCTTCTTAAGAATTTTGTTGCTAAGAAAATCTTGCTGGGGAGAGTGAGAGCATATTATTCTTGATTGATTGAGTTCCCAAGAAGAAGAAGAAGAAGAAGAAGAAGAAGGAACTTATTAGAACTTGGAATAGTTTCTCTTGCGAATTAACAATGAAAAAAAGTCTAATGATTATTGAGAAGGAGAGAGAGAAAAAATCCATGTTTCTTTTATTATTTGGCTCACGTCTCATGTGGCCTTTCCCTTTAGAAAGATATCCAATTGTCTTTTGGGGCAAAAATTCATGCTTAACAATGGATGGTCAGGATGATGGTAGAGCTTTAAGAATTCGGTTTTTTTTTCTTTTTTTCTTTTCAAAAGGGAACTTGTTCGGCAATTAACAGGGCCAAAGGTTATAGAAAACACAACAATAGAGAAAAACCAAGCTTCGAAAAAGTAGAATATTACCTTGAGTTGTGTAAGATAAGATTTCCAACGTCTGAGCAGGCTGAGCACCAGACAAACACCCCAAATCCAAACGCCAACTTCTTCACGGCAGGTAGACCAAAAGTAATAATAAAAATTAAAAAACAAACAAACCAATGGGTTCAAACTCTCCAGGTTGTCCAAAGATACAAGGCACCCCAAGTTGCAGATTCGGTCTTTTTCCTTGGAGAATTTCACTCACACACCTCCAGAGCCCGGAGAGATGCTATCTCCGGACTTAACGATCTAGGAGGTGAGGAGGAAGGAACTTTGAAAATCCCAGCTGCCCCCAGAACTTCTTAAATCCCGATTGGAAGATTCCAAAGGTGACCCAGGCTTGGAACTTAAAGGTAAAGTTGAACTCACAGCTGAGAGGAGGCCCTCATCGTCCCAAGGAACTTTAGCCCCTCCACGGTTAAGAGGGATTGGCTTGGGGCCAGCCTGGGGCTCAGAAATTGAAAACAGCTAGCCTGGCGGGAAGGGAGGGGGAGAGATTTATCTAGCCTAGTGTTGAACCTCAGCCAAATGGAAGGTTTCCCCTCAAGTCTTCTCACCACATCCTCCTCCTCCTCCTCCCTCCTCCTCCTCTTCTTCTTCCTCCTCCTCTTCCTCCTTCCTCTCCTCCTTCTCCTCCTCTTCTAATAATAATAATAATAATAATATAATAATAATAATAATAATAATAATAATTTTTATTTACACATTAAAATATTGGACACAGTGTGACTGCCCTGGCATGATTTTTGCCATACATACCGTGTTTCCCCGAAAATAAGACACTGTCTTATATTTTTTTTGGCTCCCAAAAACACACTAGGTCTTATTTTCGGGGTAGGTCTTATATATTTATGGTGCCAAATAGTGGGTGTGAGTGTGTAGGGGGGGTGTTTCACGGGTGCACAGTTGCTCCCTGAAAAGTCTTCCTGGAACTGGAGATTTACACTAGGTCTTATTTTCGGGGTAGGTCTTATATTAGGGCAGGTTTAGAAAATAGTGCTAGGTCTTACTTTCGGGTAGGTCTTATTTTCGGGGAAACACGGTACTAAAGTATACGATACATATCTTACATACATGTATACAATTAACTTATCCAGTATATACATTTATATTATCTTCTGTGCTATTTGTTTTATATCTGTCATAGTATCCATCATATTCAATTATAATTACTATTTACAATTATAACTCTGCATTACTATTACTATTAATCTCATCATTCCTTATTACCCATCCTCTCCCACTTGTGACTGTATGACTGTAACTCTGTTGCTTGTATCCTAATGGCTTATATTGACTGTTTCCTAGTATGATTTGATTGCTTATTGTACCCTATGACTATTATCATTCATTGTTGTACCTGATGATTCTTGACTCTTGACAAATGTCTCTTTTCTTTTATGGACACTGAAAGCATTTGCACCAAGGCAAATTCCCTGTGTGTCCAATCACACTTGGCCAATCAAGAATTCTATTCTATTCTATTCTATTCTATTCTATTCTATTCTATTCTATTCTATTCTATTCTATTCTATCCTATCCTATCCTATCCTATCCTATCCTATCCTATCCTATCCTATTCTATTCTATTCTATCCTATTCTATTCTGTTCAGGGCTCCCTGATTGTGTGACTGTTTCCTAATATTTATATTGACTGTTTCTTAGTATGATTTGATTGCTTATTGCTTATTGTACCCTATGACTATCATTAAGTGTTGTATCTTATGATTCTTGACGAATGTATCTTTTCTTTTATGTACACTGGGAGCATTTTGCACCAAGACAAATTCCTTGTGTGTCCAATCACATTTGGCCAATAAAGAATTCTATTCTGTTCTAATTATATACATAACTTCAATTGTCCATTCTACAAATCCTGATTAGTTTTTTATTCTGGGTCCCTCCTTCCTGTTCACACCATTGATAGAATTTATCCCTTATCTCGTGATATTCTGTCTCGCCTTTGTTTTTCAATTCCACCTTCTCACCTCTTCTTCAACCCCAGAAAATCTCACAGCTTTGCTAGAAATCCCCAGCCTCCCAGTTCTCCTCTTACACTGAAGTTTCCTAAGGCCCAAACCCTGTCAATAAATGTCTAATCACAAGCAGGGATCGGGCCTCTCGTTAGACCTGTCACTCAGGCCTGACAACTTTAAGAAAGTGGACTTCAGCTCCCACTCATCTTGAAGCTGGCAAGGTTGAGACACTGGTGTGGAGAAAGTGGGACTTGGTCAGTGGTGGGATTCAAAATTTTTTACTACCGGTTCTGTGGGTGTGGCTTGGTGGGCGTGGCATGGTGGGTGTGGCAGGGGAAGGATACTGCAAAATCCCCATTCCCTCCCCACCCCACTAACCTGCTTTCCAGCTCCGTTCTCCTCAGCAGGGCAAAGAAGACCCAGCCAATCCGCTGGGACTTGGGAGGCGGAGAATAGATGGGGGTGGAGCCAGTCATAGGCGGGATTTGCCTGTTCTCCGAACGACTCCAAATTTCCGCTACCGGTTCTCCAGAACCAGTCAGAACCAGCTGAATCCCACCTCTGGACTTGGTCCTAGAGGAGTTTCTCACTTCTGAGATGAAACAACATTTGCGTTTTGCAGAAAGATTGGGCCAGTTTGCTAAAAGAATGAATAAATCTAAGCAATTCATGTTGATATCCCTTTGAGTCTGTTCTCTGGGGCAGATTTGCACAGGGCATGTTACTCCCCTCCCCCCCTTTTTCTTCCCCTGTTAAGGAAAGGCTCACACATGGCCTTGTTTATCCAAGGGCATGCAGCACCTTGTGTCAAGTTGCCATGGCTCCGTGCAAACAAATGGAAGGAGCACAGCTTTTGTTTCCTTCTACACCTGGTTACTTTGTGGCTTGCTTTCTGGACTCTGAGTAGATGCTCCCAGTTTGATCCCACTCAGGAATGAGTTTCATTTCACCTCTTGGTCTTCAGTCTGAGCACAGTCCTCAGAAGCCATGAGTGATGAGTAGCATCGCCGCCCGTGGAGAAGTGAGTACAAGATCTGATCTTGGGAAGAACATTATAGGCTGATTTGGAGAGGGCCAAGCTCTGTATGGAAGCAAATCCTCTTCCACAAAGGGTCCATTTCTGTTGCTCAGAGGTCAAGGCTGTATTAGACAGCTAGAACTCTTCAGTGATGGCACCTCTCCGTTGACTCAACCCAATCTCTTCTTTGGAATGAAGACGCTATGCTACTAATCTGGCTGGTGAAATCACTGACTATTAGTTCGGACAATCCATACTTCCTTGGTGGTCTTCTCTGGCCATGGCTGGGAAAGCAGGGGAGCCCCGTGTCCCAGCCACCTTGCAGAAATCCCGCCTGAAGACCGAGGAGAAGGTTCTGGACCTTGACTTCCAGCTGGAGAGCGTGCAATTTAATGAACTAGGGAGGTACGCCCTGCGGTTGACTGCAGAAAACCCTCTGGTGGAGGGGTCCGAAGCTGGGGTGCAGCTGCGGGTGAACGAAGGAGAAGTGGTCCATACCAACACGGCCACCACCAACGTGGTGGAGCAGAGCAACCTCAGCGAAGTCTACATGTTTGAGAAGCGGAGGTTTCTCTTCATCCTGCCCAAAGGTAGGAGGAGGGGAAAAATGGAAAAGGAATGTACTTTCAGAGGTCTGAAAGGGGCATGGGGGATTTGAAGAAGGGGGCAATCTGAAGTGTAGCATTGCAAAGCCAAGGTACTGCAGGATTTTGATGCTCTGTGAAGTCTAGGATTAAGGAGCAAGATTGCATTACAGTATCCTCCTCCTCCTCCTCTTCCTTAGAACAAATGATGTTCTAAGCTTCTTCTTCTCCTTCTGCTTCTCCTCATCTATCTCCATCTACTAGTCCAATCCCCTGCTCAGGCAGGAGACCCTACACCATTTCAGACACGTGGCTGTCCAGTCTCTTCTTAAAAACCTCCAGTGATGGAGCACTGACACAACTCCTGAAGGCAAATCGTTCCAGTAGCACAATCTTCCAGTTGCCCTACAGATTTTTCCCCCTTTTTTTTTTTGGTAAATGTAGGTTTCTGCAAAAATGATAAAAACCACGATGCTCGTCTGCGGATTGAAGCTTTACGCCAGCGTGGGTCCTTCCTGAAGACCAATGTGAAGACAGGAGAAGCTTTCTTTGCCATTTACCCACGCACTAACCAACCTAGAATAAACCTCTTTGCCAGCAAGGATGAAGATTTATACCGCTATAGTGATATTATGGTGCTTCTCCGGGCTGGTGGCAATGACTTGGCCATGCATTGTGGGAGGTTGGCTTACACGGTATCGTTCCATGAGCATCGGCCCGGAGCCAAGAGAGACATACCTATCACGCCACGCCATCTTTCTCCTTTGGTCCCCCGCAAGGAAGATAAGATGCAGGCGGAGGTGGGAAGCTCTTATCTGGCACCTTTACAGTTGTTGGGAGTCCAGCCAGAGACGACCCCAGGCAGTGCACTTGAACGACCATCTCAGATGTCGCCGACTGCAGAATCCCAGATTCGTGGGGTAAGGCGTCTCTGAATATCAGGGTTATTCTGAATTTTATCTTATTTGTTTTTCCTCTGGGGGGGGGAGTGAGAGCAAGTGGGTCAAAGAGGAAGGGGTAGTTTTCATCTCCTTTGGGGGGAGAAAGCTTGGCTGTAAATGGAAGGAAGGAATGCATTGTTGTTCATCTTGGATGAGCAAAGTAGAGTGAATTGGGTCTAGGCCAGTTAAGAATTTCAAAAGGACTGTGTGAATGGCCTTGGGGAGCAGATGGGAGGGCTGAAAAGGAACTGCTGGCATGTAAAAGATGGGTTAGCTCACAGAAAGGGGGATGGCATGGAGAATGTTTCAGAAAGGATCTGTCAAGGACCAAGGAAATCAAGAGGCCCAGGCAGTTCAAATGTGTATGAAGATTTATTGCAAGCTTATGCTCTCTATGAGAATCTGAACTACTAACAGTCAAGGGAAATTAGTGGGAGATAAGTCTGTGGAATTCAAGGTGGACTAGATTTAGGTCTCTTGTGGGTGTGAAGGGACTCGAAACTGATGATGCATTTGACCACTCCCTCTGGCTCAACCTGGTCGTCAGGATCCTCTTCAGTTTTCTGAAGCGTCAAAGGAAAGGAGGGGAGAAATACTTTCAGTCTTACAAGATTCTGTTCATGTAACCTTAGAATAAAGATAGAAGGGTTGTTGGCGCACTCTGAGCTTGTTTGTTCTGTTGCAGATGTTTTATTACCAAACTAGGTCACAACATCAGTGCTAGTAGGGACTGAGGTTCATATTGGCCCAATTTCCCCAATTCATATAGCTTGGGGAATTCTAGGAGTTGAACTCCACCCATCTTCAATTTCCCAAGATTGAGAAACATTGCCCCAAGGGATTCAGAGGTGGGATTGTGGCAGCCATTTTATCTTTATGGACTTCCTCAGGCAGGTGCCTTTTCTCTCTTCTTAGCACTCACCGTATGGCCCGCTGGAGTCGAGAAAGAAGTCCCTGATGAAGACATCCAAGATTTTTTAGAAGAAGAACAATCTATCTTAGTAGCTTCTTCTTCTTCTTCCTCCTCCTCCTCTTCACTCGCACCAGCTTTGCCAAGAAGGTTACCAAGTGATGCCAGTCTCCAACTGCCTTCTCCAGGAGATAGCCCAAAGCTGGCCTCTTTTTTCGGATTGCTGGTAGGTCAAAAATCTGCCCAATCAACCATGAAATGCAACACTTGCGTGCTTCTCTTTGTTGTCTGGGTCCAAACCAGGTTAACCCAACAAGGTCCAGAAGTTGTTCCTTCTTGGTTAGAGGGCCAAGGATTTGTTTGTTCAATTTAGGTGTTAATTCAAGGACAGGTTTAGTTCCCTCCACCAAGAGCTTGGCAAGTCCTCCTTGGTGTATTTTAGTCACTGCTAAAGTCAACGGTGGCCCTTCTAGAAATCTTTTTGTTACCCAGGCTTGGGTTTAACCCAAAAGGTGCCAAGGATGCCTTCTAGTGACTTGCAGGAATGTTTCTTCTTCTTCTTGTGCCACATCCATCATCGGATGTTGGATATCATGTTGGGGATCCTACTTTTATCAAAAAGTGCACGAAAAAGTGCTGTTGAGCTTTGTGTTCTGACCTACGCTCCCCTTAGGAAGCATAAAACACTATCTTAGTCCCGGCAAAACTCTTTTATTTCCGCATGACGTTCATTCACAGCTGGCCAAGCTTCACAAACAGTCTTTCAGGGGAATGTTGATAAACACCCACCTTATCACACTTGGAATGCTGCCAGAGAACTAATTGGCAGATGCAGAGCAAGGCCAAACTTGACACAGAGTCCAACAGAACTTTTCAAAGCTTGAACTGACCAGACGAGCTAGTTGCTTCCTGCAAAAGCTCACATCCCGTTCGCTCCTCTTTTATGTCCTATGGGAGGGGCCAATCATCTCCAAGGTGTGGATTTACTCCTGAGTTGCTTTCTCAATTGTTCTTGTCTTCTGGTAGCTCTGTGCATGTGCAGACTGGGAATCAGTTCCAGAAGCTCCTCCGCCTCACTGCTGTCTGAACCCAAAGGCAGCTGCTGACTGCCAGCCTGCCCTGGCCCCATTCCTGCCTCTGATGCAGAGCCCTCCTCTGGGTCTTCCTCAGCCTCCAAACCCAGCCCAGGTTCCTCCTCAGCCTCCTCACCACTGTCCAGCTCTGCTGCCAGCTCTGTCAGCTGCCAGGGGGGCACAACACTTTGTCCAAACCAGTTCCTTAGATTTTGAAGCCATGATGTTCTTCTTCTGCCTGGGCCTTCATTTGCCTTCAATCTTTCCCTGGAGGATTAAGTGAAGGATGATGTATTTTTCCGGGTGTCGCATCACATGTTAACGGAAGAAATGTTTACAAAATGGAAATGTTTCTTGCGGCTGGAAAGGAAAATCAGTTAGTGCCTGGTCAGAAAGTCATTGTGTGGTTTATTTTTTTCCTTAGATGGAATAAAAACTTATAAACAAAAGGGTCCTATAATGAGTGGCAGAGAAATTCTATGCTTAAGGGTAGGCTGGAGAGGTTGTGAAAGATGCAAAGGCATTAGCGTTTTAATTTATATTATATGATATTTTATAACTTTATTTAATGTTAGTTCCTTGAATTTTAGGTTTATTTGATGGTTTGCATTCTGAAGCTATACTCAAATGATACATAAGCTGGGTTTATGATCAACAACATCAAATATGAGCAAAGTGAATAATGTCAGATTTTAATATAGTTAATTGTTGTCCCAAAGTACAGTTCCATCAACATCTGCTTTGCTTTGACATCTTCTAGGTGAGATAACTACAAAACATTCCACTGGCTCCATATTTAAATATTTGCCATTATAGTCCTGTAAGCCGCCTTGAGTTGCCATGTGTGAATAGGCAGCAATAGAAATTTCCTAAAGTAAAGCAAATAAATAAATTGATAGACCTTGTAGAAAACAATTAACAAATCAAAATATATTCATTTATTAAGTAAAGATCTAGGTTTTTTAGCCATGGTATAAAACCGGCTGTTACTGCTGTGTAATTTTAAGATTTTTATCTAAATATTTATATCTTCAAAGTTGTCTCTTCTTAGCCTCTTATTTTAATGTTTGCTGTTTGATGTTTTATGGGGTCCTTTTGAAAGGGGAATGAGTGAGGAGCGCGGTGAATGGGAGACAAGGGGCTTGCCTGATGGTGAATTAAAAACATGCTCTTGTTGTGCTTTTGTGAGATTGACACCGATTGTGAGCTCATTGCTGGATGGCTGAGCATGGACAAAAGGATACACATGTTTCTTAAAGTCTGTGGATTAGCCTCTTGATGGGATGGTTCCCATATTGGGGCCATGATCTACATGGTGACTTCTTTTTTTTAAAGCCTTTTAATAAGGCCACTTAATTAATTCCAGCATTGTAAATAATTCTCGTTCTATCTTTGTCTTCAGCTTCCTGGCTCTTTGCTCTTTTTCCAAGCTGCAGAAAGTGTAACTTCTTTTTCTTAAATTAACACCCACTTCCTATGTTTAGAGCAATGTTTTCAGGAGGTGTGAAGTTGAAGTTAGCGATGATGTTCTAAGCTTCTTCTTCTTCTTCTTCTTCTTCTTCTTCTTCTTCTTCTTCTTCTTCTTCTTCTTCTTCCTCTTCCTCTTCCTCTCCTCCTCCTCCTCCATCATAGTATTTTAGATTTCATCTTTTGTTTTTTTGTCGTGTTTTTATTGAGGTGTGATATAAATGTGCCATACGATAAATAATAATAATTCTTCGCCTCTGCTTTTGCCTCTGTCTTTGGCTAATGTGAATTATTTCTGCATACTGGGAGACATATTTGGGAATGCATGTGTGTGGCTGATGAATTCTGGAAGTTGAAATCCACATATCTGAAAGCTGTTAAGATCAGAAATGACCAAATAGGAGCCCAAGATTTACAAGGGAAGACATGTTCAATGGCACCAGCAACAATTGTCTCATTCTGATTCTCATCCAAATTACTGAATCTCAGAGTACTACAGCTTCAATCTCCATCTTCAATTTGGAGCCTATAAGATGTGATTGAATTGCCAGATAAATTAACATAAAAGGTCCAAATTACAATAAAATGATCATGTTTTGAAAAATGATTTATCTCTGGGGAGCAATGAAATCAGTGGTGTGTTTGTCAAGACAAGGCATTTTAAATCAGCTCTTGTAAAAGCATCCATGTGCAATAAAACTCCAAAGTTGATAATTTGTGATATCACATGTCAGTCATAAAAAGCAAACAATTATAGCTTCCTTTTTTAATCTATTCGGGGTTTTTCAGCTGAAGAACAAACAAAAGCAAACAACGAGTGAAAACACTCCAATCATTGAGCCCTGAGCTTTGCAATTATTGCATGATAAAAATCTCTTTGTCCAAAGATCTTTATTTGTGGATGGAAACCAAAAATGCTCATGTGAAATTGGAAATTTCTTTCTTTCTTTCTTTCTTTCTTTCTTTCTTTCTTTCTTTCTTTCTTTCTTTCTTTCTTCTCTCTCTCTCTCTCTTTCTCTCTCTTTCCTTTCCTCTCCTCCTTTCCTTTCCTTCTTTCCTTTCCTTTCCTTTC
Source organism: Naja naja (assembly GCA_009733165.1). Classification (NCBI taxonomy): domain Eukaryota; kingdom Metazoa; phylum Chordata; class Lepidosauria; order Squamata; family Elapidae; genus Naja; species Naja naja. The sequence continues at coordinate 3,710,055 of CM019163.1, forward strand.
CTTTCCTTTCCTTTCCTTTCCTTTCCTTTCCTTTCCTTTCCTTTCCTTTCCTTTCCTTTCCTTTCCTTTCCTTCCCTTCCCTTCCCTTCCTTCCTTCCCTTCCTTTCCTTTCCTTTCCTTTCCTTTCCTTTCCTTTCCTAGCTGTGGGGGGTGAGGGCTGCCTGTTGATATCTAGATGAACCTCATTTGCCAAATGTTTGAGCCAGATTTGCAAATAACTTTTGAATTTAGACCATGGGTATATGTACGTCATATAATGTGTACTGCAGCTTGTGGAGCCTGGAGGGTTTGGAATAATGTTTTTGAAGTGCAAGAGATAACAAATTTGCAAATATGTTGAAGTTGGGGGGAACAATCAGAAATCAAAAGATCCTGGATCAGAGTGGAGGCTTCTGATGAGTTTCGGTGAGAAGTACGATGTTAGCACAGATGTTTCTCAAGACAGGGCGTTTTTTTCATCTTGCCTTTTTATTAAAAAACCTTCCCTCCCTTCCAGATGAGTATCAGTTTCAAATATTAGGGGCATTTCATGAGAATGTGATCTAAATTAAGACAGTGGAAAAGTGACAAGATGCCTCTGTGACAAATAAGTGGGAAAATAAAAAGAAAGGAGGAAAAAATAAGGCGTGGTAAGGAAAGGAAAGAAGAAAAGAAAAGGCTTTCTAGGAAGGAGACAATTGCAAAGCCAGCTCAACAAACAGATTAAAAAGTGGGCTGAAAGTCTTTGTTCAGAGAAACTCAATCAGACATCAACCTGCAGAAAAGCATGGCAGGAATTTACTAGCCAAACTTTCACCACAGACAGCTGAACAATGCTTTGGCTTGACTTAGCATTAACTTAATGTCGTCTTCAGATCTTCTTGCTGGCCCTTCTTTCGTGCAGAAGGAGGCAAAAGATCAGTTTGTTGGAAAAGTAGCCTGTGGATCCAGAACGGTTAAAACCCCACAGTGCTGGGAACTGGGTAGAAAAGGGTCAGCTTTGAAAACTCAGGGTGGTACTGGTAGAACAGGGCTGGAGATGGAAAGGAGGGAATGATGGATGAGGAATTTCTGGCCCATGTTTTGCAGTAATTGTTGTTGTTCGTTGCAAAGTCATGTCTGACCCATCGTGACTCCATCGACAACGTTCCTCCAGGCCTTCCTGTCCTCTACCAACTTCTGGAGTCCATTGAAGCTCACGCCGACTGCTTCAGTGACTCCATCCAGCCACCCCCCTTCTTTGCCATCTGCTTCTTCTATTGCCCTCAATTCAGGGGTTGGATTCTACCGGTTCGGACCAGTTCTATAGAACCGGTTGTTATGATTCTGCACAGTTTGGAGAACTGGCAAATCATGCCCCTGGCTGGCCCCGCCCCTCTCCACCCGCCCTTCCCCTTCTCATCCAGTCAGTCCTTATTGCACATGCCCAATATCGCTGACTGAGTTCTTCTCTGCAGTCACTCCTTAAGGTATTTTTTCCCTACCCAACGATCAGCTGTTCCTATGATCAATTGTGCCGGGATCTCACTTGCTGTCTTACTGCTTCACCCAAGAAGCTTCCCTGAGGCCCAGGAGGCCCAAAAATGGAGCATGGGGCTCCATTTTTAGTGTAAACCGCCCTGAGTCCCTAGGGAGAGAGGGTGGCATATAAGTCCAATAAAACTAAACTGTAAACTTTTGGGAGCAAAAACGCACCCCCATGAGGCTTCCCTGAGGCCCAGAAGGCCGAAAAATGGGGGGAGGGGCTGAAACAAAAAAAGCCATGCCCACCCAGTCACATGGCCATGCCCACCTAGCCATGCTCACCTAGCCACACCCACATAACCACGTGTTAAAAAATTTGAATCCCACCCCTGCCTCAATCGTCCCCAGCATTCAGCTCTTCTCCAGGGAGTCCTTCCTTCCTTCTCATGAGGTAGCCAAAGTCTTTGAGTTTCGTCTTCAGGATATGGCCTTCTAAAGAGCAGTCAGGGTGGATCTCCTCTAGGACTGACAAGTTATTATTATTATTATTATTTATTAGACTTGTATGCCACCCTCTCTCCCTAAGGACTCAGGGCGGCTCACCTTGCAGTAATTGGATCACCTTGCAGTAATTGACTGAGTCCTAAACCATGCCATGGAGGTCAAATGTGGGAGAAAACAAGTTGATGCTTCAAAGGTGCTTTCCCAAAAGGCAACTGGACTTTCTTGAGTTTTTTTTTCCCCCTTGAAAACATTTTGCTTCTCTATTTGAAATACTTTATTGGGTTTTTTTCTTTTTACAAATCTCAATTACTTAATAAACAGTACTGTGACATTTTATATATATTCATATATCCTATCCAATATAATCTATACATACTATTTCTATACCTTCTATACCTATTATATACATTTTCTTTTCTTATTTCTAGTGTCAATCCAATGATACCATTTCTCCCATATTGCATAGTATTCTGAATTTACTTTTCCTTTTAATTCCATGATCAATTTTCCATTTCCGTGCACTCAATTTTTTTAATTACTAAACCTTCGGATGGTATGCAATCTTTCTTCCAATATTGCGCATAGGAAATGCTTGCTGCTGTCAATACGTGTAACACCAAATACTTTTATCTTTCTATTGTAATTCCTTTTTGTTATCCCTAAAAGAAATAGTTTCAGAACAAAATCTATTTGACTTCCAATTAGCCACATCTGTATTATCTTCCAATACTTTTTTGCTTCAGGGCATAACCACCATGTATGAAGGAAGGTACCTTGTTTTTGTCTGCATTTCCAGCAGTTTGGTTTTAAATTTGGATAAATCTTAGCCAATTTTTTCAAGGAAAAAAGTCAGGAAGTCCAGCTGCCTTTTGGAAAAAGCACTTTTGGAACAACCATGACCTGGAGGATTGGGGATGTCCATAGACAAGCTGGTTGAGGGTTCAAGGCAGAAGGCATCCAGCGGGCAGAAAAGCAGAGCGACCTACAACCATTTTATCCTGGGTAAATGCAAGGCCCCACATTTTTTTTTGCCTCTGTTTGCAATTTAGCCCTTTGTGCTTCTCCTTGCTTCAGTTGGTCACGGGGATCCGACGGTCTCAAGCTTTTCACAGGGACCTCACAGTACGTGCCAAGAAATCTGAGGTCCCGGCCAGAATGTGCTGCAGTGGGGAATTAGAAAGGGATTAGCAAAAGCTACAGCCAAGGCTGAGTGAATGAGGGCTAAGCCATATATTTTTTTCTTTTTACTTCTTCATCAAATCTGTGCAGATAATGTATTTGCAGGCATGAGCAGGGACCCTGAGCTGGTTGCAAAGTAGCCCCTTGTGGACATAGACATTTGAAATGAGCCTGTTATTACACGATGTGCAAGACAAGCATGAAGCTGTGAAACCTTATCCTAACCTTTCTGTGCACTGGAATGGATTAAATTGTGGCAGGAGAGTTTTGTGCCGCAAGGATTAAAATCTTGGTTCTTTCTAATGTGGGGATCCCCAAGCTTGGCAACTTTTAAGACTTGTGGACTTCAACTCCTAGAATTCTCCAGCCAGCTATGAAGTCCACAAGTCTCACTTAGAGTACTGCATCCAGTTTTGGTCACCACACTATAAAAAAGATGTTGAGACTCTAGAAAAAGTGCAGAGAAGAGCAACCAGGATGATTAGAGGGCTGGAGACTAAAACATATGAAGAACTGATACAGAAACTGGGCATGGATAGTCTAGGAAAGAGAAGGACCAGGGGAGACATGATAGCAGCCTTCCAATATTTGAGGGGCTGCCACAGAGAGAAGGAGGGGTCTATTTTGTAAAGCACCTGAAGGCCAGACAAGGAATAATGGATGGAAACTGAACAAGGAGAGATTCAACCTGGAAATAAGGAGAAATTTTCTGACAGTGAGAATAATCAACCCATGGAACAGAAGTTGCCTTCAGAAGTTGTGGGAGCTTCATCACTGGAGACTTTCAAGAAGAGATTGGACTCCCATTTGTCAGAAATGGTGTAGGGTCTCCCGCTTGAGCAGGGGGTTGGACTAGATGACCTACAAGGTTTATCTGTTATCTGTTATCTTAAAGTTGCCAAGTTTGGAGACTAATGAGTCAGTTTGCTCTAATGCAGAGAGTCTTCAGATTACATTCATTTAGTAACTGTTCAAAATTAAAACGGCACTGAAAAAAGTGACTTATGACTAATATTTTTTACAGTTTAGAACCATTGCAGGATTTCTGTGGTCCCGTGATCAAAATTCAGATGGTCATTCAATGAAAAAGTTCATTGGGTGACCATTCAAAATTTACAACATCTGTGACGACCAAGTTTTGTGGGCGTGGCTTGGTGGGCATGGCATGGCAGGGGAAGGATACTGCAAAATCCCCATTCCCTTCCCACCCCACTAAACCTGCTTTCCAGCTCTGTTCTGCTGTGCAGGGCAACCAAAGAAGACCCAGCCAATCAGCTGGGACTCAATGGGAGGCAGAGAATAGATGGGGTTGGCGGGGCCAGTCAGAGGTGGCATTGGCCGGTTCTCCAAACTACTCAAAATTTCCACTTACAGTTCTCCAGAACTGGTCAGAACTGGCTGAATACCACCTCTGCCAACAGAGCTAAAAAAGGACATCTCTTCAACCCTGGAAGCTTTCAAGCAGAGACTGGACTGCCATCTGTCAGAAATGGTGTTTGATCTCAGGCTTGGGCAAGGGAGCGGGTCGGACTAGATGACCTACAAGGTCCCTTCCAACTCTGTTAATCTGTAATTTCATATGGCCAGAGATACAATCATATGAAATATGTCTTGGCCAAACAGATGGACCCTGCTTTCTCTGGGCTGCATAAGTGTATAAACGCCGCAGCACCCGGGGAAGGACAATTTGCAAGCTTTGGAGTGCCTGTCAAGCCAGGGAGATGGATTGATCAGCAGGCCTTGTTGAGCTGGGAGGCAGAAGATGAGACCTCTTTTGCAAGAAGGGCCCCCCTCCTCAAGGCCAGCTTGAACAAATGATGACTTATGTTCAGTCTACACTGTGTGTACTTTTCCGCATTCAATTTTGAGGTACAAAAGCAAGCTAGAGAGGAAGGAAGGAAGGAAGGAAGGAAGGAAGGAAGGAAGGAAGGAAGGAAGGAAGGAAGGAAGGAAGGGAGGACAAACTGATGGTGAGAAACCTGGAGGTCAGCCTTGAGAAGATGCAATGGGGGTTAACTTGAATGGGCTGCCTGGGCAGCAAACGCTCCTGCCTTTGATTGCACCCTGAGCTGCAATCACTTGCAAAACCTGTAATGCATTAAAGAAAGGTAATTATGAGGTATTCACGAAGAGCTCTTTTTCTGGATAATAATCACGCAGCTAGTGACAAATGCCTGCCTGTGCAAGAGATTTAAATGGGCTTAAAAGGGGGGAAATTGCTTTCTTTTTAAAAATACCCTGGAAAGGTGGTGGGGGGGAATGCTTTCGATTATATAGAGGATGGGAAGGGGGGAAGAGGAGGGGGCTTTTGCGGCAGCAAGGCAAACAACTGGAAGGCTGGTAGAGACTCACTGAGAAAGAGGAAGACAATGGGCATGGCATTGAGCCAACGCTTCGTAATTATTTGCCAGATAAATTGGGCCAATTTTGCACAAATGGGTTAGGATGAATGGCACGAGAAAGGATCACTCTACAGGGGTTCCAAGAATCAGAGTTGCTTCTCTCGCTTGGATAAATGGCTTAGACGTTCGTTTTTCCTTGGGAAATATCCTCCCTTTTTTTCCTCCCTGGACTTGAAAAAGGACGGAACCAGAGGTGGGGATTCAGCAGGTTCTGACCAGTTCTGGAGAACCAGTAGCGGAAATTTTGAGTAGTTCAGAGAACTGGCAAATCCCACCTCTGACTAGCCCCGCCCCCATCTATTCTCCGCCTCCTGAGCCCCAGCTGATTGGCTGCGTCTTCTTTGGTTGCCCTGCACAGGAGAACGGAGCTGGAAAGCAGGTTAGTGGGGTGTGGGGGGAACGGGGATTTTGCAGTATCCTTCCCCTGCCACACCCACCAAGTCACGCCCACCAAGCAACACCATGCCCACCAAGCCATGTCCACAGAACGGGTAGTAAAATAGCTTGAATCCCACCACTGGACGGAATCAACTCAGTGCCGGGAAGTGCCAAAGAGCTCTTGAGGGAGTGCAAAGGGCAACATTTGATGACATCCAACCACATTGTTCAATTGCTCCCAAGTGATTAATATGCCAAAAAAAAAAAAAAGAAAAAGATGGAAGAAGGATGAGCTACGTGGCAGAAACAAGGATAAAACCACATTGTGTTAGGTTTATTGGCGATCTTCCCAGCTGGCTTCTGCCAACCATAGTTAAAGGAGGAAGCTGGATTCATTTAATGAACACATGATTCGTTTAAGGACCACGGCAGCAAAAAAGCTAGTAAAATTGGACGTGTCTCTCTCCCCATGGCTGCCTCTCTTAGCGATAGACATTCCAGTTGCAATTCTGTTTGTGTGTCAACAACTATCCGTATAAGTGAAGGTTTGGAAGCCTCTTACAGAATACAAGTTGCTGAATTTAGCCTCAAGGTGGTTTATTGAAGTTAGAATAGGATACAGCTGGAAGGGACCTTGCAGGTCTTCTAGTCCAGCCCCTGCTCAAGCAGAAAAACCTATACAATCTCAGACAAGTGACTGTCTTATCCTTTCTTGAAAACCTCCAGTGATGGAGTGCCCGCTATTTCTGAAAGCAAGCAGTTCCACTGGTTAATTGTCCTTCCTGTTAGAAGTTTCTCCTTAATTCCAAGTTGCTTCTCTCTTGGATCAGTTTCCATCCGTTGCTTCTTGTCCTGCACTTCTGGTGCTTTGGAGAATAATTTAAACCCCTCTTCTTTGTGGCAGTGCCTCAAATACTGGATTACTGCTATCATGTCACCCCTAATTCCTTCTTTTCTCTAGACTGGCCAGACCCAAAATCTGCAGCCATCTTTCATACGTTTTAATCTCCAGGCCTTTGATCAACTTAGTTGCTCTTCTCTAAACTTTTTCCAAACACTCAACATCTTTTGTTCTGTTTTGTTTTTTGGAGTATGGCAGTCAAAACTGGTTGCAGGATTCCAGATGAGGTCTTTTGTCTAAAAGAGATAGTTTCATAGTTTTCTCCTTTCCCTGACCTTGTTCAGCAGGGTGGGCTTGTCACATGAAAAAGCACAGATGAATAAATACACATTTAGGGCTTCCTTTTTTTTTTTAAAGCCCAGCATACCTGAAATATAAACATCGGATCCTGGTGTCTGCGAGTTTAGTCTTCTTCTCCCAAACAGTTCAGCCTCAAAGTAAGCGACGGCCTCCAAGTCAGGATGGTGTCACCTCATTTGACAACAAAATGTTTATTTTCAGCGAAGACCCCAAAGTCTCAGCTCTGAGCTGAGCCTGTGATGACCCGGGGTGTGGCACAAAGGCAACAAAGTCACAAAAGTAGGTAAGGTCCCTTGAATACCTCCAACTTGGCCTCCAATGTCCAGTTATCATTGGCTGGAGAAAAATCTCCCAAGAACAGTTTTTAAAGGGAAGAAATTCCGTCCGAACCCAAAGTACATTTAAATTATAAATAAAAACCAACATAAACCAAGCTTCAGCAATTAATGAGATGGGGCAGGATAAGGGATTGAAGACGTCAAAAGATAACAAAACACACACACTTGGGAGGATGCCAGGGCTCAGATAAGACTTGACAAACCAAAATAATTTCACGTTTTGCTTCCAGCAACTGTGCTGTGTGTAGTTTGCCTTTTTGAATAGTTTTCCCAGCTGCAGCCAATGAAGGGGATCAGGGCCCTTTCCTCCCCCATAAACCACCCAACTCATGTTGCTCCCTTATCCATTCCTCCCTGCATGCCCTAGGATGAAGAGGGGGTGGGCCTGGGTCTTCCTCCGAATGCCCAGCCAGACTGTGCTCTTCCCCAGTTTCCTCCACAGCCACCGGAGTCACACCCACTTCCTGTCAGCTGTTCCACCTCTCCCTCGGAATCAGATTCCAATAGGGGCATGACACAGCCTTTGATTTACAAATGTTCATTTCGAGATGGTTTGAAGTTACAACCACACTGAAAAGTGCAACTTAGGATTGGTCCTTGTACATATGACTGTTGTAGCGCTCCCCAGGGAGAGTGATATATTCAAAATTCAGGTGCTTGGCAACCGGCGTGTATTCACGATGGTTGCAGCATCCCCCCAAAAAAATCTCGTGGATCACCATTTGTGACCTTCCCAAGCAAAGTCAATGGGCAAAGCTCAATTTATTTAATGACTGTGTGATTCACTTAAGAACCGCACGATTTGCTTAAAAAGTGTAGCCAAAAAAAAGGAGGCCGTAAAATCAGGGCTGACTCACTTAACAAGTGCCTTGTGTCAGCTTCGGAAGCCATATTGAGACCAGACGCTTCCACACTGCCACCTTCTTGAGCCTGGGAAAATGGGAGGGGGGAATTTTTTGGAGTGTATGTGGTTAGACATAATAGCACTCTTCTGCTAAGTTAAGGTCATGTTATTTCTGCACCTGGGTGAGGGGACGTCTCAAGTTGGTTCTGGAGAACCGGTAGCGGAAATTTTGAGTAGTTCAGAGAACCAGCCAATATCCCCTCTGACTGGCCCCACCCCCATCTATTCTCTGCCTCCCAAGTCCCAGCTGATTGGCTGGGTCTTCTTTGGTTGCCCTGTACAGGAGAACGGAGCTGGAAAGCAGGTTGGTGGGGTGGGGAGGGAATCGGGATTTTGCAGTAACCTTCCCCCAGGAGTGGGGAGGGAATGGAGATTTTGCAGTATCCTTCCCCTGCCATGCCCACCAAGCCACGCCCACCAAGCCACACCACACCCACCAAGACACGCCCACAGAACCGGTAGTAAAAAAATTTGAATCCCAGCACTGAATTTTGCAGCCTTCTGCTGCTTTGATGGCTAGTCAGAAAATCATCAGGAGTAACTAATTTGCCTTAAATTATCTCTCCTCGGTGCCCCCCAGCTATTCATCAATGCTACGTCCAATTATGCAGCGTTGATAATTGCTGTATCATCTGTTTTGTTTCCGGAGCTGACATCCAACGAGGTCCCACGCTTTTACTGAGGCTTCTGGATTAAAATTGTCTTTTTCTTAGGTCAGATGTTGGCAAGGGAACAAACACCTCAGCCTGTTAATTGCTTTCTGAAAAAAAAAACCCAAACCCCAAGGCTCCTCCTGATCCATGGCAAACTGCTTTGAGTAATTCAAGGATTTATCCCACCTCTCTGGGGAAAGGAGATTGGAATTGATAGGGGGGGAAATGACCTCCCCCTTTTTTAAAATTCCCTCCTAAAGTTCATTGCTTTCTGAGTTTTCCACCTCCTTTCTTGCAATGTTCCAAGAGGCAAATTCCTCGATCAAATTGCTTCCGAGGTTTCAAGTAAGTGAATGAGCCAGGATGGAGCCTGCGCCATTCCAGCTGGGCATTAATAGACCTTCAAATGAGATTTCACAGCCTTAAATCTGATTGTTTGGAGTGCTGGGGTTACCCTAGAGAGTGCAAAAGAATGGTGGGGAGGGGAAGCCTAACCCACCCACTCACATATCTTGCCATACAACTGTTAGGTTTTGCAAAAGCGAACCGAATTGTAAAGTAAACCAAGCAAGCTTGCTTTGTGTGTGTGTGTGTGTGTGAGAGAGAGAGAGACAGAGAGAGGGAGAAAGGAAAATATGCCAGAAAACTCAGTTGCTATTATTCCTTGCTGCACTCTTGACAATAATCAGCCAAAACTAATAATAAATAAATAATAATAAAACGAGCAACGGAAGAGTTTAAAAATTGTTTGTAAGCCTATCAGGAGACAAATTGGCATAGCAACCTGCTAAAAATCGGAAACTAAAACTGTTTTTTTGCCATCCATTGCTTTTCTATGAGATGGTTTGCCTAGACTTAGAAACTTAGAAGGAATGTTGGAGGACATGTCCAGATAAAGGTCCATCCATCTCCTAGGCCCCACTGTTCCTCCACTTTTTTTTTTAATGTAAAGGTTGCCCTCCTTGCACATCCGTGCTAGTTGTTTCCAGCTCTAGGGGGTGGTGCTCATCTCCGTTACAAAGCCGAAGAGCCAGCTGTCTGAAGATGTCTCCGTGGCCATGTGGCCGGCATGACTAAATGCCGAAGGTGCACAGAACGCTGTTACCTTCCCACCAAAGGGGTTCCTATTTTTCTACTTGCATTTTTACATGCTTTCTAACTTCTAGGTTGGCAGAAGCTGGGGCAAGTAACGGGAGCTCGCTCCGTGACGTGGCGCTAGGGGTTCGAACCGACAAACTGCCGACCTTTCTGATCGACAAGCTCAGTGTCTTAGCCACTGAGCCACTGTGTGCCTTTTTTTTTTATGACAAAGACCTAAATGGGAGCAGCAAAAGTTTTAGTACTTGGTTGTTTTCTTGCAGATGTTGCCTTACCCAACTAGATAACATCATCAGTGCTAGCAAGGAGTCGGATTTCCAAGCCACATATGTATAAACAGAGGGGAGAAAACAACTCCCTTCTAGCACTGATGAGGTTACTGCAAAAAAACCCAACCGTGCTTAGCGAGCACCAAGGACCCTTTGTTTCAATGTTGAGTTGTAAATATTCTCCTTTATGGGAGTTTTAGTAACTAAGGATCACATGTAGGTTTTTTGGGGAGTGTTAAGTTTGCATGAAGGTCAGCAAGAGCTAGGAGAGTTTTTCAGGACTAACTCGAATTGGACCCGGTTGGCTGGGGGAAATTTGAAGGGGGTTCCATGTTTTAAACATTATTTTAAGCCAGATTTGGAACTTGCGTTACGTGTTTCCCATTTTGAAAGGATTTTTAGCAAGAAAAAGAAAAGATTGGAAGAACAAAGAAAATGAAGAGATGTATGTTGACTTCCTATAACTGGTCTAGCATAATTTTGTGCTCTTTATCATCAACTAGACTTGGAAGAACAAAGAAAATGAAGAGATGTATGTTGACTTCCTATAACTGGTCTAGCATAATTTTGTGCTCTTTATCATCAACTAGACTTGTGTTCCTTCTTCTTGGTTGCTTCTTGTCTATCTGTTTTGTTTATGTTTGCTACGGCTATATTTAGTTCACACAAGGACTTTTCATCTGGTTTTACTACTGCCCAGGGAACCGTTGAGTTAAGAAAGCTTACGCTGCAGTCACTTCATCTTCATATTATTTTATGACGTCTCCAGAGAAGGATAACGCTGGTGTGTTGCAACAACTGATCATAAATCACACATGGGGGAAGGTTTGCATCTTGTCGAAGGAGATCTAACAAGAAGAGGCAATTCCTGGCTCTGTGAAACGCACTCTGATATTATCTGATCAAGTTGGAGAAACAGATCACCCAAAGTCCTGGAATTAATGGGATCCACTGGTAAAGAGTTAAGTCAGAAGATTCACAACCGGTGCAATTGTGCAAGTGTTATGCCATGGCTTCCGGAGCAATTTGATACACAATCTCTTTCCTCATTGTAATTCTGAATGCGACAGAAGACAGAAGTGATGAAACACACATGCAATTGGCGTGGTGATTGTCCTGAATTTGATGTCCTTTTGATTATAACAGAATAATAGCCTTGGGAGGAACCTTAGAGATCTTCTAGTCCAACTGCCTGCTCAAGCTCCTATATCATTCTAGATCCTGCTCAAGATCCTATATCATTCTAGACAAGTGGATATCCAATCTTTTCTTAAAAACCTCCAGTGATGGAGCACCCAAAACTTTTGAAGGCAAGGCATTCCACTGGTTAATTATCCTGTTGGGAAGTTTCTCCTTAGTTCTAGGTTGCTTCTCTTGTTGAGTAGTTTCCATCCATTGTTTCTTGTCTTGCCTTCTGGTGCTTTGGAAGATAAGTTGACCCCCTCTTCCTTCTGGCAGCCCCTCAAATCCTATCATGTCATCCTAGACCTTCTTTTAATTAAAATGAAAAATTGCAATAAAACTCCGCACTGTATGGCCCTGACTTATCTCTCTCTTTGGCCAGACGTACAGTAGATGGAACCAAAGTTCACACCTGCAGCCTTCTAGGCACTGCTGACCCACAATTCTCTACAGCCCTACCTGACCCTCCCTCAGTCCATTCTCTACACTTCAAACCAAGAGTCCTTTAAGCTTTGGAGACTGGGTAGCATGCTCCATCAAACAGGAAGTTCACGAGAAGGTGCACAGAGCACCCATGTCTGTTCATCGTTGCCCATTTTGCTAGGCAACCCTATAAAAAAAATCTTTTAAATATACTCAGAATGCCTTGGTAGTTGTCAAGGTGAGATCATGTTGGCCTCGGAAGGGTGAAACTGATGACATCACAACCAGTCAGTTGTGACGGAACCAACAAGCTTCCGTTCAACTCCACCGTGGGTCAGTAGACACATTCCTTTGCCAAACCTCCAGCTGACAATGGAGAAGCTCCCAAGAAGCTAGAATGGAGCAAGCCCTCTTCTCTTTTCAAGTGCTGGAAGCAATCGTGATGATAAACACTGCAGCTGGGTCACACTTTCACACCCAAAAAGTAGTACTGTAAGAAAGTATTCTGAAATAACAGACCAAGGAATCCAGAATTGCCTGAAGAAATGGCCGATGAAACTGACGAAGAGACATCTAACTTGGAGGTGAGTTGACCCCTTTCCCCAGGTGCAGGTGAATGCCAGAAGAATGGGAAATCTAGAGTTGCGTTGTGTCATATTTTATCAAGGAAGAGGAAAAAGGTTGCATTACCACTAATGGCAGTGGAAAATAACAGAATAACAGAATTGGAAGGAACCTTGGAGGAAACCCAATACCATTTCAGAGAAACGATTGTCCAATCTCTTCTTAAAAACCCTCCAGTGATGAAACACCCACAACCTCTGAAGTCGTTCCACTGATTAATTATCCTCACCATCAGGAAATTTCTCCTTAGGTCTAGCGTTGCTTCGCTCCTTGATTAGTTTCCATCCGTTGCGTCTCCTGTCTTCCGATGCTTTGGGCAATAGGTTGTCCCCCTCTTCTTTGTGGCAGCCTCTCAAATATTGGAAGGCTGCTATCATGTCACCCTTTAGTCCTTGTCTCTGTCAGACAAAACATACCCCATTAACCGTGGTTGATTCTTGCTGGGACCCCAGTAACAGAAGGGAAGAAGCCATGATTAAATTTCTCTATTAGTCATTTCCCTATTAGCTTTTGTAAAACACCCTCTTGAATGCACACAAGCCCAACGTTTTCAAGGAAGGTGTTGCACTCAGTTAGAATGAACCCCAAGGGAGGAGAAGAAACATGGAGGCTGTTAAATCAGTCATGCTCAAGGAGAACCAAACAAGGTGGTAGCTGTGGATTGTATGGCTACGGCTGCTTCTTGACTTTTTGTATACACACAGGCACACAAACACCAAGAGACATCACAGATGGTTCTGTTTGGGGCCAAGAAACATACATCAGTCGAGTTGTCTTTTTCTAGGCAGAAATGTTGGAACCCACCTTCAAATATAGGGTTCTTGGTTCCATTAATTCAGTTTCTGCTTCGTTATCATCTCAAAAAATCCTGGCGCTCTTGAACGCACACAAATTCTTTTGGTGTTACCAGTTTGCAAAACCTTGAGTTATCTGTATGTCAGCCCATGGCCAGCTCTCCAAGTCTCCTTACCTATTTTGCAGGTATGAACCTATTTTCTCCTAGGTTCTTCCATTTGTGAATTCCAGTTAATGTAGCATGAAATCTCCCTTTTATCAATGCATGTCACTGAGAATTTTCTCCTATTTTGCTTTTTTTTCTTTTTGGAACCCGGTGACTTCAGAAAAAATCAGACCACAGAAAACTGAGCAAACGAAGTCGATTCAGTTTCTTTTCTTTGGAACTAAAAGGTAGGTTAGGAATAAATATAATGTCTTTATAGATTAGAAATATAATGTAAAGTGGAGCATCTTGTATGTATTTTAGGAGGGCACCAAAATGGCCCAGGGTTTTTTTTTCTTTCTTTCTTATAACTGTTTCATTCCTCTCAAATTCTGTTTTTTTTTCAGGGTAAGGTAAGGAAGAGATACTCAAAATACCTAGTCATTTTTTTAAATTAAAAAGCCAGGAAATTAAAAACTGCCATCTCCTTTAATATTCAGGGATGTTTATCTGCCATTTTAATGGAGAGCCGTAAAGATTTATGTCACATCGCATTATTTACATTATATGACACCGCTGTGTTAAATTCTTTGGCCTAACAAAGATGATAAAAAGTATACCATTACAGTAGGCCATTATATGTAAGCTAATAGATCAAGAGTTTGTCTAAATATTAGGTTTATTATTATCTTTTTTTAAAGCTTATTTTGCAAGGAAAAAAAAATTCAAGCAATGGCTGGTACAAATGCAGATTAAGCTTTTGAAGGTATCCAATTCTCAGTTTGGGGCTGAAATAAAAATTGAGTGCATTTCTAATAGACTCTGTGGGAATAAGGTATGAAATAATGACGCAGGCTGGTGTGTTTAGAGATATATCAACAAAAAGATCTGAAGAAGCCAGATTTGATCTGCCTCATAAAGGCACTGATCTCCTGCATCTTTTCCCCAAATGTCTCAACCTGCTTGATCAGTTTCGCAAACGCCTCCAGTGCTACGTCAATTTTGCAAAAGGTGGTTATTTCCCCCATCCTTGTGCTTTCAAACATTCCTTCCCGCCGTCGTTTTTGTTCATGCTTCGGAAAGGCGTGCTAAAGAAAACTCTTTGGATGCTTCCCATTTCAAACATGACCCCGGGAAGGAGAAAGAGAGAGGAAGAAAAAATAAAAGACAGCCGGAGGCAAGAGTAAATAGAGAATATGCATTCAGCTGTTATATGGGTTTATGCTTGGCTTCTTAGGAGAATGAGTACAAATTGGTTGTGCCAAAAGGAATGATATAAATGCACGTCTTTCAAGGAGAGTAGCACAACTGTTGTCGGGAGCGATTCCGGATCTAAAGAGAGAAATATCAGAGTAATTTAAGGGAACCAACAAGGACTTTGTTATGGGTGAGGATAGAGAAGACAGAAGGACCAAAGTAAGATTGTCTCGTGAAGCTTTCAAGTAGGGATATTGAACAGGACTAGGGATGTGGTGGCTCAGTGGCTAAGACACTGAGCTCGGCAGTTCGGTTTCGAATCCCTGGCGTAATTGAGTTCCGTTATTCGTCCCAGCTTCTGCCAACCTAGCCGTTCGAAAGCATGTAAAAATGCAAGTGGAAAAATAGGAGCCATTTTGGTGGGAAGATAACAGCATTCCGTGCACCTTCGGTGTTTAGTCCTGCTGGCCACATGACCACAGAGATGCTGGCTCTTGGTTCGGAGATGAGCACTGCCCCCTAGAGCCAGAAACGACTAGCACAGATGCGCGAGGGGAACCGTTCCCTTTACCTTAGCCAAGAAGACTTGGAATAAACAAGGTTGAACCCCCAAAACGGACAAGAGATGGTAGCTTTGTGTGCATGGTTTGGATCTTAGGACTTCCTTCTCCGCTAGCAGAGTATTTCCTATGACTTTCTGGGTTTTTTTTAGAAGGGTGTCCTACAAGTCTTTTGGAAAAAGCACCTTTGGGTAAAGGAATGGGGCAACATTTTCAGACTTGCAAGATTGTGCTATTGAAATTGCTTACAATAAAGGTAGCGTTAGTACTCCCGGTTTGGGCTTCTGGTTTGGGCTACCTTAAAGATGTTGAGGGGAGGCCAGGAAGTCTTAGAGTTCAAATCTTTCCATATTGGTTAAAAGACATTGGGTGACGTGGGGCCAATTCTTAGCTCTCCGGTCCATCAACCTCACACCTTTTGGAAATTTCGAATTGGATCAGGGAACTCCTTCTATAGGATCAGTGGTGGGATTCAAATTTTTTTACTACTGGTTCTGTGGGCGTGGCTTGATGGGCGTGGCTTGGTGGGCGTGGCAGGGGAAGGTTACAGCAAAATCCCCATTCCCTCCGCACCCCACTAACCTGCTTTTCAGCTCCGTTCTCCTGTGCAGGGCAACCAAAGGAGACCCAGCCGATCAGCTGGGACTCGGGAGGTGGAGAAGAGATGGGGTTGGCGGGGCCAGTCAGAGGTGGGATTTGCTGATTCTCCCAACTATTCAGAATTTTCACTGCCAGTTCTCCAGAACCAGTCAGAACCGGCTGAATACCACCTCTGTATAGGATCCTTTGGAAGAAAGACTGCACGGACAGCAAATGCATCAATAAATAAATACCTGTTTCTCTCGCTTTCTTTTAATGTTTCATCTTTTATTCATTCCCTCCCTCTCTCCCCATCTCCCCCCCCCTTCAGTGCCCAGAGGACGTCAGCCTTTCATTTGACCACATCTTTATTATTTGCAGAGCATGGAACAACCATGGCTAGAGGCTGCCCCCATCCCCCTGGGTATGGGTGCTTTTGCTCCCAGGGTGATTTCTTGAGTGCTTGTCCAGCTCAGCTCTGGCAAAGGCCACAAGATGGGAACTTTCAAAAGAATTGGCCGTGGTCTCAGAAAACTGGAGCCTCGGCCCTGAATCGACCGACCGACTTACCGCTGTTGTATAATGCAGAACTTCCTGGAAAGGGCACCAAAGAGATAAAAGCTCTGTGTGTGCATGGAGGGAGGGGGAAACAGGCAAAACATGAGCATTTTGTACTCTTTCCTGTTTCAGTGTTTGGTCACCATTTTCTTCCCTTTTCCTTGATTCCCTCCCTTCCTTCCTTTCCTCTTTCTATCTCTCCTTCCTCCTTCCTCTTCCTCCTTCCCTCCTTCTTTCCTTCCTTCCCTTTTCTCCTTCCTTTTCCTTCCATCCATCCATCCATCCATCCATCCCTCTCCTTTGTCTCCTTCCTTCCTTCCACCCACCCACCCATCCATCCATCTCTCCTCTCTGTCTCTCCTTCCTTCTTCCATCCATCCATCCATCCATCCATCCATCTCTCCTCTCTCCCTTGTCTCTCCTTCCTTCCTTCCTTTCTTCCTTCCTTCCTTCCATCCATCTCTCCTCCCTCCTTTGTCTCTCCTTCCTTCCTTCCATCCATCCATCCATCCATCCATCCATCCATCATCCATCCATGTCTCCTCTGTCCCTTATCTCTCCATCCTTCCTTCCTTCCTTCCATCCTTCCATCCATCCATCTCTCCTCTCTCCTTTGTCCATCCATCCATCCATCCATCCATCCATCCATCCATCCATCCGTGTCTCCTCTGTCCCTTGTCTCTCCATCCTTCCTTCCTTCCTTCCTTCCTTCCTTCCTTCCTTCCATCCATCCGTCCATCCTGTGATTGCCATTGTAACCTTCCCAGCTGGCTTCTGTCAAGTGAAGTCACGGGGGGGGGGGGAAGCTGGACTCATTTAACAACTGCAGTGATTCACTTAACAACAGTCTCTCTTTCAGGGAGATGGTCAGTTCAGGAATGTGACAAAGAACTGTCTTGCTTAGCAATGGAAATTCTGGTCCCCATTGTAACCCAACTCAGATAGACGCTGCCATTCCTATAGTCCTCTGTTTGAGGAGCTCCTGAAGGGGTCCGTGGCATCTCCTAGTTCCAGAAATGGAGCTATGGAGATGATTATTCAGCCTGTGGGGGGAAACTTATGGGGAGGACTTCAATGAACTTGCCATTCCTTCCTCTTTCTGCTAGAAGATCTGACTCCATCCACGGATTTCAAATCTTTCTCTGGCTTCCACCTGGCAGGTGAAAGAGGATCCAGCTGGACCAGGAAAAGCCGCCTTGACGTCCCACACAAATGACTGGCACCTGGCGAATCCCGAAAAGGAATCCATCACCTTTGTACTCCACAGTGCCTCCAACCTGCCCTCAACCCGCAAGGGAAATGTCCCCCACCCGTATGTCATTGTGTGAGTATACTTCCCACATCCCAAAACATCTGCAAAGATTCTGGACTTTATTTATTTTTCCTTATTATTAAATATTATTATTTTTATAAATAAGGTGGCCAATAATACTCATCCCTCTTCCTATTTTCTTTACAACAACAACTGTGAAGTGGTTTGGGCTGAGAAGAGAAGGACTAACCTAGTCATCCAGTCAGTTTTCATGCTTTATAGCAGTACTAGAATTCACTATCTCCTGGTGATTGGTCTAAAGTCACCCAGCCAGGTTTCCTGGCTAAGGCAGGACTAGAATTCACAGTGGTGATTAGCTGGCTTTCATGCCTAAGATGGGACTAGAACTCATCGTCTCTTGGTGATTGGCCCAAAGTTACCCAGCCAGGATTCCTGGCTAAGGTTGAACTAGAACTCACTGTCTCCTGGTGATTGGCCCAAAGCCACCCAGCCAGCTTTCATGCATAAGAAAGGATTAGAACTCACAGTCTTCTGGTTTCCAAGCCAGCACCTTAACCAACTAGGCCAAACTGGCTTTGTGTGAAGGACCTAACATTTGCAAAGGAGGGTTCTGTCCGGGGCTTCAATGATTCTGGTTTTCCTGTGGACCAAACCTGATCATCAGACATGTCGGTTTCTCCTTGCATATAAACAGTGAGATGAGTTGTAAATTCAGTATCCATGGTGTCTGAACCCACAATACCTTTCCTAATACCCCAGTGTGGTCTCTGGTTGTTTACAAACACATTCTAAGTTCGATGAGTTAAAAAAAGGAAGGAACAGATGATTCAGACCCTTGTCCAAGGTGTATTTGAACAAAAGCCACCCCACCCCTGTATTGACAGCTGGGATGAGTTGTGGGCAGGCAAGACCCCATGGCACAATTCCCACAATCGGAGATTACGAAGGGGTCTCTCAGATTTGCTCTCCAAGGTCAGCGAGAGAAACATTGCCTGCTGGAGCATTCAGGAGCTTTTGACATTCTACATTTTTGCATTGAATAAATAAAGCAGGTCTGCCCAGAGTTTCCCCTCCGTGGGGTATCTAATCAGTGCACCATGGGACTTAATTATAGCCTGGCTGTGTGGGCTGCCTGATTAATTGAAAGGGCATTGCTGAGTGGGTTTGGGATCAGAAGGAAGTCTCTTGAAAGCAGGAGGGAGCGGAGCGGAGCCTGGTTCTGTAGAACCCCAACGGTTTGCAAAGCTCCTTCAGACTTCAGAGGTGAGGTCCCAAAGCCCAGAAGTGGCAGCCTTCCTCCCAGGAAGAAGAACAACAAAACGAACCCTGGATTTTGCATTTATGGCACGAAAACATCTTTTACACCCACCTCTATCTACCGATCCGGAGGTTTTCGTGTAGGAAAGATTTAATGATCTGCAGAGGGATAAGCAAAAGTGTTTGACGGGCGTTCTATATTAATCGTAAATAAATGCACCCGGCCTGAAAAGCGTATCTAGCCAGAAGTGGGATTTGATGGATTCTCTTCTCCTGAAAGAGAAAACAAAAGAGAAATACGTCGGTTCTTTGGCTGCCTGGGAGGCTAAGAAAGCACAGGAGGTCTGACCACATTTTGAAGTAATTAAGGAGAAGAAAGACTTCGTTTGTTTGTTTGCTTGCTTGTTTGCTGGGAAACCATGCTGGACATTTTGAGAAAGGGCAAGAGACCCTTGAGGGTGTGGTGACGAAATGGGAATGTGGTCATTTGTCCTTTTGGGCCTGATGACAGCCACCTCCTCCTCCTCCTCCTCCTCCTCCTCCTCCTCCTCCTCCTCCTCCTGTTAGTCAGTTCTTCTGAAGTAAATAATATAATTTTTCTCCTTCTCCTCTTCCTCCTCCTCCCTCTTCTCCTCCTCCTCCTCTTCTTCTTCTTCTTCTTCCTCTTCTTCCTTCTTCTTCTTCCTTCCTCTTCTTCCTCTTCTTCCTCTTCCTCTTCCTCTTCCTCTTCCTCTTCCTCTTCCTCTTCCTCTTCCTCTTCTTCTTCTTCTTCTTCTTCTTCTTCTTCTTCTTCTTCTTCTTCTTCTTCTGCTTCTTCTTCTTCTTCTTCTTCTTCTTCTTCTCTTCTTCTTCCTCTTCTTCTTCTTCCTCTTCCTCTGCCTCTGCCTCTGCCTCTGCCTCTTCTTCTTCTTCTTCTTCTTCTTCTTCTTCTTCTTCTTCTTCTTCCTCTTCTTCTTCTGCTTCTGCTTCTGCTTCTTCTGCTTCTGCTTCTCCTACCTCCTTCTTCCTCTTTTCTGTTTCTCCTCCTCCTCCTCCTTCTTCCCAGCCTCAGAGTGTCATACTGGTTATTTTCACATTCCACCAAATGTTCTTTCTGTTTACCTCTCTGTCCCTCATAAAACCACTAGAAGAGAATATTTCTAGCTCACAGTTAATCTGTAGGGTTCCTTGGTGCTCTCTGAACTTGGCTCTTCTCTCCCAGATGTTTCATTACCCAACTAGATAATCAGGTATGATGATACCTAGTTGGGTTATGAAACATCTACAAGAAAACAACTAAGCTCAGGGAGCACCAAAGACCCTACACCTTATCAAATCAAGTTGTTCAGAAAACGAACACATGGAAAGTTGGGTTATAAATACACTGAAATAACCTTGGCTTAAGATCTGGGTGAAATAAAGAGAAGGAAATGGCCTTCTTTGAACTTTGGACAGTTTCAGGCTGTAGAAATCAGGTGGTGACTTGTCCTTGGGGTGAAGAGACCCCGTGAGAAAAGGCAAGTTGGTTGCAGGCCAAAGAAAGGAAGGTTGCTTCAAAAGCTACCAACCCTCTGGGAATCCTGTCTCATTAAGCCTCAGGGTTTGCCTGAAGCCTCTGTAAAACTGTACTGTTGAACTAGTAAATACATTGCCTGGTTGGCTGGAGCAGCTGCTTGAGAAGGGAAATTGTTCAGAGACGTTGAAGAGAGATGGCTTTTTGGAGCTGGCTGCCTCAAATTATTACACCTTAGAGGCTTTCAACGTCTTCATCTTCAACCACAAAAGGGACACACGTCTCCTTCTACATCCAGGGTGTCCAACCTTGGCCACTTGAAGACTTGTGGACTTCAACTCTCAGAATCCACCGGTCAGCCATGGATTCAAAGAATTGTCTGCCGCCAACGTTGTGAGCGCAGCCTTGGCTTGGCTATAAAAGTTGGCATCTTTCCAGGTTTCTCCCCCCATCGGATGGCTAGCTCATGACTCTGGTGATCGTAGCACTCGTTCGTCCTTCTAAATATCTAGAGGTTTAAAGATATATAGAGGTTTCATTCTGGCCCTCCTCTTCAAAGTTTACTTGCAGTCCAAAGGATCCTCTGTTCTTCTATTATTCATAGATCTTTAATCGGCTTTTCTTGTCTGGGAAAGAAAGCAAATATCATTGATAAATAAATCAACACTCCAGTTTCTGTGGGTGAGCAGGATGGAAGCTTTTAAAAGGGGCTATTTTAAGAGTCTCCCCCTCCCCCTTTCTCTTCTCTTCCTCCTTCCTTCCCTCTTTCCCTTTCTCTCTCTCTCTCTCCTTTCTCTTTCTCTCTTACTCTTTCTCTTTTCTCTCTTTCCTCTTCCTCTCTCCCTTCACCAGTTTCATCTTCAGCCTCCAGACAGAAGCTTTGTTCTTGCTTCCCACCCATCATTAACATCTTGCTAATTCCTCCTGCTTATACAGCTTAGAAGGACCCGTTGCTAACAGCAGATGCCTAGCAACTGACTCATTAGAAGGTTCTGCTCTCCCAAGGCCATTGCTAGGCCACCTTTTGCCTTGGTGATGCTTCTCTTAATGCCCCATTTCTTACTCCTGGCACTCAAATCAGCATCCTTTCAAACCAACAACGGAGATCCTTCCACCTGGCTTTCTTCACCATGGTTACTGAAATAGATGTCTTTGAAGGACACACCTGATGCATCCTGCATGACTATTTCACAATTGCTCCTGCAAACCTCCTACGGGAGAGGGGCTACCTGGGTTCCTCTCTGCCCCTTTGACCTCAGGTGGGATGGGAAACATGATCCCAGCTTGGGTTGCCATGGTGAAACATGGGCTGTGTAATGGAATCTTGTTGCAAGGCTCAACAGGAGGAATGCAATGGTTGCAACAGCCTTGAGGAAGATAGATGAGACCTGTCGGGCACAAAGGACCAGGACCATAAGTTATGTTGCAGTTCAGAAAATTTATTGCTCAAGCCTACACACAGGAATCCAGTCAACTAACCTTCAGTGCTATAATTGGCACCAGATAATGGTTAACAACAGTATTCAAGAGGGACTGGATTTGGACCATTTGTGAGAACATAATGATTCTGGGCTGATGACTTGCTTAACTCCCCCCTCCATCTCTGCCTGCTTTTCTCCTACAGAATTCGAGTTTGGAGTTCCATATCCCCAGTTCAGATTCAAAATATGTTTTTCCTAACCTTTCCCAAAGCTTGATTTATGACCATTTTTCATACTTATGACCATAGCAGCATCCCCATGTCAAAATTCAGGTGCTTGACAACTGGCATGTGTTTAGGATCATTGCTGTGTCCTACAATCATGGCATCTCCTTTTGCGACCTTCTGACAAGCAAAGTCAATGGGGAAGTCAGATTCACTTAACAACTATGTTACTAACTTAACCAAGGGGATTTACTTAATAACCGTGGCAAGAAAGGTAATAAAATGAGGCGAAATTCACTTAGTAATTGTCTCGCTTAGCAACAGAAATTTTTGGCTCAATTGTAGTCGTACCTTGAGGACTGGCTTTATTAAGCTTGTGGCAAACACAGGTTTGAACTGTATTAAATCCATCTCTGCTGCTTTTAGAACGTAGCTGAGGAGAGGGGAGGAAAATCCTTCATTTCTTGGGTTTGCTCTGCTTGGACAGTGTTATGGCCCGCCGGCGGCTGGCGGAGCTGGCAGTGGAGTCAGACAGTAGTGAGGAGGTTGGGGAGGAACCCGGGCCATTCTTGGAGACTGAGGAAGGCTCAGATGAGGGCTCTGCATCGGAGGCAGAGATGGGGCCAGGGCAGGCTGGCAGTCATCAGATGCCTTTGGGCTTGGACAGCAGTGAGGTGGGGGAACTTCTGGAACCGGTTCCCAGCCTGCACACATGCAGAACTGACAAAAGGAAGCAGCAATTGTGAACTCAGGGTCGACTTGGGAGTAAGGCCACAGTGGACGATGAATGGCCCCTCCCATCAGTATTAAAAGAGAAGCAAAAGGGAAGGTGGCTTTTGCAGGAAACAACTCGCTTGTTCAGTCGTTTGTTTGTTCCACCCTCGTGGAGATTCGTCTGTGTAACCCAGGCCTTCCCTGCCAGCAGTGAGTGTGGAACTATTCACCAGGCAGCGTTCCAGGATTGATAAAGGTCTGAGCTCATTAGTCTACCTTCACAAGACTATTTGCCAGGCCGCTGGCTGACTGTGAATGAAACAAATTCATATTAATGTAATAAAATAGGTTTTTGCCAGGACTCAGAATTGACTTAGTGCTTTTGGGGGAGGCCTAGGATAGAACAGACAGGAACAAAATCAGGATGTGGTTTTCTTTGGAGTGCTGTTCATTTTAATTCTCGCACATTGTCGCTCGACTGCTGTTTTGAATGTCATTTGTGCCTAGAGGCAAGGCCTGGATGGCAAGAAGTTCTGCCTTCAAAAAAACTCTGCTTTCATACGCAAGCATTTCCCGTGATTTTTGTTCAGATGCAATTTCCAACCCTTCTAATTCACACCCCCATGGCTCTAGTGACAAATGTCATAATTGTATAAATGGTACGAGACAGACGCCAAGGCAGGAATGCAGGAGATCTGGAAGGACTCACACTCCTTCACTGGTATACTTTTCTCTCTCTGCTTCCTTATTGTTTCATCTTTAAAAAAAAAAAATACAGGAATGACAAGCTGCTTTGCTTTTGATCCTGGTGTCTTTTAGTGGTGCCTTGAACAAGCATTCAGAATCCTTGATGTTCATAGTGTCTGGGCTCTGTTGTGGGAAGCCAGCTGAATTGAATCCGGTGAACAGGAAGTAGGTTTTAGTTTTAGTTTTAGTTCACTTTATTGTCATTGCACCTCGTACAACGAAATTAAATACCATCTTCAGTGTCCATTATGACTATGAAAATAAACACAAACACACATTCGTCACATTTTATACCAGGGGTCTTCAAACTTGACAGCTCTAAGACTTGTGGGCCTCAACTCCCAGAATTCCTCCTCCAGTCATGTTAGCTCAGGAATTCTGGGAGTTGAAGTCCACAAGTCTTAAAGTTGCCAAGTGTGGAGACCTCTGTTCCATACATTGAATTGAAAACCCCTGATATTGCATTAATATTGCATTCTACAGTAGAATTCAACAGAGCTGCTGCCCTGGGATAGAAGCTGTTTTTCAGCCTATTTGTCCTTGTTTTTATTATCCTGTACAGTCTGGTAATAGTTCAAAAAGGGGTAAGAAAATAACTGGCTAGGCAACAAGGCAGAGGTCACAGCCAAAAAAATAACCAGGAACCAAAGAACGGCCAAAACACCCCCCCAAAAATAAACACATCAAGAATCAGGATTAAAGGACTGCAAAAATGTGGAAAGTCACCTAAGGTCTTTCTTCAAGGAAAATGGAAGGAATCATCAGTTCTTTCTTATTTGGAAAGATCTAGTGGAGTCCCTTAGTAAGTGGAACCAAACTAAATTAGGAGTCGGGACTGAAGGACTGCAAAGATGAGGGAAGACACCTGAACTCTGGAAAGTTTCTTCAAGAAAAATCGAAAGACACTTCAGTTCCTTCTTATCTGGAAAGATCTAGTGAACACCCTTAGTCTGTGGAGTCAACCCAAGGTTTTGAAGATCCTTCACTCAGATGTTCACTCCCTCCCTCCCTCCCTCCAATAAATTGCCTACCCATTTCCTTCCTCACTTCCAATGAGTGTGAGCATTTCAAGCTAACTTCCAAAGGAATGTTGGGTAAGACTTGAAGAAATGCCGAGAGGTGGTCTTCATAACTCAAGGGCATTCAACAATGCCCCTGAACCAATATCACAGTTGGCTGTAGGTCCAAGTGTAACCTAATGGAGGGGATAACCAAAGGGTACCTTAAAGGAGAATACTTGTAACTCAGGGCTGACATGAAGGGTCCTTGGCTAGTTTTGTTGCAGATATTTCATTACCTATACTAGATAACATCATCAGTGCTAGTTTTCTGGGTTGACAAGCTGCATGGAAACCTTACAGATTAAGTCAGACGCATCACATCCAAGAAGTCCTATGAGGACATCTTAAAGGAAGCTGAACATTTCAAAAAGAAACCTGGATGGTCAAATCAGAAAGTTGATGTGTCAGAAAAACAACGTGCCTTGCTCTTCAGTGATAAATTCATTTCCTTCCCCTTCACCCAACATCTCCCACTTATTTAGGCTTAAACTTCTCATAACCCAGGAAAATTTTAGATAATTGTCCCTACTTACCATCTGGGTGCCATAACTCCACCCTGTCTGCAGCCTGACATCACCAATTCACAGGAGACTCTTAGTCCCCTGGCCCTCAAAATCCTTCTTGCCCAGACGAACATTGTTGTATGAAAATGAAGCGAGTTTCAGAAGAAAAAAAACTGTGAAATTGCTCTATCAGCTTTTTTTTTTTAAAAGCAAGACAAGACAAGAAAAACAAATGTATTTTCTCGGTGATCAAACAGAAGATGAACTATCCAAGGGGTGACTTCACAAAGACCTTTGCAATTAGCGCCATGGGCCTTTGAAAATTGCTTTCTAAATCTGCAGCAGGCAGTTGCTAGAGCTATTACACATTATGTTAAGATCAAATGTTAAATGCATCTGGTTAGTATCTGATTAATTCTTAATGCACTTCTGATTGTTTATACCTTGGTTCCTAATCAAAGGGAACTAACCGTTTGTTCATTCTTTAGTATTCTTTGCTTTCTGTTTGTTTGCTTAGTTTTTGGACAGAAGGATGGGAGTGTTGTGTTGTTGTTATTGTTCTTGTTGTTGTTGGCATAGCC